>PVLA01001342.1:0-371895 GCA_004027455.1 Hydrochoerus hydrochaeris
TTTCTTTCAAGCAATTTGCCAGCTTTCTAGGAGTTCTTAATTTCCTCAATGTCTCTTTGAATGTGTTTTGCATTCATAATCTTTCTTACATTATTCAAAATTTCCCTCATTTTCTTATACATCTCTATTTTTTTCTGTGTCTTCAAGTGATGCTCAGCAATTCTTTTCTTACATTTTCTTTTATTTGTTCTTTGTTTTACTTGGCTTCAAATGGCTTGCTTTTCATTCTGCGTTTCTCAGTTCACAATGTAAATAGGCTTTATTTGTTGCAATTTGTAAGCACAACTCCAAAGAAAAATTGAGAGAGTATTTACCTTAGAATCAGATCTTTTTCTAGTTCAGAACCTACATGTGTGATACAAGTACTATATAATTAAAAAAATAAAGATTTTAAAGTAATTGGTATTACCATTTTTAAATGGTATTTAATTATCTAATAACAGATCCTCCTTCCAAACAAAATTGTATATTTACATTGTAAGGATTTTTATTTTTTGAAAATTTTCCAGAAAAAAAGATTTAGTATCAAAGTAGCTAGAATAAATGACAAACCCAAATATTCTATTTGAGTACCAATGTAGGAATCAAAGGAGTTGCAAAAGAACATTTTTTTATTTAAGAATATCCACTGTCAGATTTAGACTCACATTTTAGTTTCTATTAGTTATTACTAAGAAAAGTTTCAATTCTGTCTTTAAAATTTACTTTGCTTAAAAGTTATTTAAGATTACAATATATAGTTTATCAACTAGTGATTTTTGTTATTTTTTTTGAAATTCTGTATTTCTACCTTTTTTTTGTTTTCTTTTTTTCTCTAAATAAAAAAAAGTTATTTCAATAACGATATGTTCTTTATTGGTCAGAAGTATTGAATTCAATTAACCCCTTTTTTGAAGTTTAAATTAACAGATTAAGCTAGATAATACTGTTTTTCATACTTAAAATCTGATATATTCTGGGACAGACTCCTGACCTTGAAATTCACAGGCCATTTTTTTTTCTCATAAAATGTTCCTAGTCAAAGGAAAGACAAAACTGATGGATCACATCTCTGACACAATGTAGTAGGTCTTATTTAAAAGTCACTTTTAATATTTGCATTCTGAAAATAGTATATTCATGGCAGCACCAATTGTCGTTATATCCCAAATGTTCCTGAATGTTTGTGGAGAACCATCTAGAGTTTCAGTCAGCCAAGGTTTTGACTCTGATAAGAAAAGCCACATGGAAAAAGTTAATTAAAACTTCAAGGAAACTATTAAAATCATAGAGTAAAATATTGTAAAAGTATAGATAAATCTAACTAGCCATTAAGATATCACTTTTTTAGATTAAGGACTAAAACCTACAGAGGCTAATGATCTTATTTGTGTTTAGATAATTGTGTGGAAAGTTGGAGTATATAAAATCACAAGTGAATTTTTTATTGAAAAGTATTTTGGGACTCATTTTTGTGTAGGTGTTGTTCCTGATGGTACCTATGAAGTATGTTCAAGGACTACAGGACAAGCAGCAGCTGGTAGGTTCACATTCACTGTTACTTTTGCTACATATGTCTCATGCAATTCTACCTTTATTTCAGTTTCAGGAAGATCTTTTAGTTAATTCTGGTGATTGCTAGTTTTTAAAAAGAACTTTTTCAATATTAGCATTTGTGTGTATTTAATGATTAATTTTATTAAATACCTACTATATACAGAGTACACTGAAAAATGTTTTGGGGAGGACTAACATGAATCACATACACTTTTTAACCTTCTTGTATGTAAATTCCAATGATGTAGTTAAGAAACATTCAGCAAAATTCCGTAAGAATAGATGATACATACAATAATTATTAAAAATCCCAAGTCTGTTGAAATACACAATAGGGAGGTAATATTTCCATGTATGGGAGGATGTTGCTATCAGAAAAATCTTTGTGGCAGAATAAGCATTTAAACAATCAAAAAATAGATCAATGCTCTTTAAGCAGAAACTAGGAGGTGTGGCAAGAGAACATTTAAAGGATAACATCAGTCATGATGTCAAAGCACAGTGTGTACTCAGGGATGTTCAATTTAGCTAAAACATAATGAAGTAAAAAATGAGAAGAATCTTGGATGATAAATTAATGAACTTTAACTTGTTAGGCAGTAGGGAGAACACTGAATGTTTTTGGGTAAGAAAGCAAATAGTGACACTATCAAGGGGACATCTTCAAAGAGTAGTAGGGGGGAAAAAACTAGGAAACCAGTTAGGAGATATCTTAACTGAGATGATAGCAAGCATAAATTGTTATTGTTTTTTATGACAAAATTGGGCAGGATAAGCTAAAGTCATGCAGTTATTTAAGCACTTTTAAAACATTGAGAAGGATAGGAGCTGAGATTTTCTTTCTCTCGTTGCTGTTCATGGTTATCCTCTCCAACCTCAGCCTCATTGCACAGCTATGTAAATTATTTCAGGAAGCACCAAGGCCTACAGTCTCCAGTGATAGAAAACTGAAAAAGTTAGGAAACTTCCAGCAACACTAGTAAAAAGAAAGGGATGGTACTGAAACAAATATCCATCTTGGGAGAGAGGGCTTATGGCTCTGTCAGGACTCTTATTTCTAACTGACAATAGCCCAATGAAGCTAGCTTAACCAAAAGGGAAAACTTTTTAAAAAGATATTTGCAGGTTACTATTAAATTTAGGAGTCGTTGTCTCAGGGAAGAGGAGGAGTCAAGTCAATTCAGAGGCCCTTAGTAACTAATGGAGTTAAAATCCCAATTGTCAGCAGGATTCTTTCCAGCTCTTCCTTTTCTCCTTCCTGGCTGCCTCATATTTTTTAACTATCTGACTATTTTAACTGATGATTCCCTTCTTACACATGGCAGGATGTGTGGCAACCAAGAGCTCAGTCTTGTTTATCCACTGTCAGTTATCAGAGAGGGACTAACCTTTTCTCAGGTTCAGAGACATTTTTATTTTTCCAGCTTTGATATTCACTTGAGCTTGCTACTTAATTCTGGCTAGTGAGCCACAGGCATGATAATTCCAGCTACAGCCATGGGAAGGTAGATTAGTTTAGGGGTAGGACAGGGAATATGAATTCTTGGGATAAAGAAGGGTATTATATGGAAAATACTATAGATGCACAATGTACGTATACAGAAATCATGCTCATATCCTAATGTTTCCAACAGATCTAGCTGCAAAAACATTATTATATATGCCATCATACACATTATTACTTAAATGTAAGATTATTTAAATTTCTCTACTCAGGACTATCCAATAAAACTGTATCTTTGTACAAACAGAAAGTAGTAGTGCTGGAACCTGGACACTCAATGTGTTGTGGAAAATGTGTGGGATTGATGTCCACATGGATCCTAACATTGGCAAAAGGCTTAATGCTTTGGGAAATACCCTTACAACACTGACAGGAGAGGAGGACATAGATGACATTGCTGACCTAAATTCAGTGAACATAGCTGACCTATCAGATGAGGATGAAGTTGACACTATGTCTCCCACGATCCATGCAGTAAGTAAACTTATTATTGGAAATTTTTGAGACTGGCTTTTACCCAGAGACAGGGAAATAATTCAGTGTTGCTCAGTATATACTAGTTGTTGTTGTGAAGGAAAGGAAAGTATAGTGTGGTTCTTTGGGTCTGCATTTCATAGTACTGTCTTTTAAGTGAGTTCTGAGTTCATGATGACTGTTAGCCAACTTGTGCCTTAACCAACAGTTAATAAAATAACATTACAATTGGAGGGCAACTAAATCTACAGACAGAGCATAGGACTGGGAGTATGGGGAGTATGGTGGAAAGAGGACTAGGAAGAGACTGTATGATTTTTCTCTTTGAGTTATGAAAATGTTTTCAACAGTGTGTGATTATGATTACATAACTTTATAATGTACTAAAATGCATTGAATCATAAATTTTAAGCAGGTGAATTTTATAATCTGTGAATCACATCTAAGAAAGATACTTTAAAATGAATCCAGAAAAAGCAAAGTATATACACAAAATGAAGGTCTATACTTTTATTATGGTATTGATTTTTGAAAATTATTTTACACATTTTTAACTATTGTACCATGACATTGTCTTCTTGTTGGAAGGAAATTTTTTTAGAAGTAATATTACTGTTTATTATTTAGAGTTCAGATGGAAGTTCAGTAAGTGGAGATGGCCACAAGCTCACCTTTGGGCAGCGACTTGTAAACCACCTACTAGGCCTGACGCCCCCAAATCAACGCTATTCTGTTCCTACAGAGTATCTGTGTGACTCAGAGATATGGGGCACCCCTCAGTCTAGCCAGTCCCATTTGAAAGCATGCAGAGCACACTCATGGGGAAACGTAGGTAGCAACTACATAGATTTTGTATATTTGGGATTTGAATCAATGGAGAATGTCAATCATTTTAATATAGATAGTTGGCTTTGATTCTTGCATGCTTTTTTTGATTTAAGGTGTTAATTTTGTAGTCTAGATTTATTGTTTGAACTGCCAATGATGTTAACAGATGCAATTTTTGATTTTCCAGGAAGCTATAGATTATCGAAGACAAGGAGCATCTTCTAGCCAACCAGGAGAACTTAGAGGAAGAAAAATTATGAAACGTTTAGTAGATATCAGAGAACTGAATGAACAGGCAAAAGTAATAGATGATCTTAAGTATGTGTAACTTTTAAATATAATATAGTATCCCTTCAGTTTTATTAACAAGAAAACTAAGGTCCAAAGAACTTTAAAGATTTACCTGAGTTCATAAATTCATTAGTGGGAAAGGTAAACCTAAAATCCTCATCTACTGTTCTCAGCTCATTTCTGAACAGTTCATGACTGACTTTATACCATATATATATATATATATATATATATATATATATATATATATACACACACACACACATACACCATACATACACACACATATACACAAATTATATGGTACATATATATAAATATATGTAACTATAAATATCTACATTTGTGTATATACATTTTTTACATGTTGTCATATGCCTATATAAATGTCTGCATTTGAATGCTAACAGTGTTTCTGGAATGGAATTATTTAGAAAAGAGAAAATGAGTATTTATTAAGTACCTACTTCAAATTTAATACATATTATCTCAACTTAATCCTTACATTTCTGTGAGGTAAGATAACATTACCCAAATTTATTGATGGCTCAGAGTAAAAAACTAAAATTTGAACTTCTGTATGTCTGAATTCAAAGTTCATACTCCCTCTTCCATCCTTGCCTGCCTATTAGTAATTCTTCCAGGACTAAAATTGGAGCAGAGGATAGTGGTGGCAACATTTTTTCTATATCTGCTGCCTGCTGGATAATACTAATACCGTCTCTGTAAGAATACAAGAATAAATACTCTTTTTCTAAACTTGAGAATTTATTTTCCCCAGAAGTTTATGATTATACCTCATCTGTTTTTTTTTTTTTATTCTGAAGATTGAACCCAGGGCTTTTATACTAAGCTGCACACATTTCCAGTCCGATTTTTAATTTTGAGACAGAGTCTTTTAAGTTAGCCAGGTTGAGCTCAACCTTGAAATCCTCTTGCCTTATTCACATATACCTGTGTCATTTTGCAAAGAATTTTCATAAATTCATGTATTTTTACACAGTGAAAAGTATTGCCTAAAAACTTGTCTGTAAATTATCATATAGTGGTTTACATTTCCTTTTGATTCACACTAGAGTTTCCATTTTGTTCTCAGGAGAAAAGTGTCTTAAAAGATATTTTTCTTTCAAACTATGGAAGAATTTTATATACAGATATTTTTCTGTAAAGTGTATCTAAGGTTTTCGTGAGATGGCTAAAAACTCTTGATACAGAAATGGGTAAAGCATTTCCTCAAATACTGATGGTGTTTTTTTAATTCATTTTGTTTTTTACAGTTTCACAGATAAGGAGTATTGAACCTATGCAGTGTTTTGGTCTATTCATATTCCTTGCTATTCTGACTTACAAGAAAGAGCATTAAAAAGGAGCAACTAAAAGTTAGTTTTAGTTTTACAATAATTACTGTATTTGTTTTGCATTCAGAAAATTAGGTGCAAGTGAAGGAACCATAAACCAGGAAATCCAACGTTACCAACAGTTGGAATCTGTAGCTGTGAATGACATTCGAAGAGATGTTCGTAAAAAATTACGGAGATCCAGTATGCGAGTGAGTAGATGTTTTAGAAAAGTTTCGTTAGACTATCTTTTTATTTTTGAAATATATCTAAGATTATGCTTATCTTTTTTCTTTTAATAGTGGTGAAAATATCACCTGATTTGTACATAGCAGGTTTATTATGTACCAGATATTATTTAAATCCATTAAATCCTTACAACAATCTTAAGACCTATCCTTATTATTGTCCTTTTTTAAAGATGAGGAAATTAAGGACAGAAAAGTAAAGTATCACTATGATTATACAGCCAATAATCCTGGTAGAGCCAAAATTTAGACCTAGAAAGTGGGATTATAAAGTTGGACCCTTTCCAACTTTTTGCTGCCATTCCTAATATGACATTTGCTTTTTGATATCTAATATGAGCTCTGTGAAAAATGTGAGCTCTTTTTATGATGTCTGTCCTTCCCCTGTTCTGTTTTCAGTGGTTAGAGTTACCTCTCAGCCACAATTTTCCTCCTTTTCTGCTTTACCTTTTTAATTAAAGACAGTTTTTGACTCACAGTTGCTGGACATTCTGTTCTTTTTTTTTTTTTTTCCAGTCTTTATTCTCTTTGCTTTTCAGTTTTGGGGTTTCTATTTATATGTTCTTAAAAAACAGTGATTTATTTTTTTCTTCATCTATTTCCAGTCTGCTAATAAACTCATCATTAATTCTGTCAGTGTTTGTGATGTCTAGTGTTTCTTTTTGGTTATTTCTTAGGATTTCCATCACTATAATTATGTTGCCCAACTTTCCTTGCGTGCTATTTTACACATCAGAACCTTTAGCGTAGTAATCATAGTTGTTTTAAATTTCTAACCTGAGAATTCTACATTCCTGTCATTTCTGGTTCTGTTGCTTGCTCTTCCTCTTCAGATTGTACTTGTTTTTTCCCTTTTAGTATGCCTTGTAATTTTTCACTGATGACCAGGCATGCAGCACTTTTATAACTTTTATAAATTGGCCTTTGTTGTGATACAATAGTAAAATGTTAGGGGAGGGTGAATGTTTTATCTTCCTGTGTTTCACAGTTGTGAGCCTATTGCTCTAGAGGGAACTTCATAAATGTTTTTCAGTTTTGTTCTTCCTATTTAAGTTGGACAATGTGGTTAGACCTGATTGGAGCTTGATGTTTCCCTTCTTGATCATTTGTGATTTGATACCCCATCCCTCAAGCAGAGAGGCTCTACTAGCTCATTTCTCCTAAAGGTAGGCCTTAGTAAGAAGAACAGAGTATAGTCTTCATTCACTTTTTTCTCTTATCTCATTAGGCTGCTTCCCTAAAGGATAAGTGGGGTTTGGGTTACAAACCAAGTTATAGCCGATCTAAAAGCATTTCTGCTTCTGGGAGACCACCACTCAAGCGAATGGAAAGAGCAAGGTAATATATATTTGAACCAGTGAATGAAGAAACAATATTGCTGACTGCTTTAGCAAGAGTCTCTACTTTTTTTTTTTTACTATGTTCTAATTAGGAAAATTATAAAACTAAATAAAAATGATCTTTATTACTAAAATAGCAATCATACTAATTATTGTCAAACTTCATTTACTTGAGGAATTTCTGTATCACATATCACAATGGACTGAGTTCTTCTTAGTAATGAAGTTCATGCTTTTTAGGCAAGTCTTATGTGTACACCTTAAACAAAGACATGGGAATGTACATACTAGTAGCACTATTGTAAATATTTCCATTTAGAAAAAGCATGATTCCACATATACTTCATGTATGAAAATGTGGAAATTTTATCTATCAAATTAAAAATACTGTTTAAGCAGCACTCAAACTTTTCAATTAGTGATAATCTCATCTCAGACAAACCCCATTGATACTGCTGTTGTATGATGCCAAAGCTGGCATTATAAAAATGTCTAAATTCTTTTTACATTAAGTTGAGTAGTATAATTTAGAGATACATAATGATTGTATTTGTCATAGAAACCATACTTGTACATTATATGTTTTAGTTCCTCTTTTTTTCCCACTCTCCATCCCTTCTCTTCACCTCTTCTTCTTTTCCTTATTCACATAGCTTTACCATTTTCTCATTTTTTTTCCTCATATTTTTCTTTTTCCATCCATCCCCTCAATTTCCCCTTCCCTTTGAGCAATACTTCCTGTTTCACAATCTCTGTTATATATTCTGGTTGTTATTTACACTCTCAATTTTTAATACCAGACAGACAAAGTGGTGTTTACATATATGTGTCCAGTTTATTTTACTTAAGAGTGTGGCTTCAATGTCCATCTATTTATCTATAAATGTCTCAAATTTATCCTTTTTTTTGGCCAAATAGTAGTCCTTTGTATAAAAAATAATACGATTTTTAGCCATTCCTTGGTTAATGGGCATTTGGTTGTTTTCAAGATTTAGCTATTACAAACTGTGCTACTATACACATTGCTGTGTATATATCACTGTGGTATGATGCTTTTAATTCTTTTGGGAAGACACCAAGAAAAGGGAGTAAGTAGCTGTGTCAAATGGAACCTCTAGTCCTAGTTTTTTGAGGAATCTCCAGACTTATTTCCACAGTGGTTGCACCAGTCTACACTCCCACCCTTTTCTCCACAGCCCCACTAGCATTTATTATTGGTTGATTCATTTACAATACCCATTCTTTCTGGAGTGAGATGTTATCACAGTATTGTTTTAATGTGCATCTCTTGAATGATCAGTGATGTTGAACATTTTTTTATGTATTTATTTGCTGTTTGTACACTTCTGAGAAGTGTCTATTCATTCAGATGCCCATTTTTGGGTTGGGTCTTTCAATTTGAGGAATCTGATTTTTTTCAATTCTTTGCATGTTCTAGATATTAGTCCTATGTCTGAAGAATAACTGTGTGAGATTTTTTTTTCCCACTCTGGGTTTTTTTTCACTCTGTTGGTGATTTCTTTCACTGTGCAAAAAGCTTTTTAATAAGATGAGATCCCAGCTGTTGATTCTTTGTAGTATTTCTCATGCAGTCAAGATTTTGTTCATGAAGTCTTTGCTTACTAAATTCTTTTTATATGGTGTGGTTTTAGGAAATCATAGTTTAATCAAAACTTTGAGTCTTTTTTATAGGATGCTAAAGGTTAAGATTAGAATACCAAACATTCATTCTTTTGATAAGGTAAATATTTAGAAGTAAAAGGTTAATACATATCATTAAATACACTTAAAGTACAGAAATTGTTTAAATTGTTTAATGTTTCATTACTTTATATTTTACTTTTAGTTCTCGAATAGGAGAAACTGAAGAGCTCCCAGAAATCCGTGTGGATGCAGCATCTCCTGGACCCAGAGTAACTTTTAACATCCAGGATACAGTAAGAGAGGGCATATTTTTTCCAAGTACACATCACAAAATAGTTTTTACAGTTTGAAAAGTTACAATGCTGTACAATTTCAAATACTACTGATCCTTGCCTATTATGAGGTTAAGGATTTTAACATATTTACAACAGGGTAATAATTCTTATGTCTCACTGCTGAGCAGCTTGAAGGACCAGTCTTACATGCATTACTGAATTGATAAAAGTGATTAGATATGTTTGTACCACCAGTGGTTCAAATCAGTAGGAATGTGTTACTGCATGAAATATTCTACTTTACCCTCGAGTGGGTCCCTGCTCTCTTCCACTGAGGGCCTTGCTGCAGGAGTTAAGTTTATTACATGCACACTAAAGACTGTAATTGTTTGTTCTGAAGTAGAAGTTTTTGCTGAATAATGTTTCCTGCAAGTGAGAATTCACATTAAGCTATGTCTTTACACTAATGTAAATGTAATAATTTATAGTTACTTAATGTATTTTAGTTTAGAATGTATATGTAGCTCATAGCAGAAGCCAAAGGAAGATCAGCTTCAGAGTTGTATTAAGTGTGTGTTTGCATTTATGTTAAAATGTTTGGGATTTTTTTGTATATTTGTTTACTTTTAAGCCATTGATTTCTTTTCATGAGTTTCTTTATTTTCTTATTATTTTAATTAAGTTGAAAAATACAGTATGGGGAAGTACACCACAATCCAACTGGCCTGGGGAAGGGTATTTTCAGGTACTTATGAAGAACAAAATAAATTTTGCTTAAAAACTAATTAACCACCCTGAAAATCTGCTTTCACAATGTCTTTCTTTCATTTCAAACTAAACTCAAATGAGCCTCATAATATTTTACAAAAAGATTCAAATCTGTTGTATTCTTTTTCATCATGTATATATCATAATCTCTAGCATGCATGTATTTTACTTTTATACTTTTATAATTTATTTTGGTTTTAATTTATTATTATTTTGATCTTTAAAATTAAAAGTTAATAAGTTGAATCAGCTTATTAAATCAATTCAACCAAATGATAAACCAAAAACTGAAATTTATTATTTTCTTACACTTCAGTAAAAGTCTTTTTCTTTATACTCAACTATAAAATGAATCTTTACAAAAACACAATCTTTGTTGAGTAGGGAAAAACAGAATAAATCCACCTCAGGATAAGAAATTAATCATTGAATGTTGTTTATTTTGCATCACTGTTATATAAAAATATAAATGATCCTTTAAAATTATTCTGTTGTTCAAAATGTAAAAATTTGTTACACAGTCACTAGAATTACATTTTTATAAGCCAAATGTTTTTCCTAAATATGTCATAAAATAAAAAATGAGTTTTAAAGAGCTTATATACCAGGTATATATATTTTATCTAAAATTTTTCTTCACAATTTCATTTTAAAATTGGCATTATGTACTTTCAATATGTTTCATTTCCTTTTCCTTATTTTCTTATGGGCAAGTCAAAATATATGTCATAATTATACTGAATTCATTCAAATTAGACTTTATTATAGAAATATTAGATTTAAGCTTAAAGAATATTTTCTTTATTCTAAAAAACAAACCAAAAAAAAAAAACCCTTGGAAGCAAATCATGTATGCATATCGAATTAATTCTACTAAGTGATTTGGAGAGGGCAGTGCTAGATATCAAACTCAGAGCTTTGCACATGTTAGGCAAGTACTCTGTAAATCCTCAGTTTTAATTAGTTGATTCTTATTAACATTTTAAGTGCTTCAGGTCCTGTTTTTGAAATAACTGTGTATTCTACTTATTAAAATGGTATGTAAAGATAATAAATTGGATAATAGTTTAGATACTAGATGTGCTAATTATAAATTAGAAAATATTTAAAGTATCATTACATTTAAATACTAAAAACATGTAGGATCCAGTTTTAAATATAAATTATATCACTTTGCACATGATACTTTATAAAGCTAATTCTACATGATGTTGAAGCAACTGAGACAGGGAATTGAAATTTAATCATAAGAAATCTTGTTGGTTTTTTGCCTGACTTAAAAAATAGTGGCCTTATGGTAAAAACCTAGTTAAACACATGTTACTTATACAAACTACTTACCTTAAAATATCATTTGTAAATTTGATTAATGTGTGTTTTATTACTCAATTTTTTGCACATCATTTAACCCCCAAGGAGCTCAGTTTTCAAAGATATATAACAAAACTCCCACAATCATGAGATGATATACTCTTATCACTGCATGCTCTTCCATCGCTAATTATTCTTGCCATTCTAATTTATATTTCGCCACATTTCTTTTGATTCCACATGTTTAACTTCTTCTTTAACCAATGACAGTGTTTACTAATCAGTATGATGATATATGTCCCTTTCAGTAAGATTTCACTCTTTAAAGTGTCAGTGGTATGACTTTCTGTGGTTTGACCTTCCTATGTTCCTAAGTCTGACCTTTCTTTTAGTTCAAAGTGAGGAAATTCAACTTCAAAATTTTTAAAATATTTAAAGTTATTTTTTTTAATTGAAAGGGAAGTTGAAATATAAATCTCATCCATGTATTCTCCTTTTGCAACCAGTTTCCAGAGGAGACAGAACTGGACCTTTTGTCAGTAACTATTGAAGGTCCGTCTCATTACTCATCAAATAGCGAAGGATCATATTCCGTGTTCAGTTCTCCCAAAACTCCTGGAAGCTTTTCACCAAATGTTCCTTTCCAACATGAAGAAGGCAGGCGAGATGACAGTTTGTCTTCTACCAGTGAAGACTCCGAGAAGGATGAAAAGGATGAAGACCGTGAGAGGGAAAGGTTTTATATTTACAGGAAACCCTCGTGAGTATTTTGGTTTTAAGATTCCTCAGTAGTGTTTCAGAATCTAGAACTGAGCCTCAAGCTAATCTAATTTATTGTATACAGAAATGTCTCTTAGTGAAAGAAACCAAAACACCTTTGTGATTTACTAATGTAATTTAGCTTCATATGGTATTATTTTTTAATTTAAATAGGTTCATTCAAAGCACTTTAGATATTTCTCTGAGATAATCCTGGTTGAGAAAATAGAAGTAAAGATGGTTTGTAAGTAAAGATAACAGAAAGACTGTATTCTTCTTAGCCTTAAAATGTAACATATTGCAAGGAGACACATAGTAGTATCAGAAAAACAGTACAAGAAAAGTATTTAGCAATGAATGAAGGATTTCAACAGATTTTTGGAAGAAAAATAACATTTATTGAAGAAATAAAAGAGCATAGATGAAATCTTGCTCAGAATATGCCCTCAAGAAACTTGAAAGGATCTTTAGAAGCAATTTACTGAAATGATCCCTCAAGTGATATTGTGACAACAAAAGATTTTGGCTATTATAATCATGGGAAATTTAGCTGGACATGGGATTATTAATTGAAAATTAGTGTGTGGGAAACTGACCTCATCTTTAGTCTTCTTCATTCTGAGCTGTGTGGATTCCCTCCTCCTTTTCTTAAACTGAAGCCCTTAACTCCGGAATCTCTACATTAGCATATTTTGATTTATTCTCTTATTTTTTTAGACTGTATCCTCAACTTGGTAACAAAAACCTACGTTTATTTTTTAATCTCCAAATTTACTGTTCTCATTTTTATTGAATATATAATTCTAGACAAATAATTATTTCTTCTAATAGACTATTGTCTTATCTTCCAGCATCAATACTTAGCCTGTGCTGGTTATCCTTTTCAGTTCTATAAACCTGATTTGCTTTTTTTTTGGATATTCTGTGTCTGTTCCTACCTGGTAGTTTTTAGGGCTTTTAAAATTGTATTTATATTCTTTAATTTCACAGTGGTGTGTCTAGGGTTGAGTCTTTGTTGAACAATTTTTCTAGGTAATAAAATATCAAAAATGCTTTTTTGGCTATAGGAAAAGTTGTTTTATAATTGTTTGGATAAATTGTCATAGTTTCCTATTTTTAAGACTAATCCTAAAAGTGAGATATTTGCCCTCCTGGATAGATAATCTATTTCTCTTTATTTTTCTTATATGTTTTGCATTTCCCCCTTAAAAAAAAATTGACTCTTGTTTATTGAGATCTAATTTACATTAATGTAGTCTTCTTTTCTAGATGTACAATTTGACAATTTTTTAAAAAAATTAAAAATACCTAACATGCAAACTTCCTTTTACAGATATTTAAGTGAGTAATACAATATTATTATCTTTAGGCCCCATATTTTACAGCACATCATTAGAATTTATCTTGCATATCTGGAATTTAATAGCTATTTATTAGCAACCTCCCATGACAACAATCAATATTTTTTGCTTCTGTGATTTTCATTACCTTAGCTACCCCATGTAAATAGAATAATGTAGTATTTGTCCATGTCTTCCTTTTTAAATCATAGTATAATGTCCTCAGGCTCATCCATGTTAGCATATTCTGCAGAATTTTTTTCTTTTTAAAGCTTGAATAAATTTCTGTTGTATGTATATACTATTTGCAGCCATTCATCTTTGGATAGATATTTATATTTCCCCCAACATCTTGTAATCATGGAAACTGGTACAGAACTCAGATTAAAAGGAAGGTAGTTGTGAGTGAGTGATTATGGGTTAGCTTCTCCTCCTGATTTCAATCCCATAAGTGGATTGATATGATAATTCTATCTGCAGTTTTTTGAGAAACATGTTTTCCCTAGTGACTGCTTCATTTTGGATTCCTATGAATAAAAGACACGGGTTTCAATTTCTTCACATCCTTGCCAACACTTTTTTAAAAAATAATAATAGTTGTCCACTGTATGTAAATCAAATATGACTGCATTAGACTTAGTATAAGCATCAGTTAGTATGAGGTAGTTGAATAATTTGTGTGAATTTATATGGTGAGAAAATTTATTCAAATTCCATTTTACTACAAGATAATGATCAGCTGTTCCTTTTGTAGACATACATCTCGTAAAAAAGCAACAGGCTTTGCTGCTGTTCATCAGCTCTTTACAGAACGCTGGCCATCAACACCAGTCAACCGAAGTCTTACTGGCACAGCTACTGAGAGAAATATTGACTTTGAACTTGATATACGGGTTGAAATTGATAGTGGAAAATGTGTACTCCACCCAACCACCCTTCTTCAAGAACATGATGATATAAGTTTGAGAAGGTAAGAAATTGGTTGACAAGGAATATACAGAACTTCATCTGTTTCCACATTTTCCTTCTAGAGGAAGAAGAGTTGAAGGGAGGGGAGGGGGAATGGGAGGAAAAAAACAAGATATATCATGTGCAGATACAAATGCTCTATGATGAATGTTATCATTGCGTATATCTAAAATGTACCAAGAAAATTTTTAAAAACACTTAATGAATTTAATCTTTTAAAAATACTATTTATGTCACTGAATTACAATAATCTTTTCCTAACCCCAGAGTTCAGATTAAAAGGAAGGTAGTGAGTGAGTGACTATTTATAGTGATCTAGTGATTATTTGTATAATATGAAATTTTTAAAAATAAATGCATAATATTTTCTAATAACTATAAACATATCTGATATAGATATGGTAAATCTGTTAATTAAAATAGTTACATCTTTGGAATTCACATTTCAACAAACATAAATTTCTCAGTCTCTGTCCTTGTGCACATTTCTGTTTTAAAGAATCACACAATTTTCTTGGTTATTGGGAATTTTAATGAGTTCATAGTGAAATAAGAAGGATGGGAAAACAGTTTTACAGAGACTTCATTAGATTGAAATGATTTCTGGATGCAATTGTAACTTACCATCTGTTTCCATCATTAATTAAATAGTGATATAAGTAGGTTAATCTTAGATGTTTTTGCTTGAATTTTTTTTTTCTTTCTTTCCTGATGAATGTAAAAGTCATAGTTACAGATGAGTGAATGATTGGAAATGTAGGTAAAACAAAAATGGCAGAATGCTGGAAATTGTTGAAGCAGGGTAGCGAGTACATGGGAATCATTATACTACTCTATTTCCTTTTTATGTTTGAAATACTTCCTAATAAAGAGTTTTAAATGGCCTGTATAATAAAGCTTTAAATGATGAGACAAAAAAAAAAAGATCAAAAACATTAAAAGTCTCCTACAAATGCAACAGTAACAAAATAGTGACTATTAGGCTATTTCAAGTTGAAATATAATGATCCGTAACAAACTATTGATTATTAGTTGGTGTTTTACCTATATAAAAGATAGTTTCATTTGGTGCAACCTAATATATTCAGGTGAAACAGTTGGGACCGTAAGGAAAAATATATGGTGCTACCTTACATGGTTACTGAACATCCAACATTAGCATCACTTTTGCAAAGGATTAACCAGTCTAGCTAAAAACATTGATGAGCTTTTTTCAATTTTTTGAATGAAGGATTACATTCTATTTATTGTATAAGTGAAAGTTTGCTTGTAAACAAGAAGATCTGTGGAAAAAGGAAAAGGGAAGGTTGGGGGAAGATGAAGTAAAAATGACCAAAATATGGTATGTATATGTACCAGTTCCCCAAGAGGAATGTAATTACTATGTATTGCAACCGTATACTAATAAAAAATAAATAAAACATTTTTCTTTTAATAGGAGTTATGATCGAAGTTCCAGGAGCTTAGATCAAGATTCTCCTTCAAAAAAGAAGAAATTCCAAACCAATTATGCTTCTACCACTCATTTAATGACTGGCAAAAAAGTGCCATCATCTCTCCAGACAAAACCTAGTGACTTAGAAACAACAGTGTTTTATATTCCAGGAGTTGATGTAAAGGTAAAAGCAATTGTCTAGGATAAAAGGTTAGAGTACTGATCGTAGGGTTTTTTTATTTCTTATCATATGCATTCTTCTTTTGCTCTTTATATTAATTATGAAACTTTCTGAGTTTTTTGTCTAAGCAGCCATATTCTGGACAAATTTAATTAATAAAGGTTGCCACTTCATTTATATAGATTTTCCCATAAATTTGGTAGAAAGAAGTTAGATGTTTTATATGTGGGCGTATATAGATATTCAGAGAATACTTGTTAAAGCTGGCTTAGTGCCTTAACTATTTTTTAAATTCTAGACTTGTGGAATCTAAGGCTATTAATAGTTGGGGAAAACTTTAAAGATTATCTGGAATGACCTTGTTAACTTAAAAAATGAAAAAAAGGAGAATCTTGTCAGGATCACAAACCTAATTTGTGGAAGTTAAAACTTTAATCTTTGGACTCCTGAACCAGTTTTGTTTCTAACACATTTTCTGAATGTCATGGTTTTTCCTCATCTGTATGATTTTGATTTTGAAAATATATTTTTTAATACAGTTGCATTACAATTCTAAGACGCTAAAGACTGAATCACCTAATGCTTCTAGAGGATCTTCTTTGCCAAGAACACTCTCCAAAGAGTCCAAGCTGTATGGTATGAAAGATAGTGCAACATCTCCTCCTTCTCCTCCTTTACCTTGCACTGTCCAGAACAAGACTAACACCTTACTTCCTCCCCAACCCCCACCTCTTCCCTCAGGTATTTAAGGAAAATATACTCTATTACTTTATCATGATTTTCTTAATACTTAGTATTCCTACTTGCTGTATTCAAGACTATTAAATTCACATATTTTAAAAAAATGGGAATAGACTTGCAGTAACTACTTTCATATTTGGAAATGTGGACGAACTGCTTTTGACTTTTACTCAAATTCATGTTTCTTTAGAATATCAGTTATTATTTTTAATAAAATTTAATTAATTTGTATTTAGAAAAGTAGTTTTATTATGTAGTTCAAACTAAGATTCTGTGATCACAAGAAATGTCAAACTTACACATTTAAGGAAAAGTATATTGATTTGGCTTAATGACATTTATTATTACACAGGAAAACTACTATTACACAGGAAAACTATTATTACACCGGAAACTATTATTACCTAAAAATTAATGTCTTTTAAACTTCAAACACAGTTTCTGTTGTCCAGAATTCTGACAGTTTGGCTTGGTGAATCTAGCACATGATCTTTCACAAGGTGGTAGTTAAGATATTGGTTAGGTCTGCAGTCACCAAAGTACTTGGATAAAGCTGGAAAATCTCCTTCTGTTGGTCCAGGTTACATGTTTTGCTAACCTGGTCAGCCTTTCTGCTGGGATACTTGAGTGTTTTCATTGACAATTGTAGTTGACTTTCTGAAAAGAAAAGATCCAAAACAGAATGGAACATAGCTGAACCTGAAGTATCTTTTATGGGTTAGCTTCAAAAGAAAATACCATCCTTTGTAACATATCTTATTGACAATACAGGTCTTTGAGGGAAGGAATTGGATACCAGTTCAAAGACTGATCACTGGAAGCCATCTTAGAATCTGAATGATACCTTTAACAACATGAATGATACCTTACATATGTGATAAAATTTCCATAAAAGGGAATATCATGTAGACAAGAATTATTTGAGAATTTTCACTTGAGAGAGCTTAATATGTAAACTTTTTAAGACACAGTGAAAAATCATGGTGATATTTTTATGTCATTTTTCAATCAACAAGGTATATTAAGTGCATGGCAGATATTAGTATCTCATTTTATAAATGAGGAAAGTTAAGACTCAGAGAATTCCATCATCTTTAAGCAATAAAGGTTTAAATTAGAAACCTAAGCCAAATTTATCTAAGTGTTAGATATTTCTATTCATTTTACTGAAGTGGAAATATTTAATTGGGAATAATGAAAAGAGAAATGACATCCTATGGTCATAATTATGAATATGTATAGGAAAGCCTCAAAACAACATTTTGTCATTTGCCACTAAATACTGGTCAGAGTTCTCTGTATCTTCTTAAATGAACTAAGGGGCCAATGATAACAAGAGACTTAGCAGTTTAAAATTAAAAATTTGAATCAAAACTTGTGAACTTGAGCAAGTAAGAATAACCATGTATTTATGCATCATTAAGCATCATTGTCTAACTTTAGTATATCATTTCTAGTAATCTGTTCTTATGGTTTTCTTTTAAGTCTTAATTATAAGGTGCTTTACCTGATTAATCTGTTATTCTCATTCTAATTTCTCACAAAATTATCTTATGTTTTTTTGGAACTTTAAAAAAAACTCCATTAAATGAACCCTGCATTTTAAATGTTCTAGCCAAAGGAAAAGGAAGTGGAGGAGTAAAAACAGCCAAGCTATATGCCTGGGTAGCACTTCAGTCATTGCCAGAAGAAATGGTTATTAGCCCATGCCTATTAGACTTCCTGGAAAAGGCTCTGGAAACTATCCCAATTACACCAATTGAAAGGAATTACACAGGTAAGCATCTTTATTATATGCTTACTTCATCATTGCATGTATTTAGGATCCTGTTACTTAGAAAAATTTCTTAATGCTGTTATACATCATTGTACCGTGGTATTTCAGTTTATGAACTCAATTCTCTACACAATTCTAATTGGTTACAAACCAATTTGGACAAGAAGCAAATCAAATTTCCCCATAAGGTCAACATTGAACCTAACCATTGAATTTGATTATGGTTGCAACTTGGTTTGCAACCAGAGTCATGGAAAGAATCATTGTAAACCAAGGTACCACTATATATAAAATTTTTTAAAAAATTTACAGAACTATAAAAGAACCTGAGAAATCATCTGACCTTCATTTTACAAAGGAAGAAACTAAATCCTGGTGAGACTGATTATATGATTTCCCCATGTCTACAACTAATTAATTTCAAAGTTAACAATCTTAAGTCTTCCATTAGTGTGTATTTTGCACTAGAATCTCTTGACAGCAGGAGAATAATCATTAATTTCTTTGTTCAGTGATTAGCAGCTGATACATTTGAGACAGAAAATAAGCAAGAGCTTTGAATAGGAAAAGATATGTAGAATTACAAACTACAGAAGCAGATGTTTCTGAGTTTTCATATCTTTGATTTCAGTAGTAGTATGAGATGAAGATCTTTGAATTAATAGTTTGCCCTTGATCTAATAATATAACAAACATTTTAACAGCTGTCAGCTCACAAGATGAGGATATGGGACATTTTGACATACCAGATCCTATGGAAGAGTCAACAACATCATTAGTATCATCTTCAACATCTGCTTACTCTTCCTTCCCCGTAGATGTTGTGGTTTATGTTCGGGTTCAGGTGATATACTTTATATTTCTTTTTGCATCAGAATTTTTTTTTAAGTTTATCTGAACATCTCAATGTTATTTCCCTTTAAAGTTTTTTAGACATGGCTGCATGGACCTTTAGAACATCTAGTAATGCTTTAGGGTTGCGTAACTCAAGGGAGTATTTGTAAATTTTTATATGTATATTTACTTTGCTTCTGAAAAATTTCATAGATCTTGGGTTTTCAAAATTTAGATCTCACTTTTCGTGGCAAAAATAAAAATATATAATGTCTTTTCCTAATTATGGCATCTTTAGTTTTTAGCACTATGCATCTTTCTGTGTAGCTATAAAGTGTAATTAAGTTATAAAGTCACAATAATAACATTGTTAGAATGTCTGCTAAGAGTAATAGGGTTTTTATTTAATATTTTATCTTAAGATGAAGTCCTGTCAATAGATTTTTGAGATTATATGTTAGCATATGCTTGAATCCATTTATTAATGAAAATTTGAAAACTACATGCATTCAAACTTCAAGACTTAGTTGATCAGTCTCAGAAAATAAATGATCAATCTCAAGAATAAAAAGTGCTAATAATCATCTGTTTCAGCTATTTTTATGACATCAATTTGAACAAAATATCTTTAGTTCAATACTCTAGTTTTGCTCACAGTTTTTTGAAACTGTAATGAAAACAGTAGTAATAATGGGTGAGGACTGAGTGCTTTTGCAGTCATGTTTTATAATTTTAATATGAAATCACTTCCATTAAAACACTTGATTATGAACAGATATTATAATGAGCATAAAAAATGTTAAGCTTTTGTCCAAACTAAATACAAATATTGCTCAAAGATAGCTTCTCAAATATTTACATTTCTAAATATGACATTTTGTTACTATTATAGGTTCATGTGTCATATTTCTGTTTTAAAAAGCTACCATATTAAACATAGTCCTTTTAAGTGTCTAGTGAGTAAACATAAATTTGGTATCTGTGGACCAAAATGGAAATTAAATGTAACTTTTAGAATTCACTATGAAATGTTTTAGCCATGCAGTTCTTAAAAAACATTTTTGTGGCTTTCTATTCCTTTTAGCCCTCACAGATCAAATTTAGCTGTTTACCTGTGTCAAGAGTAGAATGTATGCTAAAGCTCCCATCCTTGGACTTGGTGTTTTCTTCAAACCGAGGAGAACTGGAGACTTTAGGGACGACGTATCCCACAGAGACTTTATCTCCTGGAGGTAGTGCTCCTCAGAGTGGAACAAAGACCTCTGCTAGCAAAACTGGAATACCCGGTATGGAGCATTGTTTTATTTCTCTAGTGGGAAGCCAAATACTATTTTTAAATAAATGTTTTAGTAGTAACTAATATGAATTTTACAATGAATTTGCAAGGGAACATTTGAGAATCAGAGTATCTACAGAAGAAATCTGTAGTAGAACATAGTTTTGAATATATTTCATGTGTTACTTGAATTTGAGTACTATTCACCTTTGTATTTTTATCTGAAGACCAACTAGATATCATTTTAGTTTGGGTTTGAATGTATACACAAGGATTATGAATGATCATTATGTTTGAGCACTTTTTTGAGTGTTTCATTTTATGTTGTTAGATTTTACATGTAAGAATACTCAGTGTTACAAATGAAAAATAAGAGACAATTACAAAGATTATCACTGTATCAAAATTTTATTAAATAGTACATTCTTTAAATGATTGAATTTTGTGACCTAGTGTCTGCTTGTAAAATACTGTTGACAATTTACTGATGAAATGGACTTTCCAAACTAAAAGCTCAGTGCCACTTCTGCTCTAAAAGTCATACTGAAATCACATGGTTTTATTGAGTACTGTTAAGGAAAGAAACTGATTGAATGAAAATTGATAAAAGGAATGGAAATACTGTTAAAAAGAGGGTTTTAAGTAGTGATGATTTTGTCCCTTGAGATGTTTGGCAGTGTGTATCAGGAGTCAGATGTGTTGTCTCAACTGAGAAGGTTAGCTAGAGACTAGTGGGGAAGCCAGGGATACTGTACAAACACCCTACATGTATACCGCAACCCTTTTCCTCTCAAGAGGTGTAGGTTTAAAATGTTAATAGTGCTAAGGTTAAGAAAGCCTGCATTAGAGTAAAAAAATTTTAAAAATCCTGAAGTCAGTTTTGAATGAAGCAGTAAGGCAATGGAGAGGAAAGCAGTTTTCTTATTTGGAAAAATATACCCATGATATTGAGCCCAGTCTTTTGAGCAGTAATCTTAGATTCAGAACTTTACCCAGATACTCTCAACAAATATCAATAAGAAAAATTTCATCTCTGATTTTTACTTGTAATACTGGAGAAATGGTTAAAGCATACATTTGTTTTGCTCTATGAATCTTTGCAAGTTTTCATAGCACAGTATAAGAAAACCAGTACAGGATAGAAAAAGTCAAGAAGTTGATTTTTTAGAATTAAAGCTTTTGCTGATGTGAGCACCCCTGTTATGTCTCACTTAACTCCAAAATAATTATTGCTGGTGTTGGGTAATAGTTAACAAATCAATAAAGTGTTAGAGTGATGCTGGGTTTGGAAACCACATTTTCTGATCCAAAAGGAATTGATTATTATAAAAATATAGAAAAGTAAAATGCTAAATAAAAACCAAGAAATAATATCCTTTTTATGGTAGATGTCTAGTATTACCTATTCTCCTGCATTATTAAAGAGATATTCTTTTTCTCAGACAAAATTAAATATGCTTTTTTCTACTCTGTAACTTTTTAAAATTTAATCATTAGCAGTTGCCCAATTGTGAAATATTTATTTCACTAAAATAATTTTAATGGTTAAATGAGATTCCATCATGAGATACTGTGAGGGGCTGTTTTCATATTTTTTTATTTTTTGGTGCTGGGAATTGAACTCACGACCTTGCACTTGCCAGGCAGGTGCTGTGCCACTGAACTATATCCCTGGCCCGGTTTTAAAATAAACATCTTTACATATAAACAAAAATACTCTTAACATAAATTCTTAATCATAGAATTTCTGTGTCAGATACATGAACATTGCTAAAGTGTTTGATAGGTTTTGCCATCTAGCAAAGTTAGTATGTATGGATTACAAGTTCAGTGGTGTTCTTCCTAACACTTTTAAATTTATTTTTAATCATTGGCAATGTAATAGGGTAAAGTGGAATAATATTGTTTTAATTTGCATTGCATTGCTTTTTAATCTATGCAAGAAAGGCATGGAAATAGTTTATTTTCTTTTAGAAATTTTACCTCTCTAATGACAAAATGTCACATAAATTATTAGCATAGATATTATAGAAGTACTGTACACATACATGCATGTATACATACATACATGTATACATGGTCTGTGTAGGAATATGTAGAGAAAGGAATAGGGCATTTTCAACTCTTTATCCCTACATTTTATGATTCTTTCAAAAACAAATATTAAATCACGTTTTATATCATAAAAATCACATTTTATATCATAAAACATTCAAAAGGAAATTACAATAAATATATTACATAAATATATAAGGAGTATAAGTCATGACAATATCCATTCTTTCAAAGGTGTTTTTCTGAATGTTTGTGTGGTCAGGTCGTTACTAGAGGTAAGGTACAGATCAGTGGGCTTACCTAACAGACATGGTCCTGCTAATGAAACTGAACTTAGAGAGATTAAATAGCCAAGCAAACAAGCATATTTTAACTGGAACTGTGAATTGGGTATGATTTAGCCAAGCAGAAAACTGGACTGAGCACTACAGGTGGAAGATACAAAGTCCATGAAGCAGAAAAGAGTTGGTAACTTTGAAAAAAAAAAAAAAAAAAGAATTTAAGTGTAAGATGAAAGGATGGTGGACTGGCATGAAAAAGATTTTGAGAGACAGAAAAGAGCCAGCTTATCTAGGAAAACTAGTGAATATTTTAGCAGGGAAGTAAATGTTATTCTGATTTACACAGCCACACTGTGGCAGTTGTTTGGAATGGAAGGAAGCAGGAAGAACCATTGCTCACTTCGGTAGTACAGGCAGACTTCATGATTGCTTAGGCTAGAATGGCAGTAGTTCCATGTTGATAGAAATGAAACATTTACATATTTGAGTTATAAAACTAATGTAATAAATTACATGATAGAGTCATGAGAGGGAAGGACATAAGTAACTTTTAGTGTTCTAGGTTTAGCTATTTGCACATACTTCCTGTACATGGGGAATACTGGAAGAAATGTAGATTTAGAGAAAAAAAAGACAAAAAACTTTAGTTTCAGACATAAAAGCTTTATATGTTTGTCACCCATTCTAGAATGAAGTCAAGTAGGCAGCTATAATATATGAATCCAAAGGATCACTGGTCTGAAGACTTAGGGTCATCAATAGTATGTGCTTTTTTATCAGATAGTCTCATTTTTCATGTTAAAGCGTCCTTGGAATTAACCTGTCCATTCTCAATAAATACTGACAATAGAGCATTTTACCAAGAGAAAGAGATCTTTTACATTCTTCGTTCTTACACCTTATTCTGTTTGCACTGTTACCTACTGAGATGTGGACTCCAGCCACGTGCAGATTTTTTTCAGTTCCTCTCACTATGTTTAAACCTTAGCTATAAGGAGTGCTCCCACTGCCAGCTTACAGTACAGCAAAGGGGAAAAAGAAATTTGAAAGCATGCAATGTGTCATATATGTGTTATTGTTTTAAAGATGAAGAGGATATTTGGTCTTGTTTTATTTATAATGTAAAGTTATTGGAAAATATGTCTTCAGTCCTCATTGATGTTACAGATTTAAAGCTATTGGTCTGTTGATGTCCAAGTGTTTCTACTTTATTTTGTAGTCATGTCTGGTTTTTGAAAACATACTAGTGACCCACTGTTTTAGTTTTCTTGTGCTTGATATTTGGGTTTCTCATGTCCACTGTAGGCTCTTCAGGATTAGGCAGCCCTCTTGGCAGAAGCCGGCACAGTAGCAGTCAGTCAGATCTGACCAGCTCTAGCAGCAGTTCATCTGGCTTGAGCTTCACCGCATGCATGTCTGACTTCTCCCTTTATGTGTTTCATCCATATGGAGCAGGAAAACAAAAAACTGCTGTTTCTGGCCTCACACCAGGATCAGGAGGATTAGGTATACTTTGCATGTTTGTATACTTACCAATTTTACCATCTTTTCAGGATTTTCAAGTTGCTTTTCAAGCTTTCTTTTCGTAAGTCAGAATATATTTAGTAATGGAACCAAGATCAAAAGCTTTCCATTTTTTTCCCCATGTGGTAGTATCTGTTTTGTCCCTACAAAATAAGTGTAAATATGAAATAAGGAATTTAGATAATTAATTATATAAGAATCTAAAAATTTAGAATATTTTCTAAGTGATATGTAAACACAGTAATTTCTTTGGATATCAGAAGTTACTTATTATGTTTCAGTGTATTACCAAATCTCTATTTTTATGAGAAATTTTATTCTATAAAGAGAAAAAGTTTAAATTGTGTGGTTATGTTTATTAATTTAAATTAAGACTTATTTAAGTCATATACTTAGTGAAATTAAATTTGTAAAATACCAAGGAACCACTAAATGTATAATATCTTGTTAGTGATTATTTATTTCACTTTTATTAGACAATAATACATAATCCATGTCAATTCTAGTTTTCCTTGTTGGAGAAAGGTTATAAGATCATCAATTATGTTTATGGGCTTTAATCTATTAAACTTGTTAGGGATGCTAATGGTCATTGGATCATTCTGCCTAAATTTACTTCACTTGAGATCTTGTAGTATATTGGTTAATTTTTATCTAATTAGACAGTTTGTGTATATGTGTACCTCTGTATGTATATATTGTAGATGGAGATTTTACTGTTTTTTAGGGAATGTGGATGAGGAACCCACTTCAGTCACTGGTCGAAAAGACTCGCTCAGTATAAACCTTGAATTCGTAAAAGTGAGTTTGTCTCGGATAAGGCGTTCAGGAGGTGCTTCATTTTTTGAAAGTCAGTCTGGAAGCAAGTCTACAAGCAAAATGGACACTACATTGATAAACATATCTGGTATTCAATTCTGTAATTTTTAAAATCAAAATTTATTTTCCAGAATTAAATAATGGCCTCTGTCTTAACAGTCTTTAAATATGAAGTATGCTTAATATTAAAATTTGGTGAGGCTAAATTGATTTAAAGGAGAGAAATGACAGTTCAGTATACTATTCTATCCTAAGTAATCAATGTTAGGAATATGCTTCTAGATAAATCTATTAACCAAGGACCAAAATAGGCATTATTCAATAAGTAAAAATTTCTTATTTTCTTCACTTTTCTAGTTTGAATTGATAATATTTCTTTTTGTATGTTTTGATTTTTAATTATAAATACTTAAATCACATAACAAGAAGATAGTGACATTAAAACATGTCTAGTTGGCATCAGAAGGTCTTAACTGGGTACATGGGCATGGCTAGTTCACTAGCTATGCAACTATGGTCAAATCATTTATTTTCTTTATATTGTTACTTTTAAAATTAAATACATATGATGTACTTTGAGGAATTCAGAGTACTAAGTAATAACTTTTGTTAATTTAATAACTAGGACATTTTTCACTTAATTCAGTATTCAACAAGCATAATAAGCCTATATTTTATGATGAACTTTTATCAAGCACTCTGCTAGATGACTGGGGGTACAAGCATAAATAAGAGAGGGTCTTATATATAGACAAATAAATGACAATTCAGGGTGATAAATGCTATATAAATCTTTATATAAAGAGAAGGAAGCAGTAAATGCTGTGTTTAATGGAGATCAGGGAAGACTTCCCAAAGAAATAGTATTTGGGCCAGATCTTCAAAACTGAGGCATATTCTTGAAAATAGTAACATGTTACTACATTCAGTCACATGAGCATCACAAGCTTATGCTTTTTAGAGTACTCTGGTTTGCTATAACTGAAGCATAAGATAACTGAACTTTAACTGGTTGTACAAAGTAGTTAGGACTAGAGGAAGAGAGGACTGGCTAGAAGAAAAGCTGATAAATAAATCAAGAATATAGATTGTGGAGTGACTCTTACATCAAGCTTCTGATCAAGTTCTGGCAATGAAAACCCAATAGAGATTTTTAAGAAATTGAAAGAGCTATCAGCTATCTCCATATAACCATGTAAATATGAGCTCATTGTCTCACAGTCAAAGGATAAAATTGCAGCCAAAAGAGAAAGGTAGGAGAGTGTTTATTAGCAATAAGGAAGAGATAGCTCCCAGTTGAGAGCATTTCTGAGAATTGCCCTATGTCTCCTTAGTCTAGAGCATCTCATTATGGGTAAAGGGAGCTGGATTGCTTAGTTGTTTAGTGGCCATCTATCACAGACAGCTCTGTGGATTTAAAATGACCGGTTGGAACTTGGGCTTTCTAACCCAGTTACCCAGCATAAAGCGTTTATAGTGATTTTAAAGAAAAACTTTTTTTTTTTCAATTTCAATTCCTAGAAACTCAGGAACTTAGTAGGGAAGATAAGCAATGAAATGAATGCTGATAGTAGAACTCTGGGAGAAGTCTATGAAAAGACTTCCTGTCTAAATGTCACTGCTCTTGTCTAAAAGGAAAACAGTAGACCCTGCCACACAGTCTACGTTAGCTTACAATTTCTTTTGAGGAAATTTCTATCCTCGCTCATCTTGATCATTCATCTCCCATATTTGAGAGGAACCTTGTATTAAAGGGGAAAGTTGATTATGAGACTGATCTCTGAGAATTTTGTGATAGTAATAAAATCCCAGCTGCCACCATTTCAAAAAAGGAAATGGAACTAATTGCTTTATAATGTGCTATTTCTGTAATGTGTGGAAGGATATAAACTGCTTGTTACTTATAATATGTAACTTATTTACTATCTCATGAATTGTACCAGTGTCATTCAGCTTCATAATATGTTTAATGCCCACCATATAAAAAATATTAAAGTTTAGGATATTTGTTCAGAGTTTTAACAAATTTTATTTCTGTATCAGCTGTTTGTGATATAGGGTCTGCCTCCTTTAAGTATGATATGCGCCGACTTAGTGAAATTCTGGCATTTCCAAGAGCCTGGTACAGAAGAAGTATTGCAAGACGCCTATTCCTTGGAGACCAAACTATAAATTTGCCAAGTAAGCATATCATGTAATTATAATTAGGTTGCTTTTAATTTTCATTAAAATAGTAGCAGGATCTATGACTGATAGTATAAATTTTTTCTGTCTTAATAAATTGTACTATGCGATTCATTTAGTCATTGAAAAAATCCCTCTACTATGCAAGCACCAGGGATATATGACAGAGCCACATATATAACCATCTTACCCTTGTGCATATGATGTTATACCTGACATTATGGTCTACAATGATTACACTGTAGTCTTTCTAGAAAATTTAGAATTGAAGAAATATATTTAACCATATATTTAATGGTTAAAGAATGGGAAACAGAAAATGCTAAGAATATGCTGCTATTTTTCCTTCATTTATCTCTTGGTTTTAAGATATTGTTGTAATTTTATGCTCAAGAGAAAATTGTAAAGGAGTGGGCAACCTGATATACTGGAAAATATTAGAAATCCAAATATTTATTGCATTTATTCCCTTACTTGTAAAATAAGATTGGACTGCCTGTTTTACTCTTCTCATGAAGTTTATATGAGAACCCAATAAAATACTGGAATGTTGTTTATGAAGTATAAATTATCATAACAGTTGTCAAGTATGGAATTAAAAGGAATATGTAATGTGATTAAAAATGACATGGATAAAATTATACCATAGTGATTTTACTCTATTATTTTTTTGGTTTTGTCATTTACTTTTGTACTAGCATCTGGCCCAGGGACACCTGATTCCGTTGAAGGGGTAAGCCAGCACCTTTCCCCTGAATCATCCAGAAAGGCTTATTGCAGGACCTGGGAACAGCCAAGTCAGTCAGCCTCTTTCACGCACATGCCTCAATCACCTAATGTGTTCAATGAGCACATGACAAACAGCACCATGTCACCAGGGACAGCAGCACAGAGCCTGAAATCTCCAGCTTCCATAAGATCAAGAAGTGTGTCTGATTCTTCAGTTCCTCGAAGAGGTAATACTATTAGTTTTGTTATCAGTAGCCTTATGCTGTTCCCAAGATAAAAATCATGATTTCTCCCAGAATTCTGCCCCAATTATTGGAAGATGTACTCTTGGGGATTTTATGATAGATTGAGGAGAACAACCACAGAAACAACAACGAAGACCAAACACTTAAAAGTACCGCCAGCAAAAGAAATTTCCAGGTTTCTAGTAGCTTTGCAATGGACTAAGAAGAGAGGAATTACTTGATTCTAATTTTGTTAATGTGTTCCATATGGTATAGTTATTTTTAGAAACCTATAGGCACAAAATGTACCTTGATACTAAAAAAGTTAACCTTTGTGTTCATTCAGTCATGTTTAAATCAGTCAGTATTTTTTGAACTCTTATATGCTTGGCTTTGTCCTTGTACATTGCTACCTCAGTTCACCAATTTAATTCTTTCCACCATTCTGATCATACACCAAAGGGTCCAAAAGCAAAATTTCCCTATAAAGTCAACATTGAACCTAACCATTGAATTTGATTTGATTCTTGTTCAATGTGAGTTGCAACTAGAGTCATGGAAAGAATTAAGTTTGTGAACTGTACTTACTTCTAAATGTATCTAATAAATGACATGCTTCTTATGACAAGATAAGATAAACGTATAAAGAGCAAATGCAGGATCCATTTTACATGCTGAATCCCTGAGAACACAGAAGAAACACCCCACCAGCCTCTGCATGTCACAGTAATCCCTGTCTTCCAGTCCTCTACTTGCCAGTGTATCTTGTGGTAGTCTTCATCCTAGATAGATGATCTGTGCTGCCATATCCCATGCACACCACAATTTCCTCATATAAAATGAGAGCCCTTCAGAATTTGTGAACTTTTAAGAAGAAAGGTTATCAAGACTTACTAAGCATTCAGTTAATGGTAACTTATTTTAGAAATAATATGACAACTATTAAACATTAGGTTCTGATACATAAGTATCAGTTTTTTACCTTTTAGATAATAGAGATTTTGCCTTGTAATAGGCTTGGAATTATATGAATGGATGTGTTCTATTATTTTTCTGTTTTTAGATTCACTTTCAAAAACATCAACTCCTGTGAACAAATCTAACAAAGCAGCAAGCCAGCAAGGGACACCATGGGAAACACTTGTCGTGTTTGCTATCAACTTAAAGCAACTAAATGTTCAGATGAATATGAGTAACGTAATGGGCAATACAACGTAAGCTATCAGAGAAAATATAAGCTATTTAGTCATTTGTAATTTTTATAATGTTGTAGGTGAGTAATTCAAACCTTTGTTTAATGCTGAAATATTTGAGATAGGAGACAGTTGGGGAAAGATAATTTTTATTTTAAAAATGGCTTTTAAAGATAACTGCAGTGTAATATGAAACATTCTAAAAAAGGGGAAAAATTATACAGAAAATTGAGTAACTAGTTTGAAAGAAACCATCATCAGTATTAATATTCAAGCATTTACCACATATGATTAGTTCATATTTAAAAAAGTGTTTGTCAGTAATCTGATTTACGAAATCCTGTCTTAACTTGTAACATAAGAATCCATATAGCTATACATCTAATAACTTCTTTTTTAAAGTTGGACAACCAGTGGTTTGAAAAGCCAAGGCCGCCTGTCAGTTGGAAGTAATCGTGATCGAGAGATTAGCATGTCTGTTGGTTTGGGAAGATCACAGTTAGATTCTAAAGGAGGAGTGGTTGGCGGGACCATAGATGTCAATGCTTTGGAGATGGTTGGTATGTTGAAATTTTACAGCTGATCTAAGCATGTCTTTAAAATTTATATTGAAAAGTGTTTTGAAAATTGATTTTTATGGGTTTTTTTCTGCTTTAGCTCATATTTCTGAACATCCAAATCAGCAACCCAGCCACAAAATTCAGATTACCATGGGTTCTACTGAAGCTCGTGTAGATTACATGGGTTCAAGTATCCTCATGGGTATCTTCAGTAATGCAGATCTTAAGCTTCAGGATGAATGGAAAGTAAACCTGTACAATACATTGGATTCAAGCATTACTGATAAAAGGTATGTATGTATGTATGTATGTGTTTATTTTTGGTACCACGAATTGAACTCAAGACCTTGCACTTGCCAGGCAGGTGCTTGTGTCACTGAGCTATATCCCTAGCCAAAAGGTAATCATTAAGATGTTTCTTTCAGAACACTGTGTGTCATGCTTTTAAGAAATTTTTTTAATCATTGAGAAAAACAAGCAGTTCATTTTTTCCTGCAAAATACTTTCGTGTTCTACAACTAATACCCATGAAAAAGCTAGATGAGAAAGAGAATTTTTGTTTTACTTTTTCAGTATCTTCTGTGAGATATGTGATTAAGATTCTCTTTTATGCTCTAGTGAGATTTTTGTTCATGGAGATTTGAAGTGGGATATTTTCCAAGTAATGATATCAAGATCAACTACACCAGACCTGATAAAAATAGGAATGAAGCTCCAGGAATTTTTCACCCAGCAGTTTGACACCAGCAAACGAGCTCTGTCTACTTGGGGACCAGTTCCTTATCTTCCACCAAAGACAATGACTAACAATCTAGAGAAAAGTTCACAGGAACAGTGTAAGAATTAGAATTAAGTTTTATACAGTATATGCTTTCTCTTTCACTAAATGTGTTTTGTTCTTTATTTTAAAAAATAATAATTTATATGCCATACTTACAAAGTATCAAATGGGCTCTTTATCCCATTCATTTAGCAAAGAACTGATTTCTTATCTGCCAGTGGAGTTAGAGTTCATTTGGAAAGTCATTTGTTAATCTCCTCCTCCTGTCACACGTCATCAGCGGCCATCCCCATTGCATGCCTTTAAATATGATTTATGATAATATCATGTTCTGGTTTGCAGCATGACTAGAGTAAGAATAATTGAGTCTTGATTTGTTAATTGTGTAATATTAGGCAAATTATTATTTTTACTCAGTTTTCAGTGATTGGCAGATGTTTATTAAGCAATATAATTTAGTCATGTTCTAGAGAGGAGATCTAGTGGTAGTTACAGTTTTTACCCTTAAGAGGTTTACATTCTACTGAGATAGTAGCTAATTTGCTAGGTAGATATATGAGATAATTTCAGGTAGAAGTGCTGAGAAAAGCAAAACAGGATAGAGAGAATATTAAAGTGAATTGAACACACAGTTCTCAGATGAAGAAATACGAATAGCAAATAAATACATGAAAAAATGTTCATCAGCATTGGTCATTAGAGAAATGCAAATTAAAACCACACTGAGATTCCATCTCACTCCAGAAAGAATGGCCAGGATCAACAAAACTACCAACAACAAATGTTGGAGAGGCTGTGGGGAAAAAGGAACTCTTCTGCACTGTTGGTGGGAGTGTAGACTGGTACAACCACTGTGGAGGTCAGTCTGGAGATTCCTCAAAAAGCTGGGGTTGGAAGTCCCATTTGATCCAGCTATTCCACTCTTAGGTATATTCCCAGAAGAACTGAAAACATCTTACCACAGTGATATATGTGCACCCATGTTTATAGCAGCACAATTTATAGTAGCCAGCTCTTGGAAACAACCTAAGTGCCCATCAACTGAGGAATGGATAAAAAAATGTGGTACTTTTATACAATGGAGTACTACTCAGCTATAAAGAATGATCACATTGAGATATTTATAAATAAATGGATGCAACTTGAGACCATACTCATAAGCAAAATAAATCAAACTCACATGTATAAACACCATATAGTCTCCCTAGTGTAAGAAAGGGTAAGAGTACAGAAGATTTTATAGTAATCATGGTTCACCATTATATTGCTTTGAAGTCTTATGTTTTCATTCATTGGTTGGAATGGTTTTATCCTGTTTTGTTTTATCTTAATATATGTGTTCGTATGAATAGTTACTTTGAAGAATAAGACAATATGGCAGCCATTGTTGATCTAATATCATCTTGCTCTGAAGTCCTACCATGCTTTTGTTTTTCTATTACCATTGGTTCTATCATGTTATGTCTTATTGGATTTTAGTATGTATGATAGTATAAACAAATTTTTTATGGAAAATGAGATATTGTTCATCTTCAGTTATTTGGTTCAGAATGCCTTGCAATACTTTCATTCTCTTGAGTGGTTTTATTCTATTTTGTTATGTTTGACATTATTGTGTGTAAAGCTAAGCTCAACTATTTCAAAGAAAGAGGCATTATGATAGCTACTGTTAATATCCAATTGTCTTGTTGTGAAGTGCTGTGTTGCTTACATTGTTCTGTTCTGATCTGCTTAGATCTGTCCTCTTTTGTTTTATTCCCTTTAAAATAAAAAAAAATTAAAAAGAGAATATTAAAGTGTAAGGGCAGCTGTTTTAGAGCAGGTAACCAGAGAACTTTTTCTGAAGTGACATTTTAGTGGAAATGTGAATAAAGGAGCAAAACTAAGACCTAGGGATATTCTGGATACAAGGGAACCATGTAGTGTCAGAAGGAACAGACTTGGCTTATTCAAGAATCATTAAGGTGCCTACTGTGGTGGAACAGATGAGCAATGAGTAAAATGGTAAACATGAATTCAGAAAAGTAGGCCAGAGATAAGGTTGCAAATACAGCAAGAAGCTAATAGACAGTTTTGAGCAGATTTATTATTTGATTTACCTTAAAATACTCCTTTTTAAAGCATCACTTTCACTACTGTGCGCAGAACAGAATACATCCAGTGATAGAGAACCTTTTAGAGCTTTAAATGATAGAACCTATGTGTGCCCATAGGTGCACCACCACAAGTCAGTTATACTATTAAGAGTTTCTTAGATCATTAAAAAGGAAAGTTTGTGCTGATATTGATTGGACAGATTTTTATGCCTATATCTTGTACCCTGAGCAACTACTTTAAAGATAACCTAGAGCCAGGAGTATAGCTGAGCAGCACAGCACCTCTTGGCAAGCTCAAGCAAGGTCCTGAGTTCTATTCCCAGCTCAAAAAAAAAAAAAAAAAAGATAACATATAATGTATTACCTATAGTTATTCTATTATTTTGTTATGAAATTTTGTTTACCTTTTATTCCATAAAATAAAAAAGTTAAAATTAAAAAGTAAGAAAACTATTGCAATAGTTATCATTGCTATAGTGACAACATGGTTAATAATATAAGGAGATGGGTGATTAGTCCAGGCAAAAGATGACAATGACTTTAATTAGGCTGATGGTAAAAGCAATGAGTAGTAAATCAAAATGATGCTAACTTTTTAATAATTTTTTATCACAGAAGTAAAACATGTGCATTGAAAAAAGAAACCTTTAAATATAAGCAAGAGAGAAAAACATCACATTCTACTAAAAATCACTGTGAATATCTGGATTCTTAAAGCATATGCTTTAAGATATTTTTCTGTGTACCTGTATACCTATATATACTTTATATCAAGGTATTATTTACACTATTCAGTCTATGGAGACATTTTCTAGTCAACTATCTCCAACTTGACATTTGGCTGTGTATCTCTTCTGACTTAAAAAGTACATTCAGATTTCAATGATTGACCTAAAAATATCCTTTACAACTGCTTTAACAAAACCAGTACATACCCAGTCAAAGATCGCAGTTTAAACTGTTTATTATTTTCCTTTACCTCTTTTTACTTTGCCATGGTTCCTTTTTATGACCTGACATACTGAAGACACATGATCAGTTATCCTACAGAATGCTCTATTGTCTAGATTTTATTAAGTAGCTTCTTTGTGCTTCATTTATCTTATTCCTCTAGTCCTTAAATTCCCTATAAACAGGCATTGATATTAAGCATATGCAAATAGATTTTTGGCAAAAGGCTCCCGCCGGTTTCTTCAAAAAAGAAAAAAACAGTGATCATCAGGTTAGAGAATTCTTTTAGATTACAGAAAACTAAATCAAAATCCTTGCAAAAATGTTAGTTATAATTATTAGCTAGTTACTTTTCCTAGTTCTGTCTGTTCTCATAAAGCATTTTCCCCAGACTATCTCTTTGTTAGCTATTATTATTAAATGCTAGCCAGTTATCAAATATTATTTTCATACATTACCTGAGATATTTTCATCTACAGAAAACAGCCTTTCCCATTTGGTATGTTCATGAGGCAATTCATGGTATTTTTTGGTTTTCTTGCAGTGCTTGATGCAGCTCATCATCGACACTGGCCTGGAGTATTGAAGGTGGTATCAGGATGCCACATATCCTTATTTCAGATCCCATTGCCTGAAGACGGAATGCAATTTGGAGGATCTATGAGCTTACATGGAAACCATATGACACTAGCTTGTTTTCATGGTCCAAATTTCCGTTCAAAATCTTGGGCTCTCTTTCATTTAGAAGAGCCAAATATTGCTTTTTGGACTGAAGCTCAGAAAATCTGGGAAGATGGTAAAGTGATGTATTTTCAGCTTTTAGTTTCTCCTATCTTGTTTCTGAATCTAAATGGCAAGGGAATTTTCCTTTCTCAGATTTATTTTTCTTTTATTGTAATATTTCTGAAGTTCAATTCCATTTGTTATCATGCACCTAACATGTCAGGGAGTTCAACTGTAAGTGAGTCCATGAATTCTGGAATACATCAAAGGACCTGTTTCTGAACTTTTAATTTTACTCATTGTTTAATTGAAATTTGTGCTGTTATAGCTGGCCTTAGTCATCATTATATCTGTCATTATATGATTATTATAAGTATTTTGTATGAAAAGAATGGTAGAGTCTGAAAATTCTTTGCCAGTCAAGACTATCTTATAAACTTTTGGGCAAGGTTGAGTTTTTACACTCTATAAAGTAATAAAGCCCATTTGACCATTAAATATTTAGTTTCTTAATGATGAAGGAATTAAAATGGTTAATGCCATTCATCTCACTGGGAGTAAATCAAGTTATAATTAAAAGAAAGAATTGTGTTTTTTCTATTTTATTTATTTTTATATTCTTTGTGTATGGCATAGCTGTATTTATTGCTGTGAGGTTATTGGTGTTTTCTTGGATCTAAATATAGTTTGTCACTTAAAAATCATTTTATATATATATATATATATATACATATATATATATACATACATATATATATATATATTTTTTTTTTTTTTGCTCTAGGCTCTAGTGATCATTCTACATATATTGTACAAACATTGGATTTTCATCTGGGTCATAACACCATGGTTACTAAACCATGTGGTGCTTTGGAAAGTCCTATGGCTACAATAACCAAGATAACAAGGCGTCGCCATGAAAATCCACCCCATGGAGTAGCAAGTGTAAAAGAATGGTTCAATTATGTAACAGCCACAAGGAATGAAGGTTAAAGCCTTTGGAGAGTTTAATTTCTTTTTTCCTCTTTTGGATTCTGTTAACTGTATTTATTATTTAAGTGAAAGTAGTAGTTTCATTTCTTTACATAATTTTCATGTTATTCCTATTGACTCAGTAATAATTGTTTGATACATGAATCACCCCCCCAGTAGTGAAACATTTCACAGATTCAAGTTATTATAGAGGTGACTGGAAATATTTAAAGTAAAATTGGTTTTAAATAAATAAATGAATTTTATTTATATATTGGAGAATATTTTTGGAAACAATTTGGAAATTTGGGGAAAATAATATCAGATGAAAAAAATTGAAATTTTAAGAAATTTATTAAAATCAACAAAATTAACAGACTGCCACAACTTAAAGTTCTTCATAGTTAAAACAAAATTAAATATTCCAATCAAGTCATAAGTTTAAAGTTTTGGTGGATTTTTTTCTATTTAATTAGATACATCTCATGATAGATAATTCTTACTTTACAGTTGTTTTGGGGTTTGCATTTACACTTAAGGCTTTTATTATCTAGTATACTGAAAAGTGCCAGATTGAGACATGTTAAGACTTAAATGTTTTACTTAAAATTGATGAATTAGACTTCATGGAGGTCTATTCTACTATTGTGAAATAGGCAACACCAGGGATTTAAAATGTTCTAAAACCAAAGGAGGATAAACAGATAAATTAGATTATCCCTATTTTGATCACTCTGCTTTCCAAATAGGGATTTGAGGGGAAAAAAGTACTTTTCAACTGGGATGTTCCAGAGGGGATATTAACATATTAATTTGGTGTTTGTCTAGCTAGAAAAGTATTAATTTTTATAAAGCAGTTATATTGTAATCATATATGTTGGAGAAATTAGGACTTCTAGCGAATTTCAAAGTCAGAATTATGTTAATCCCAAACTCTATAAAAAATGAAGTGCACAGCCTATGGAGATCTTTAGACTGAATGATACTCAAGTTCAGACTTGAATTCAGTTAATAATAATATTCATTTTAAAGTCTGAGAAAACCAAAATATTTTGGGTTTATGCAAAATTATAAAGGTTCAATCTTGGCAACAGTGATACATACACACAACTACAAATACACAAAAACACTTCTATTTTTAAATGTGATTCTTCAACTTTTGAAATAATAAAAGTTCTGTATATTATAGGCTCATCTGTGTGTATCGGTTTAATTGATTCTTCTTGTCCTTGTGTTATACATACAGAGCTTAACTTACTACGTAATGTTGATGCTAATAACATGGAGAATAGTACTGCTGTGAAGAATTCCAGCTTGTTGAGTGGATTCAGAGGAGGTTCTAGCTACAACCATGAAACTGAAACAATTTTTGCATTACCAAGGATGCAGCTTGACTTTAAATCCATTCATGTTCAAGAACCACAAGAACCTTCATTGCAGGGTATATGGAAAAAAAAAGAAAAACTTTAGTATTTAAAGTTACTGAGAATTTTTAAAGGAAATGCAAATCATTCCTATCTTTCCATAAGTTGCTTTGATAATATTAGTATAACTTCATGAAATTGATTTTATAAATCAAATTGATTAATTTTCTTACTAGCTATATATCCTCTGGTAAACCAATATGTGCCCTTTTTCTCTCAAGTAAAGTAAAATGAAGAATAGCAATTGGACTTCCTTACAAGGCTATTATGAATAACAAACTCCATATTATCATTGCAGATGCAAACTTGAAGCCAAAGGTAGAATGTAGTGTGGTAACAGAGTTCACTGATCACATTTGTGTGACCATGGATGCTGAACTCATCATGTTTCTTCATGATTTAGTGTCAGCCTATCTTAAAGAAAAAGAAAAAGGTGAGTTGCATATTTTTTATTTTTTTTCAAGCTGCAGAAAAGGCAGCAATCAATGCCAATTATATGGATTTTTATAGTCTAGTGATAAATTGAGTAGAATGTCTCCTTTAGCAATTGCAAGTGTCAGTAAATAACAGTACTGTGACATATGACAGACTGAGTATTCACTATGTACATGGCATTTTTTTCTTACTATATTGACATTAAATCTTATACTTTACAAAAATTTTCATATCATTAACATACATTTTCAGTGAGGTCTTGTAGAAGATTTATGCAGAATAAGAAAATACAAGAAAATATTGCAAATTTAAGAAAATGACTAAATCTACTTTATATAGTAAAGTAGTATGTGTTACATATATAAATGGAAAAACTGAATGGACGGAAAGGAAGGATAAATTAATTTGGAATATAGAGAACATTTTTCAAATATATAAATAAATAAGATTGCATTGATATTTTGTTTTTATGAGCAAGCTAATATTGTTTACTGAAACTTAAGTGTTTGTTCCTTAAGAAACATACAGGAACCCTAATATCTATTTTGAATATATTTCAGCACTCTAGTTGTTCAAGAGAATGAAGTACTTTAAAATATAATGATATGGTGCTGGGGATACAGCATCTGCCTGGCAAGTGCAAGGTCCTGAGTTTTCCCAGTACCAAAAAAGAAATAAAATGCAATAAAAATAAAATATCCTTCAAACTGTTATGGTCTTTCATTCAAGTTTTATTGTACAATTGCTTCATATTCAATATGATAGGAAAATACAGTGGTGGTGCTTAAAAAATAGCTTGGAATAAATGTAATTTGTTTAGGTCACACTGTCATACTGTTTAATTTTTCATGAAGAAAAAGATTTGTCTTAAAGATACTAAAACATAAAAGATTATTGAAATACCATATTGAAAGAGTACAAAGTCAGTGTAGTATAGATTGATCTGCTATTAAGTCAAGATGTGCCAAAAATTTAGTGAGAGAATAAAATCAGTAATGATGATTAGGAGAAATCTATCAGACTTTAGTTTAAACTTTCAAATAAAGGTACTAAAATCACATAGTAAGTAGTATTTTATAGGATAAGACAATCTAGTCTTCTAAACAAAAATAACCAGTCACAAATAATCCTTTCGCTTGTTTCCTTTGTCTTAATATTTAAACTTTAGAGAAAAATGATAATAAACTTGTAAAGTTTAGAATTCTTTTGAAATCTATTTCATTTGAAAGCTTTCTGGATTTATGTTTCTCAAGTGTTTTCTGAAAACTTTGATGTTTTATGAAATATAGTACTGATCATAGTTTGCCTTGAACTATACATAATTTCAAAAACAAAATTCTTTTAATATAAATTGTAAAATATTTTTTCAACAGGAAAAGAGGTGGAATTACAATAAAAAACTGTTGTCTGTGGGGATTTCCAATTATATTATTGTTTAAATAGCTATATTATTACAAACTATAAGGAATTAATTTTGGCACAAATAAGCATATGCGTCTCTGAAAAAATGCTTGTCAGCATGTAAGACTAGGGCAAAACTACATATTTCTCAAAAATCAAGATAAATTATAGCACTATAACCACCACCAATAATAAAAGCACAGCATCCAGGTAATGGGTAATCACTGAAGGCATCTGTGTTCTTACATAGTGAGGCCCTACAACTCATTCCTAAACTCATTCCCAATCAACATGCAACTAGAACTGCATAAATTCATATCTTATTACCTGATGAGTCATTTCATGTCCAATTTGCATCATGAAAATTGTACTGTCAGAAGTACTGTTATTTTTTCAACAAGGTCATATAAGTGCTACCTGTGTCACAGGTTTGATTAGATAGATAGATAGATAGATAGATAGATAGATAGATAGATAGATATCCAGTTTCAGATTTGTCTTATGAAACATTTACTTTAGCATTCACTATAAATTACTTAAGCATTATGTAAAAAACTGCTTATATAAAAAGCTCCTATCTGTGCCCCAAATGCATGTGCAGCCAATTAACATACAAAAACCATTGAATTATGCACTTTGTTTTGTTGCTATTGTGAATTATATACTTTAAATCAATTGTGTGGTATATGAGTAATATCTCAGTAAAATTTTTTATTCCTCTCCATATAGCCATTCCTTTGGAAACCTACAATGCATTTTAGTCCCCTATTTCTACTATCAAATAAATCATCTTAGCCATTCTTCTTTTAAATCTCAGCTTTCTTTAGTTTTAGCATTGACATCATTTTTCTCCAAGAAATGCTAATAACTGACACTTATATATCTCCTATTTTTAAGTATTATTTTTTAACAATTATAATTAAATGAAACTTTGGCAATGGCATAGATAAAATGAAAGATGGAACCAGTTATCCTGTTCTTATGGTACTTTTAAACATTTTATAAGATATATATATATTTATAATAGTAATTTATCATTTTTATTGTAGCCATTTTTCCACCTCGAATCTTATCTACTCGCCCAGGACAGAAAAGTCCAATTATTATACATGATGACAATTCTGACAAAGACAGAGAAGATGGCATCACTTATACCACTGTAGACTGGAGAGATTTTATGTGCAACACATGGCATCTAGAACCCACTCTTAGGTAAGCAATGAGTATACATATTTTACATATCGTAGGGCAAAGAAGGCAAACCTTTTAGAGCTTTAAATGATAACAAACAGCTGGCTGTGGTACATATGCCATAGGTTCACCATCACTATTCTAAGGAAATAAATATGTGAGCAAAGGGTTACGAATAACATAGGTTAAATATGATTATAAAAAAAAAATTTAAGTTAGTCATTTGTAACCCTATAAGCTTCTAACTGCTATTTCTGCACTTGCTTCTTGTTTTTGTAAGTGTCCCAAGAGATGCAAAAGAGTAACAAACACTGAGAATATTTGCCACTGCTTAGCTGTCCACTATCACATTCTTATTAGTTAATCACTAAAATATGAGACTGTCCTCTCACTATCAGTATTCTTTTTCTCATGTCTAACTAGGATGTTACTTTCAGGTGTTTCAGGCAGAAACAGAAAAGATGCAATAGAAGCTAACAACAATGCCTTATTGGTTCTGTACTTTAACAGTGTAAGAGAGCCTACAGTGTCCCAGTGCCCTTCTTTTTGCATAACTATGCCCAAAATACTAAATCTAATGCTGTCAGATATAGATACCTCTATTGAATCATGTTCTGCTACAGTCTTGATCCTAATTATATCAACTTATTTTCATGGCCAAATTTCAAAAAGTCTCATTTAGAAGAAAACAAGAAACACTATGATAGCCACTATTGAGCTCCTGCTGTCTTGATTTGAAATCTGTGTCACTTACATTGTTTTCTTCTGATCTGATTTGTTATGTTTTGTTTTACCCTTTTTAAAATAAAATATTTCAAAAGTCTCTTATAGTTGCTATAACTAGTGTTATATTATTATTATATTATTATTATTCTGTATTATTATTAGTGATTAATACTCATAGCCTTCTCTCTTTTTCCCTTTCATCTTCTTTATAATCAAATTGTAACTCTTCAAATCCTAGAATAGTATTCAGTACAGTAAAACCTTGGTTTGTGAATATAATTTGTTTTGGAAACATGCTTGTACTCTAAAGCATTTGTATATCAAAGTGAATTTTTCCAGAAGAAATAATGGAAACTTAGATGATTCATTCCACAACCCAAAAATTTCATATAAATGATTATAATACTCTAATATAGTGCAAAATAATAAAGAAAATATAAACAAAAATAAGTCAATCTGCACTTAACCTTTAAAAACCTTTATGACTGGTGTGAGGGAGACAAGGGAGGAGGATTATTATATAAGATGACTTTCACTGACATTGAAATCATCACTGAATCATTGCTATCTGTTCCTAACTATTGGCTCAATAGAATCTTTTTCTTTCCATGCAGCTTTAACAAGGAATCCATCCAGTGAGGAGGGCCTCTGCCTCCTTTTGAGGTTTTCACAGAAATGTGACATTGCATTGTCATTAAACAGATTTATTACTCACAATGCCACAGCCTTATTTGTGTGGTGTTTTTCTACATAATTTTATCCTGTTTCCCACATATCACATATCCCTAATCTCACTTAAAGTGGGGGATTCCTCCACCTCTTTCTCCTCCTCCTCTGCAAATGAGATCTCCTTCATAACCTCTTTCTGTTAGAAGATGATCACCTGCAGTCTCACAGTGAGAGAGAGAGAGACATTGGCTCAGTTGTGATCATGTCATGTTTGGCCTCACATACTACTCATAATGCAAAACATTGTTCATGTATCAAGTTAAAATTTATTAAAAATGTTTTCTTATCTTGCACAACAAGTTACTCACAATCCAAGGTTTTTATATATATAAAATACCCCAGCACAAGATTCTGTACCATCATATAGCTGTAGATAAAGTTATTCAGACACACATAAGACACAGTAATTCCAAGATAAGAGTCTCCATTATACAGTGGAATCTTGTATAAGTAGAAAGTGGTGACTTTGTATCAAAACAGCATTGAAATTACTCTTTATTCCAGTAACAAGAGCTTTCATCAAGGACTTAAAAAACAACAAATGTCGATTGAGGGGAGAAAGGAACCTTTCTACATTATTGGTAGGAATATGAATTAGTACAATCTGTGTGAAAATCAGTATAGAGATTCCTCAAAAAAAACTAAGATTAGAAATTACATTTTACCCAAATATACCTCTTCTGGGTATCTTCCTAAAAGAGTTAAAGTTTTCCTATTACAGTTATACATGCATACCTATATTTATAACACTACTACCCAAAATAGCTAACTCTTAAAAGAAGGCTTTGTGTCCATCAGCAAATGAATGGATTTAAAAATGTGACATTTTTCTAAACTAGAATACTACTCTACCATAAAGAAAGATAAACTTAAGGCATTTGTAGAAAAGTGGATGAATTTTGAGATCATAATACTAAGGGAAGTAAATCAAATGCAGAAGGTTAAATATGCTGTGGTTTCTCTAATATGAAAGGCCCAAAATATCAATAATTTAAAGAACAAAATTAAAGAAAGATAGTAGGAAATGGAGGTTCACTCTGTGGAGACGAGAAGAGGTTCTGGGGATGGGAGGAGAAGAGTATTAAAAAGGGTCAAGATGTAATGTATATATGTGCCACTTCTCTGAGATGATTATAATTACTGTGTGTCACAAACACATATAATACTAATACATTTTTCTTAAAAAAAGTAATTCACAAGCAATAAAATTTCTTGTAACTAAATCAAGAGATCATTTTGTTATAAGAAATTGTAGTATTGTCATTACCCAGAAACAGTATTAACATTTCGTAAAGGTCCTAATGCAGAAAACTTTGGAAAATCTGTTTTGTATTTGTAACTCTACATAATTATAATGAAATTGACTATATATCTTTCATAGTATGTTTAAATTGACTATAAATGAATTGAATTTCCAGTGAATAAAAAGTTTCCAAATTCATTTATTAGAAAATAACTATGTAATATTATGTAGTGATCAAGAATTTAACACTGAATTTAATAGCTCTACCTCTAAGCTCAGCTTCCTTGCATACTAGTTAATGATCTAGTCCAAGGGACCTAACCTCTCTGTGCCTCATGTGAAAAATTTTGAAAATGGTGATACCTACTTTGTAGGATTGCTACACTGGTTAAATGAGTTCATTAATGCAAAATGCTTATAACAATCTAAACGTTAGGATTAATGCCCTCCGCCTGATTTCAGGACTAATTGAGATGGGGGAGAGAGGCAGCTGGAAAGGTGAGGTGTACTATTAGTGCTGGTGAAGCTGATAACAGAAAATGTGGTTTGTATATCTGCTAGGAATAGTTTTCTATTATACATCTACATGTGGAATTAATCTGAAGCATTTCAGTGGTGGAGAGCTCGGGCAGTGATGGAGAGCTGAAGATGTATAGTCAGCAGTCCTGCAACTCACCTTGCTGTAGAAAGCCCTAAATGCCTTGCACCCTGTTTTTAAAACAACCTGGGGCATGAATAGGCCAAAAGGAGTGGCTCCCAAGACAAAGCAGTGAGAAGGGGACTGAACTACACTACTCAGTTCCTCTGTTAACTTTGTCAAATAGTTCATGAGTGTTAAAGAAAGACCAGGAGTGTTTCACTAATACCTTGCCCTCCATACGGAGGGAAATTTCGAAAACAAGGAGAAAATATCCTCCCTTCAAACATGCTTGGCACATAGAACTCAGTAAATTTTATCCTTTTCCCCCCTCTGCTGCCACATCCTTGTGAAATCTTTTAATCAGATAACCTTTTAAGTGTTTGAGATAATCAGCTAGCAGGCCTAAAATTACCAGAGTGAAATTGTTACTTCACTATTGCTAAATATAGGCTGTCAAGAATACTCACAATCATGTAGATGAGTATAATAATATTTTGAATATGATCATTATACTAGATCCAGGAATTAAAGGTTTAGTAATGAAAAAACCCCTGCTGAAATATTTTGTCTTAATTATATTATGGAAGCTTACTGATGTTCTTATACCTACCTTCAAAACTGGGCTAGGGCATGAAACTCCCTAAAAATTATTTATAATTTTTATTTTAGATTAATTTCTTGGACTGGAAGAAAGATTGATCCAGTAGGAGTTGATTATATTCTTCAAAAATTGGGCTTTCACCATGCCAGGACTACTATTCCAAAATGGCTACAGAGAGGAGTCATGGACCCACTAGACAAAGTTCTGTCAGTTCTTATCAAAAAACTTGGTACTGCACTACAGGATGAAAAGGAGAAGAAAGGAAAAGACAAAGAAGAACACTAAAAAAGTAACAATATGTGAATAAATTATGATTATGTCTGCTGTTTTATTACATTGTTTTTAAATATGATTTTAAATAATTCTAATTTTGTGGCTATTATAAGTTTGTAAGTTAACCTGTTTATTCTGGTGTACTATTCTGTGTACAGTGAAATATTGCATGATAATGTAAATTTTGTTGGAAACTAGATTAAATATATCAATTTCTTTAGGGTTATGATTGTATTATGTGCAATATAATTCCTGCATCTTTAAAATATTTGCAGAATAACTGTGAATTTTTTGTTATTGACCATAACTTTTAGAAAAAGATATTGATAATGTGATGGGGTTAACTGCTTTTTCTTTTTTTAGAGTTGTAAAAATACCCATTTGTATATAATTTGAGTAATTGTAATATTATTGTATATCACTAAAATATTGTTTGTAACTATTGTAATAAAGTCACAATAATGGTTTCAGTCCATAGTTGTTTTGGTCTTTTATCCTTTGATAATTTGTTCTCTAATTATCACATTAAAATTCTCACAGTTTTTCATAGATGATTAGTATGAAATTTTTAAATACATAACAATTCCTGTAATACTTCTGAAAATAGTACGTTAGGAGTATGTAATTAAAAGGAAAGCCACATCTGAAGTTTTAGAAATGTTCTAGTGGTAAGTACAGAGCTCTTTGTTTTTATTTTTACATTGTATTCTTACATGTATGTTTGTATGTATTTTGTGACTATTAAGGTTATATAAAATGTATAAATGTCATACATTTGTGTGTGTATATATATAATATACATGGTAAGTATATTGCAAAGAATTTAAAGGAGCAGAAAAATCTAAAATAATCATTAAATCCATAGCACTAAAACAATACTCATATATAGCTATAATATTAATTGCAACTCAGGTTGAAAATTTACCCAATCAATACACTTTAAAGATCAAGTAAACAGTAGAAATGAAGAACCTAGAGCTAGAAAACACCTCAAGAAAGCTCCAGTACAAACCTATATACTTAGATCAGTAAGGTACTTTTACCTCTTGACAGATTAAACAACCAAACCCATCCAGAAAAACTAGGGTTTTTAGTGGTCTTTGTCTCCTAAGTGTAAATAAGAGAATCAAGGTTTTCTCTTTTAATAGTGAATGGCTGTTTATTAACACAACTAAAACTCTACCTGGAGTCATTTGCTTGAGCTCAGAATCCTCCCCAACTTATCCCTAGAATCAGTTGCCCATGGGCCATTCTCTTGATGATTGTTGCTATTCTCAAAATACTGAGCCTTCTGCATACTGAAAGCTAGATGACCTTAACCCATATCCCTTGGGTCTGTCAGAGAAAGCCTCTAATTGTTTTGTTTTTTCTTTTGTAACCTAATAAATAGAATATCCTTAGATAAAACTGATAGATGCCTACATTATCCTCAGTTGAGCAATACTCAATAAGATTTGCTTTTTGTGTTTTATCTGTTTTACCTGTTTAGATCAGAATTTACCCACACAAGCTAAAAATGGCTTTCCACTCCAGTTCACAAAGCTTCCTCAGTGATATGCAGCAAATCTTAAGAGAATTCTCATAAAACTACGCATGTTGGAAAGCATTTTTGGTGCTGTTAACAGGTATCAAAATGAAAATATTGTCGGTAATTTCAGGTACACCCAGATTGTTAGATTTTCCTCTAGTTGTTTACATTTGAGCAGTGGTGTTAGGAGATAATAACAAAGTTTGAACTTTAAGAATAAATACAGTAAAAGAACAATATGTAATTTATCAACTAGTGATTTCTTACTGTTCATCTTCTTTTCTTGAAATGCTATAATATTTCTACCTTTTTGTTTTTTTTTTTTCCTCTTTAAATTAAATAAATAAATAAATAAATAAATAAATAAATACAGGTTGTCTGGTCAGGTCATGTCACCCACCAAACCAAATGGTGTGATCAAAATATACCAAGAATGCTTAAATTTTAAAATCTTAACTTTTGAAAAAGGAAAAAGGGGACCAAGAGATGGAAGCAGAGGGAGGGAAGGAAGGGAAAGAAGATGAATAAAAGAATAAATGTGTTATGTACATGTACCAGCACCTATGAGGAATGTAATCATTATGTATTTAAAATGTGTACCAATAAACTTTTAGCTAATTGCACTAAAAGACACTTTGCCACTAACTCATCTCACATACTCCTCTTTGCTTCAAACACACCCTGTTACTCTTGCCACTTTGTGAAGCAGTTCTGGAAGTCCTCTTTTGTATCTTTGCAAGGTATAAAAAATGTGAATGCTGCTGCTAAGTGCCATCTAACAGAAGGGCAACTTTGTAAAACAAAAACATTCTGGAATGTTATTTGCCTTGTTCACCAATTCTGGCACTATATAACTTCTGCCTCTGTCCCCAAGTCAAAATGACCATGAAGGTAAAAGTTTTGAATTAATTCGAGACATCATGATAGCCGTGATGACACTGCAACTACAGACACAAAAAAGAACTTTCAGAGCTGCTTCAGAAAGTGACAAGAATGATTGGATAAGTGTATTTGAAACAAGGGGGATTAATGGCAATGCTTTTTCCTGAAATAATTTTAAAATATAATCATTCACTGTATTTTTCAGTTGTTCCTTGTATTCTTTCTGTCTAACTGCTGCATAATGCTCTTAGTATTCAGGCAGAGTTTCGACCAGGGGAACAGTTAGTTGTTCCACTAAATTAGAATTTGAACATACCACCTATTCATTTAGGTTTGTAGATGTCAGTTGGTTATAGTGTTAAAAACGTAGGTGCAGTGACTGGTTGTATTTATCAAGGGAAAATAGAATTGCTGCTGTACAATGGAAGCAGGCAGAATCATGGATGGCTCTCTCCAGCCCCCTGATCAGTAGCAGAGTATGCATATGAACAGTGTGCATGCCCATTAATATTCATCTTTCTTGGAAACAATTATGTTGGCGGTTATTCTCCATGGATCTGCATTTCTGCCAGTCTTACAGCTAAGACACTACTCTCTGCTCTGGACTATTTTCAAGGACATTTATTGTGGACTGATCAGGCCCACAACCTCACAAACAGGTAGACTGTGAAGGTTTACATGAAAGAAGTGGTATGATTTTAGGGCTCCAAGATAATCAAAACTCTAGCAGAATTCGAGATACTCAGGGCTGAGACAAAGAACTCTGGGTGACCCTTATTTTATTTGCTTAGTTTTCAAACAGAGGAGATAATGAAGAAAATGCAGGAACTGCCTTGGGAGTCAATTCAAAGACTTCTTCAGATAGTAAATTATGCGAATTAGGAGAACCATCTTATTTCCAGCTTGACATCACAGCAGGACTGAGCAGGCATTTGATGCCTGCAGCTATGGTGTCTATCTAGTTAATTGGGGCTGGAACCAAGTATGGTCAGCTGTGGTCTTGTCTTATCCTTTGTGGCATCACATCACAGACCACTACAGACCTCAGCCATAGAGGTTCACTTACTATGAATCTGCTGCCTATCTCCAGACAAGGGGTTTAGGCCTGGGACAGACTTACAAGTAAACAGCCAATTGTTTCATTTTATCTCCTGCTCAGCCACTTCATAAATGATCTCCATCAGATATTTGTGTAGCTGACCATCTGAAAATATCATGTTATCTCCCCTCCATGGGCAAAGAAATTTTCACTACATCCTTGAAATATACAGTGTCTCTCTAGTGTAGAAGATACTATAGAAGTTCCCTAACTTAAGTTCTGCAACACAATCCAGTGTGTACACAGTATTCATGTAGAATATGTGTATTCATGTAGAATTCATATGCTCCCTCCATGAGATTTTGGGTTAAGAAGAGCTGTATAAACATGATCATGCCCATCTATGAATAAGAAATTCTTTTGTCTCTGACACAGAGATCTCATACTTCTACCAACACCCATGAAATTGAGCAGCTTTTACATAGACTAAAATCTTTTCACAGTTCTTCCCTTCACAGCTCTTGATTATTCCACTGAGTACCCCAATCATTTGAGCTACTAAGAGAAAACTAATATGCAATGGGTGTTTCGAGTAAATCTTAACTTTTTACAGCTTCCTTGTAACTGCCTGCAAAAATTAAGATTTTTCAACTATCCAAATTCTCTTCAACCTTTGTCATGGAATTTTGCTACATTAAATTCTGTGACAAATGTTTGAAGTTTACTTCACAACTTTAGTATTTATTTATATGTGAAAATAAGTTAACCAAGCACTTACTGAGTAACATACTATTATACTACTGTTAGTACTACTGTTTATCAGTATATTCCTCCCAGAAAACTATCAGCAGTGGATATCATTATGCTTACTTTACAAATGAAGAAACTGAGGCACAGACGGCCAGGTAACTCAACCAAGTTTAGTTTTTGTTTTTGTTTTTTCCCAATCTATAGCAGCAGCCTTCTCAGCTCTTAGGATCCTATCTGAAATACCAGTCCTATTGCCTGTAAATATTATAAACTCCATCTTTTCTGCTCTTTTATTTCTTTATTGTGTCTCTTCTTAATATGCCCTAAAATGCTACTTATTGTTTCATTATCTGTTTCTCACACTCCAGTATAAGTTCCATGACAGTCAGGACTTTTTTTTTTCTTCATGGTTGTATATCCCTAATGGCTAGAAAAGCGACTCATAGTATTCAGTGAATGTTGGATGAATTAATGATTGGCTGAATAAATGCATAGATGAGCCTGAATTAAAAGACTAACCTAATTCCCAAAGCCCAGAAAGACCTGTTAGTGGACTATTGTATAAAGACCAGCAAAAGGTAATAATTGCTTGGATTAGGATAGACACAGTGGAAGTGGGAAGAAATGGACTTATTCAGGGCTTGTGGAGACATCCAATAGAACACGCTGATGGATTGGGAGGTGGGAGAAAGAAAAAAGTCCTGGGTAGTTGTTGGGTATGACCAGAAAATGTATATTAACCAGATTAGAAATTAGGAAGAGCACTCATTCCTCAGATTAAGGAAGTCCCAAGGTATATGACTTGGTTAGCAGAGTGAAACTGGATTTCAGTCCACTTTCCCCTTTACAGTCCTTGTTGATAACCTTACACAAGGGCCTTGCACCTGGAGTTTTGTACATGTACTGAGTTGGAGAATAAACTATCATGGCAAATTTCTTATAGTTCTGCTTGCCAAGTCATAAGAAAGAGTACTGTCAAGTATGATGAGAGTACAAGAGTTCAGTAGTTGCCAAAATGCCCTGTAAATCACATAGTACAGTTTAGACCATTTGATGTTTGGTTAAATTTACATTAGTAGACAGAAATATGCAGAAGCAAGTATTTAAAATCTTATATACATTCCAATAGGCAACCAATCATTTGTTAGTAGTGACTTGTAAATCATTGGAGATTCTAATGCAAAACATACATTATCTGCCCCAAATCCTAAATTGGCCAAATCTCACCTAAATTTAAGATTTGCTATGTGAAAATGGTAATCATATTTTTAAAAATCGTCCTAAAACATCATCGTACCTCTCCAGCCTTTATATGCTGAATTTAACATGTGAATTGTGGCTGAAGGAAAGTGGACAAGGCCATTAGGTATTTGACATAGTGTGTGTGTGTCAGGAGGGAGAATGTATGAGCCAGTAAATATTTTGACCCAATCAACAATCTATTAACCATAACATTTATTCTTTCTTATACTGTGATCTCTAAAATCAAGACTGTTTTAACCCTCATACTCCCACTTATAGCCTGGTGACTGACTATATAGATACTTAAGGAATATTTACTATTGTTGAATGGGTATTTATATTCATCCTTATCCCCTCGATTTATTTTCATGGGAAAGAAAGGCAAACAAAACAGATAAAAGATTATGTATGCAACTACATGGATATACTATCCATTCAGATATTGAATAAACCCAAAATATAAAGTGAGGTGGTATTACGGTTGATACATTTTGTCAGCTTGAGAAGTTTAGTTTAACTGAGAGAGTCAGCAGGGAGCCAGGATCCTTATTTTGTAAGTATCCTCATCCTGTACAAGAGGAGGGCCCAGAGATTTTGTGAGTGCTTCATCTCCCTGGAAGGGCAAGGGGTGGCATGCATACATATAAGAAGAAAAGAGACTTTTTCTCCCCTTTTTTGTTCTGGCTGCTTTTGCTGGCTGCTGGCTGCTGCCTTGAGGTGTTGTCCTGGTGCTATGCCACCCTGCCTTGGAGCCAGCTGATTATAGACTGAAACCACCACAAAGCCGTGAGCTAAATAAACCTTTCCTTCTTTCATTTTGAGTGTCAGGGATTTTGTCCCAGCAACAAGAGAAAAGTAACTGAGAAGGTAGAGACAAGAAACGTGAAGCAGCAAGAGACGAGGCAGGTTTGTAAAGAGTGATTTGTGAGGAGATATGCTTGTGCATGTGGACTACATAGGGAGGCTCTTTCTTGGGAAGGAGCATCTGAGCAGAGAAGAGTTCTGAAAGTAAAAGAATTAACCAAGGGGCGATTTTAGCTATCAGAAGGGAAGAGGTCCAGGTAAGTGCCAGTCTGCCATGTTTTACTAACAATAAAAAGGCCACCCTCACTGGAGCATAGTAAACAGGAAATGGTAGCAAATGAAATCAAGAAGGACAGAGGTAGAGCATGAAGGAACTCATAGGCCACTACAAGAATACTGACATCATGGGAGGGATTCCTAACAAGCAAAAAGAACTCCTGTGGCTAGAATAAGGAAAACAAAACAGGGTAACACAGGGATGAGAACAAGCTGCCATAGGAAACCAATTAGGAGGCTCTTCCAATAAAACCAGTAAAGGTACTAAGAAGTTAGATTTTAAATACATAGTAGTTTTGAAGATTTTTTATTTAAAGGATTTTCTGTCTATCTTAAGTTTTTCCTATTGATATGCCAAACAACATTTATTTTTAATACATAATGCACTTCTAGTATCACATCTGCCATATTATTTAAATGATTTTCATTATTTTAGTTCTTTTCACCCATTATAAATCCCTCCCAAGACATCCCATCTCACTTGGGAATATAAGTTAGCATCCTCACAGGTTAAAATTTAATTATAGCTATCATATGTGCATGCATTTCTATAGTACTTTGAAAAACAGGACAGCAATTACCCTTAGAATATTTGAAGTTCAATACTTTATCTTCTAAAAGTCTTCTAGAATTTACTTTATGCCATGAAGGCTTATCTCCAAATGTTCATCGCCATACTACACAACTGCTTTTTAGTTTTATTGTTGTGCTGTTTGTTTGTTTGTTTGTTTGTTTATGTTGGAAGTCTTGCTACATTGCCCATGGTAACCTTGAACTTCTGAAGTCAAGCAATCCTCATGTTTTAGCCTCTCAAGTAGCTGGAATTAGAAATATTGCAATCATGCCTGACTTACACATCTGTTTGGATGAAAATGTTTTGACTTGATTGCAGAACTGAATTTTAATACTTGCTATACTATTTGTGAATAAGTGTCTCCTAAGACATTAATAAGGGTTAAAATAAGAGATGTGGTCAAAATATTTGGTAAAGGTTTAATTTTTTTTAAATGTTACAATAAAAGACACACTGCCATTAATTCCCATCAAAATATTTCCCCTCACTTTGGACACACTTATCCTGTTATGTTTGCCGCTTTCTGAAGCAGTTCTGGAAGTTGTATTTCCTGATTGTCTTTACAAGGGGTGATCAAAAAAGTACAGTAAATGTTGCACCTGAGCGCTATCCAATGGGAGGACAGGCTCATAAAAACATGACAGTGTATCCTTATCTGCATTATTCACCAGATCTGGTACCATGGAACTTATGAGTCCTCCTCAAAACCAAAATGACATGTAAGGTATATGTTATAAATCCATTCAGGACATTAAGGCAGCCAAGACAGTTCAAATAAAGACACACACAAAGAAGGACTTCCAAAATTACTTCATAAAATATCAAGATCAATGAAACGTGTTTGTATTAAGGAGTATTTTGAAGGGAAATAATGGCAGTGTGGCTGTCACTATGTTTTTAATTTAAATATTAACTGTATTTTTATACCACACTGCTATCTTCTAAGAAATAAAAGCTTTAATGTATAGAGGGAAGGGAAACTCCACTGTTGGATGTGGCAACTGGTGAAAACCCACTGTAGCTGAAGTAAAAGGAAAGGAAAAAAGTTCCATTCCCTCAAGAGGAACAGAAGGCTAGGAATACTCAGTAGGCCCAGCACTGTATCTGTAGAAGGGCCAGAACCACTTGTGAAAAAGTATGATATCACCAGAAACCTGGCTCCATATATGAGGAATGTCAAAAAGTTTAAGTAAACTAGGAAAACAAATCATGTTAAGTAAAACCTGTGGAATACTTCCTGCTTTACTGTTAATTATCTTTTACATTTACTATGTTTGTTATTCTCATTAATGTCATAATCAAAAATCTTTACAAAATTAGAAACAGAAAAGAACTTCCTTGACTTAATATGAGATATCTGTGAGAAATTCAGAGTTTCTAACTAGCGTAATACTTAACACTGAAAGACTGAATGCTTTCCTTCTGAAGTCTGGGACAAGGTAAGGATATTCTGCTTCATCGCTCCTATGTGACATCATATTGGAAGTTCTAACTGTATTAAAGTATAGCCTGTACTTAAAAACTGTTGATTTTTCACAAAGCTATAAAAGCAATTCAATAGAATATACATCCACACTCTCACCACACACACACACACACACACACACATACACAAAACATCTCCCTCATGTCTTATACAAAAATTATCTCCAAATAGAAAATAGATCAAACAACTAATGTGAAATATGTGTGAATTTGGGTTTGATGATGAGTTTTTAGATACACTGGTGAAAGCTTGATCTATAAAAGAAAATAGTTAATAAACTGGATTTTATCAAAATTTAAAATTTCTATTCTATAAAGATACTTTAATACTCAAGCCACAGACCAAAAGAACATATTTGAAAATTTATACAGAGAATATAAAAATATTCTTGAAACTCAACAACAAGTAAATAGCCAATAAGAAAGTGACAACAGCCTTAAAATGACACTGGAAATATTTTTGGATGGCAAAGATATATTAAATGTTGGTCATCATCACTAAATATTAGAAAAATGTATATTGAAACCACAATTAGGTACTCATAATGACTAAAATAAAATTAAAAATTAGCAATATCAAGTGCCAGTGATTATGCATAGCAATAGGAATTCTTCATTGTTTATGGGAATGCAAAAAATGCTATATTCACTTTAGAAAAGTTTGGCAGTTTTTAATGACGTCAATTATACATAGCCAGGCATGGTGGCACACACCTGTAATCCCAGCACTTGGGAGGCTGAGGCAGGAGGATCATTGCAAGTTCAAGACCAGCCTATGCTACAAAGTGAGCCCAAGCCCAGCCTGAACTGCATGATGAGACCCTGTTTCAAAAAGACAAAAAAAAAAAAAAGTTAAATATACATTTACAGTGTGACCCAGAAATCCCACTCCTAAGCACTTAACCAAATGAATTGAAAATCTATGTACCCAATTGCTTAAAGTAGCTGTATACATAACTGTGGAAAACTGGAACAACCAAGAGATCCTCCAACAACTGAACATACAAATAGTGATGTGGAATACCTGGCAATGAACATATGCCATTTATTTACCCAACAACATTTATCCAAGACTATAGATGAATCTTATATGAATTTAACTAAATGAAAGAAGCTAGATCAAAATTATTATTCAATAATTCCCACTTTTAGGAAATTATGGAGAAAGAAAAATTACAGGAACAGAAAAAGAGATCAATGGTTGCCAGAAGTCCAGAAATATGTTGACTACAAAAGGGCCAAGGGAGACAAATTTTAGGGTGGTGAAACTATTCTGTATGGTACTGCAGTGTTAGAGACATAATTGTTTTATTTTTTTAACTGGTCTATTCTTTTTATGTCTCAGGAATTTCACATTCATATTAAAGCAACACAAGCATAATTTTTAACAATTGTTTATCATTTCTTATTCATCATATAGTAATGATGCTTTGTATGTTAACTCATTTAAAAATCACAATAAAACTCAGATTAAGGAGCTATTGTTATGTCCGTTTAATAAGTGAAGAAACTGAGGCATTATGAGCTTATGTAAATTACCCAATTCTACATGAGATGAGGATGCATTATTCAAAGCTAACCATTGCAAACTAGTTTCTAAATAAAATGGTAGGTTCTAAATTTCTCTTAATCACATCTGCATGCATTTAAATTTTTCTGACTTATACATAAATACATAATTGTGAGTTGTACAAAGATCATTTTTGTGGGAAACACTATTTAGGCAACATTTATAATATTACCATGTACAGTTTATTTCTCTTGTTTGGGTGGATGTTTCCCTAAAGTAATCTTAGTTCTCTCTTAAATTAATAAGATGGAGCAACCAATATGCTGCAGTCCAAGTCATATAAGTTTTTTCTCTAATAATTATAGTTCGAAAACTAAAATCAGATTTCTTTTCTGACTTTGAAGAAAAGACTGTTTACTAAATAATGACTAGACCAAATTCCATTTAAAATTTTAAAAATTACTGTTATGATATTCTTTCTGAGATCAAATTTGAAATACTAATAATAATTTGAAGCCAAATTTTATATTAACATTTTCTTTCTCTGTCTTACAAATAATAAAAAATTAAGTTGAAATAATTTCAAAACACTTTTATTAAATATTTTTAAAAATTTATTTAAAGAGAAAAAAGAAAAACAGAAAAAGGGTAGGAAATAATACAGAATTTCAAAAAAACAGTAAGAAATCACTAGTTGATAAATTAAGACATAATTCTCTGTAGTTTTCAAAACCCATAGAACTGTAAATAACTGAAGTGACTTTGGCAAAGAGAATTTTGACTACATGTTATGAAGGAAGATTTAAAAAAAAAAACACCAGTCAGTAAATCTTTTTCTTATATTAGTATAGAATAACAAATGTGCAAGTACTACATACTCTAACAAATTTTTAGATATTGCCAGATTTCCCGTTGTTAAAGAAAAAACAGAAGCAAGAAGAAAAGCTAAATAAGTGCTGCAATATTGGATTACAATTAAAAGGATAAGTATAAATTCATTTTATGTAGACAGATACAGAAATAGAGATTAGTCTATAAAATGAGTTAATATACATAAACACATTTTTGTAGGAGTCTTCTGGACAAAAATATAAGAAACAAAAACATCCAGTGCCCAGATTTTAGTCTTTGAATCCTGTTCTTCAGTTAAAGTAACCAGAGCTTCTTGACCAATTTTAGGTCTAGGAGGGGAAAATTCAACTGTCTTATAGCACCAGAAGGTAAAAAAAAACTTAAAAAAAATTTTTTTTTTCAAAAGGACACAGCAGCCTCCCAATGATGAAAAGCCTACCAATGATGAAAGTTGGATAATTCAAACAGACAATAAATGATTGTGTTGGATTACACTCAATAAAATAAATTTCTGTGATTTCATTTTCAAATAGATGAATAATTATAAAGGAACTGGACAACTATTTCTTAAAGAATTGTAAGTATTAATTGTAGAAGGAATGAGGGAAACAGAAAATTGTCATTAGAAAACAATAACAGCTTCAATAGACACCAAAGATGAACGCTAAAATTAGTGAGTGAAACTCTAGGATAAAACGGGAATTTTTACCTCATTTGTTTATTCCATGAGCCTCTAGTTCTATTCTTTTTCTGCCTTCAGATTTGATCCTAATGAATTACATTTTGTACTGAAGTTTTACCGTCTTACATATCTTGATAACATTTAAAATTTTTAATTTCCTGTAATCAAGTCTCTAAATGCTAAGAAAAAAATGTAGATTGAGTTATCAATACAGCTATTAATGGGAACTTGGTCAAAACAACACAATCAACACATCTTGATAATTATTAAAGATCAAAAATACATTGCTTAATAAGAGGGATGGGTCTGGGTTTTTTCTTTTTTTAATTTCACCACGTATTTATGGATAGATTTACCTCTTGCTACAATGAGCCATTAATTCTTATCTTTTTCTTTCCTTCTTTTTAAAAATAGGTTTAACTGTTACAAAGCCATGTCTATATAAAAAAGTATATGGTCACTGAAACTTTGTTGTAAATGTCACTCAATGTGTAACCTTACTGGTTACACAGTAAAACTTGCTCAGTGATTTACTATTAAAAATATTTTAAACAATGTTTAAAAGATTCTTCGATTAGGTACTCTTTCAACTTTTGGGAATGCAAAGAATTAAAAAGTCACATTGGATTTTTTACACAGATACTAGCGTCATTTGCTCTCAGTGGCCAAGTTGTGTTCTTAAATGATCTCTTTGGCCCCTGGAGCCAAACTTCTGCAAATCTATGTGTTTTCATAGAAAGGTTACTAAGGACAGAGCTTGTCCATGGGCATTTTCTCGGGTTGTATTGGGGGATAAAGTGAAGGGTGTGCTTGAAACTCATGTCACAGGTACCCTGAGGTAGCTCCAAACACCTGAGTTAAGGTCGCCTTACAGAAAACTGAGCAGCAGATAACCATCCACATGTTGCTCTATGACAATGGATGGCAGCATGTTCAAGTAGCTGAGAGGCCCAACTGAGTTTTACCAGACTGCTTCAGCTGCCAGAGCTGCCCTTCTACCCCTGGCCTCAACGATTTCACTGAGGCCTCAAATCAACACCAACTTTAGAGTCTTCCTTAACTGCGCGGATGTTACTGCGCAGGCGCAAGGGCGGGGCTCGGGCCACGGAGACCGTTGGTGATTGGACAAAGCAGGCGCCGGGGGTGGGCCTCTCAGGGACGCTTTTTAAAAGACGCGCTGAGCCGCGTGTTCCAGCCTGAGAAGAGAGGTTGACGCTGGACTGAGAAATGGCGGCAGCAGGCGGCAGTCGGCGAACCCGTAGCCTGAGGCTAGGCCTGCCCTTGACCGACACCCGCCTATCGGCGGGGTCCCCCCTAGAAGAAGGCGAGAAGGACAACCTCTGTGAGTAGGAGCTGTGCTAGGATTTGGGAGGCCAACATATGCTGTGGTGTTCTTATTTATTGACTCTGCTGATTTCTCTGGTGATCCCTGTGTAGAATTAAGGGTTTCCCCAGATGGCTGCCCTTTCTTACCCTCCTGTAGTAGAGTTAGTGAAATGATTTCAGAAGATGAGTTCAGTATTTATTAAAATTCACAAAGCAATCATGAAATCAACTAGAGGTACTTGGCCTCTAGTTATGTGCGTGCCTGTGTGCCTGTGTATAAAAGCTACTAGTGGCAAATCAGAGTTTAGATTCATTTTGTTTTTCCAGAATATTTTTAATAATTTGTTTTCATTTTTCACCAATTTTATAATGATCTGTAGGTGAGAAAACTTCTGACAGCAACGACTGGTTTCAGAGGTCCAGGGTCCCCAGCTTTGCTCAGATGTTGAAAAAGAACTTGCCCATTCAGCCAGTCATCCAGACGGTGACTCTTCCTGCAAGATGTTCCTCTGAGAGTGGCAGCCTGCTAAATATGGCCTCCAAGGTCACACAAGTGACAGGTATGCTTTCTTTTCATTTATAGTAGCGCCTGAATGCTTCAAGATTCTGAGATGGCCAATGTATACTTTTGAGCCCCAGTTTTAAATGTTTCCTAGATGTACTGTATACACGTTTCCCTGAGGCTACTTCATACCTGGAGAGGATCTGACTCCCAACACTGAAGGGGAACCTAAGAATTCCTACCTTGCTGCTTACATAATTCATTACTACCTTTGCTGCTGAAGGCTTCAAGTATATTATCTTTTTTGGTAAGGCCTCAGAGAAAGAACTAGGGTTACATGAATTTGTATTCCAGGCACCATTTAACTTAGTATTAAATAGAAATAAGGAGGCATGTGCTTGAAGAAATCGATTGAACTTTAAGTATGCAGATCATATAATTTGTAGTGCCTGACTATTGGTGGCAGTATAAAATAGTGGAAGGGAGTCCTACACCAGATTTTAGTGTTAACAGGGTTTTTCTCTGTTCTTGGTCTTTATAATACCATTTGTAGAGACTTTGATATTGCTAAAATTCCATGATTCTTTGATTCATTAATGATGTAATAATGGTTTTGTTTCTTTGGAAATTAGCTTTATTATGATGAGTGATATATACAGTAATAGACTGTGTTTGTCACATGTGCCAAAATCATTCAGTGGAAACCTATGAAAAACACATCTGACTGTTTATCTTCCATTTTTAAGGATTTAGTGCTTTTGCTTATTTTTTTTTTTTAGCCAAATTGACAATGTAAACATTTATTTTTAGGTAATTTTCCAGAACCATTGCTTTCCAAAAGTCTTTCAACTATTTCAAATCCTGTCCTTCCTCCAAAAAAAATACCTAGGGAATTTATAATGAAATACAAACGTGGAGAGATAAACCCTGTGTCAGCCTTGCACCAATTTGCACAAATGCAGCGGGTTCAGATTGACCTTAAGGAGACTGTCACAACAGGCAAGTACAAAATTTTGAATTGGTATAATAGCACTAGAAAATATTTTTTCCATTAGAAGCAGAACATTTAAGTGGTGTTACCTTTGGTTACTGCATGGACTAATAGGGAAATACTAATTTGATAAATGTACTTAAACTTTTATGTTTCTTCCTTTACCCTTTTGAGTCTGTGGAAATAATTCCAGTATATAAAATGTTTCATAGTCATGAAATTGTAATTTTTATGTGTGGGTAGCCAAAATGAAGTCAATCTCTTATATTATTTGGGGGTATAAATACTTCTTGCACATAAAGCATGCTTTTCTAGTGGTATTAAGTCTTTGAAATATGGTGATCTTAAGAGGATTCTGTGATTATGATACCTATGGAAAAACAGTTAAATATGTCCCTTGAAATTCAAGGATTTGATGTGAAAAGAGCACTTACATAGTTGATACTGTTTATAGACTTGTCTGTTACAGTTTATACCATTCTCCTTTAAACTTTGTACCTGTGGAAGGCAACAGAAATATAGATGAGTAAAATATGTGAAGCAGCTTCTTATCTCTTCATGTTATGGCCAATAATTAAGAACAATTTTAGCAAACTGTAATAAAAGATTGAATGTTTTTAAGAGATATTGACAGTTTAAAGCTCTGAGACACAAAATAAGTCTTTAAAAAATCTTGCTGTGTATATGTACCAGCAAGAGGTTTGATTTCTTTCATTTTTCCATACTAAGTTTTGCCAGTATGAACTCAAAGCTAGAATCTTTGCAGAATTTAGAGCTATTGATTTTAATATCCTGGTGATAGCAACTTTCAGACTATTGCTTTGAATGAAATACTAGGAAATTTAACAATTGACAAAAAAATAGGTGTAAAAGGTAGCTTCTTTTAATATAAAAGGTAGGCCTAATCTCTAAGAAATTTGTTCATTTTCCTGTATTATTCTCAGACTGCCCCTGGAAAATGTAAGCTATTGGTCACTATAAGAGAAAAAAAAATTTGAAAGAAAATTTTTACTGCTTTGAGGAAACATTACTCAACAACATGACTCACTGATTATTAAAAGCATTCATTTTATATTCAAAGAGTGATTCTGCATGTTGGATATTGAGACTGGGATATCAATATTATGAACAAGTTCTGCATGTGATATAGAATCATATTAAAGTTAGAGAATCCTGGTTAAAAGCTGATTGAAGCCAGTACTTATCAACAAATATGTGTAATATCTCCTACATAAGAATCATCTGGGTCATTTATTAAATATACAAAGTGCCTTCTGGCTTATTAAATCATGAAGGAATCTAGAAAACTGAGGTCTTAGATGATAGGAAAAAAGCAGTTTACATTTACCCAGATATAGACAGGAATTTCTAAAAAAAAAAAAAAAAAAAAAAACTTTAGGTGTATTTTTTTTTAATGATTAGGTATGTGAGGAAATAAGATGGTAGGGTTTATGTATGGTGACTCTGTATTTAGTTATCCATAACCAAAGTGTGGAGATTTAGGCTGTAAGTCCATATACCAACAAGAAAAATTAGAATCAGAAAGATCTTTAACTGATAATTCCATTTCATCTTTTTACAAAAATATGTGAAAGTAATTTTAGAAGAATGGACTTTCAGTTTAATTCCTTTTTATTGTTGTGTATGTTTTGATTTTCTTTGTAGGTTCCCCCTCTGTCCCCCCTAAACTGTAGTGAATTGTAGTTGTTCAACTTGATGCCCTGATTAGTGCATGGGTTTTTCAAAGGAATCTCTTATGTTCTGTAATTTTTGTTAGAGGGATCTAGAGATGAGAGGAATTCAACTTTATTTGTCCTGAAGTTTTAAAGAAGAGAAATGTTACCAAATGTCTCATTTTACCTCTTATTGATTGTTCAATAGATTGAGTGCCAACCGTTATGTTAGAAATTCACTGTCATCCCATGTGTGGTCCAGTCTATGCAGTATTGTCAGGTTGACTCTTGCTCACTCTGACTCTGGACCCAGAGCTAGAATCCTCAAAACTAGGTCCAGGCCCCATCCAGTTTTGGTTTCAGCCCCCTATTGGCCCTACCAAAAAGCCTGATATTTTAGAATAAATTGTTTTCCATAATTTTTGTACTGGAACATTTTCCTGTATACAGACATTTTTTTATAAAAATATACTGTGAATTATTGTAGCAGTCATTTTCAGTTCTTTTTCAAGGTAATGTGATGGGATCATATTTTGCCTTCTGTGCTGTGGTGGATGGCATTCAATATAAGACTGGACTGGGACAAAATAAAAAGGAGTCTAGATCCAACGCAGCAAAATTAGCTCTTGATGAGCTTCTACAATTGGATGAACCTGAACCAAGAATTTTAGAACAATCAGGTAAATATTCTTAATTAAAAAGTATTGAAAATGTATTATTTTCCAAAAGGAATCAGATGACATACGTTAATAAAGTCATTTGGCACCTGCAAGATAGAAGATATAGGAGTTGAATAATTTCCTTCATTTTTCTCTATTGATGTACTACTTAGTAGAAGTTAAAATCCTCTTGCATATTTTAGTATCAAAAGATAAAATCATATTGCTAAACTGTCTGATAATTTGTCAGATTATTAGCAAGTTCAGGTCTTGAAATGTGGTTTTTTTTTTGTCATTAAATTGTTATTAAGCACATAACATTATACATTTTACTACTAAGGATTAAACTTTTGATAATATTTGTAAAATGTGTCTTTGTTAAATTTAGTAAATAGCAGTTGGTTGAAAAATGATGACCAAGGTTTCAGCAAAAACACTTGCGAATTTAAACCCTAGAATCCAATATTTAACATTAAAATATTTATCCTGGCAGACATGTGGTTTGCACCTTACTCCTGTTTCACTTGTAAAATGGAGACAGTGATAATAACTACTATGATCTATGGCTGTCATTAGGGTTAAATAAATAATGCATACAAAGTCCTTAACCAGTGTCTGGTGAATAATATAAAATCAAATGATGGCTGCTATTATTAAATATTAATTGATTTGAAGAATATGTTAACATATGCACTGTCAGTTTTTAACATTATTCATTTCATGTTAGACTACATTTTGGTTTACCCGTGGATGAGGCAACATTTTTAAAAGAAAATATTTAAATTTGATGTTAAGCAGTGACTGTAAATTCATTATTTTAAATACAAACCTTCACCTTATTTTCCTTCTGAATTGTTTTTAGCTCATTAACTTCATCCTTGTTTTCATTTCTTTCCTAACACTTAAGGTCTGCATGTACTTTCTTTAGTTGAAATTTTATTTTGAATATTTTTGTTTTGTTACTATTTAATTAAAGTTATTGTTTAAATTTAATTAAAATGACATTTTGCCACTATTCATAATTTCTGATACATAGTTTTTCATTTTTTAAAATAGTTTGTCTTATTTTAGATTTAGTAGGTATTTAGTGTATTTTATTAATTCATGTTATTTTTCATTTACTAATTTTTTGAGCATTATTAATATTTTAGGGTCAGATATGATTTAGTAAATGTCTTCAAAGTGTTGAGACTATAATTGCCATTTTATCTTTATTGTATTCTAATGTTTTGATTGGTTTCTTAAAAGTATTTGACTTATAGAGATTATAAGTGCAGTGGTTTTACTTTTATTATAAAATATACTTTTTAAAATTCAATATAAAATGAGCCCTTTGCTCCAGCTTTATGTATGTCTTTTTCTAATGAAACTGCTTTGGTTTGCATATTTATCCAATAACTGTCCTGTTTTGATTTTTGAAAACGTAATTTCCTATAAAGTATTAGTCTTTTATATAATCAAAGAATATTTTAATGTGGAAGTTTAACATTTGTATTTATTGTCTTAATTATCTGATGTTACATGCTTTCTTTGCTTTTTTTCATATTTCCTTTTTTGTTATGTGGGTATTTTCTTTAACCTTTTTCTTCTAAATATTTGGAAAGTAATGACTAGCTTGGAGGCTCATCTTTCCAATATAATTTTGAGTCCTTTTTATCATCTAATAATTATGCTATCTTTGCCAAGTTTTAGGTTCGTTTTTCAATTATTCAATTTTAGGGGCTGTAACATGCAGTGAGTGAACTGTTACTCCCTATCTGGAGCTTATTGACTAGCTACTTCCTCAGGTTTTTTTTAGACCTGTCTTAAACTCTCTACAAGCTAAAATACTTTTTGAAATCAAGTTAAAGTATATGTACAGAACTTCTTGAACATCTACTGTAATTATCAGAAGTGAATATTGGTAATTGGCTTTTTTAAAAAATGCTTTGCCCCTGAAATGTTTTGATATAGGGTTAGCAAATGTTTTGCCTGGAACTCTACAAAATTTACTTTCTAAACGTCTGTGTTTTCTGTTTGTGAAAAATAAGGTAGTATTTCTGCAGCTACCACTTTTATATTCATTATTGTTTTCTCAAAAAGTGCCAGTGGTGCCTTAATTACAATAACAAGTTCTTGAATAATATATTTTCTGTCAGTACACAGCCTACAAGTAGTATAAAGTCATTCTTTCCCCTGTAATGTGCAACAGTTTCTTTTCCCTTTGTTCTAAACAGTTAAAGATTTGTTATTCAGATGGGGCCTGTTGGAAAAGGCAAGTCACTTGGGGTATGAACTAGAAGGGTATAACTTTCTCCTCCTTTCTCTTTACTTCCTGGCTGACATGGGATTAGTAGCTGTCCTCTACCCATGATCTTTCTTTCCGTCATACTCTTTCTGCCTTAGAACCAGATAATCATAGACTGAAAACATGAGCTAAAACAAACCACTCATTTAAGTTGTGACTAGAGAAATGAGTTTGTTGCTATGACTATGTCTGACCACATGGTTTAGAAATATTTGAAAGTGTTTAATGAGAGGAGCTTAGAATGGTTTAGAGATGCCAGCTAGAAAACTCCTAGGATGCTATAAACTGAGCTTGGTGGCAGATTCGAGTTTGAATCTCCCACCAAGCTTAGACATGCAAACAGTGAAGGCCGATCGTAGGAAGTTTGAGCAGCAAACAAGGATTCCCTTGGCAGTTAGCCTATAAGCTGTATGTATTAGACCCTGTAAGCTATATATATTATTGCCCTGGCAGAAAATTTGTCTTCATTTTGCTCATGTCTTGAGTTTTTGCAGGAAGCTGAGATTAAGCATGGTCTAGTTAATGTGACAGAGAAAATTTCAAAAGCAACCCAATATCCAGGCCATGGCATAAATGTTGCTTGCTGCTCTTATCAAAATCTATGGTGAAAATCAGGAACAAAATGCTTCTGTGAAAAATTTTCGGTTTCATCAGAAAGGAAGTGCCTACAGAGTTGAGGCAAAGAAGAACATGCTAAAAAGATTAGCATTTTAAAAAACCAAGTACTTTATATCAGAACAGTAGGAAAGATGACCAAATGCATCTCAGCAAGAACCCACCCATCACAGACTGAAAGATAACAAAAGTATAAATAATTTGCTTTGAAAAGAGAGCCCCAAGATGCCCAGCTCTTTCAAGACTGTCTGGGAAAGCTTTTTCCAGTGTTCAGCCATGCAGGCACTCAGAAACCAATGTAGCCCTGATTGCATGTTGTCCAGCTACTGCTCTCACTGATAACAGGCCTTGGCATCATCCATCTGATGCTGGCTTTATGAGTATACAGAATGCAAGTGGTAGGGGTTGAGGGAGGCTTTTATTTAGATTTCAGAAGGCCTGGGAGGCCAGGCAGTGTACCTCTGAGAGGGCAGTAGGTGAAGATGTGAGAGTGAAGCTGAAAATATAGTAGAAAACCCAGGAAGTTAGAATATGGAATATGGGTAGTCTACTGAGGAAAGCTACAGATTTTGAGCAGAGCCAGCTCAAGAGAGAGGACATGAGGGTGGCATCCAACAGTGCCACAGGGATGGAGCCTATGGAGCTCACATCTTGCCACAGCTAGTCTGGCTGCTGGACCTGAAATTACAGAATTTATTGTTTACCCTGCTGAATTTTGGTCTTGCATTGGTCCTTTCTCTTCTGTTATTCCTCCATTTTTATGCTATTTATCTTGGAAGTATTTAACTTTGTTTTTTATAGGGGTTCACAACTAAGTATTTCCCTAGAGTAGACTTTCGACTTGAATTTTTTAGCAGTACTTAAACTGTTTTTATGCTCTGATGTTCTGAGATGGACTAAATGGATTTCGTATAATGAGATGGACATAAGTCTTTTGGGGGTGAAGAAAGTTATGATTTACATTTGAAATGTGCCCCCAAAGTTTCATGTACTTTCCAGATGATTGGATTATAGGGGCATTATACTCGTTAGTGTTTTTTTTTTTTTCATTGTTGAGTTCAGTAGATAAATATGCTATTATTAGGTGGGTCCTGGTTGAAATTATAACACTGACAGTGTGCTGATAAGAGGGTGTGTCACCCTCACCAGTGCCTCCCTTTACTCTCTGTTTCCTGGCTGCCATTAATTGATCTGCATTTCTTCTGTCCTGGCCTTTTACCATCTTGTTTCTGCTTTGGAGCCTGCTGACTGAACTGAATCCTTAACTCCCACGAGCCAAAATAAACCTCTTCTCTTTTAAGTTGTGAGTGCTGAGTACATAGTTCTAGACCCTATTGAGAAAGCAACACTGAGCTAAGGAGTGTTTGATGATCTAGATTTGGCAAAAATATACAGAAAAACAGTCATTCTTGGTTTATTGTTATCATAATAACTTTTTGTATATAAAGTTTCATGTTTCCTAATGTTTGTTGTTGTTGTTTACAGGTCCTCCTCCTATTCCTGCAGAACCTGTTGCTACACCTGAACCAGCATATGTTTCGAAAGTACTTTATGGTAGGAAAGTCCTAGAAATTTACATGCTTAGATAATTAATCCAGTTAGAAGTGTAATTAAAATATACATAAGTATGAAAGTGTACAATGATGCTTTATTATTCAAACTTTTCACCCTATGCTTTGCTAAAAAAATAAAATAAGGAATGGAAAGATTAGAGGAAGAAGTTTTTGTTTAAAAGCTGGTGCTTCTTCAATTTCATAAGCTTTCATAAATTTCAGCTGCTTTTATGAGAATTCTTTGCTTTTGTGGTCTTGTTTCCTGGTGCTTCATGGTTATTGGGCAGATTCATTTCAAATAATCTGTGTTCCTTTAATGGCAGTTATTATCTGCTCAAACCCAAGAAAGGTAAAATTTCAGTTCACATTACTAGTTAATGGTGTAGGACCACTTGCTCCTTTATATACCTTAATTGCCTCATTTGTAAAATGACCATTTCATGAAGTCCGTTATAGAGTTATACAGTTGTTTTGGAGATTAAATGAATTCGTGCATGTAAACTACTTATATATATCAGTGTCTGTCAACACAGCACATGCACATCAAATAGTAACTTTCATGTTTTATTACAGTCTCTTCATTCAACATTGTGCTAGTTATCATATCCTTTTCCCATTGAGCTATTAATTTTGTGAAATGCAGAAAATTATTCTTAATTTCTACATCAACAATGTATTAGAAACACTTCATACTTCATACTAAAGAAAAATAAAGACGAGCCTTTTCTTCCTTTCATTTTCTAGGCCTGCAAGTTAGGATTTGAAAAATTTTGTGCCTATTCAACCTTGGTCTTCTGTTAATCTTCCTGAGACAAAGAAAAAGGCCCTGTATATTTTCATACCTTCATGGACCTAATGGACCAGACCATGGAAAATATGCACATTCAGAAGCCCAAATCCTCCCATAGTTAGATATAACCATTTAACTTAACAGTCACAAGAACTAATAACAGAATAACCACAAGAGATCAATGAACAGCAGTGATCTCTTAATATAGGAAGAGGCTCTTGTCTTTCCATTCAACCTCTATGGACATTTTTACTAACTAATGATGTTGAATTCCAAGGATTGGAAAATAATATAGATTGCTGTTACCCTAAGAAAAAAAATCATTAATTGGTTAAGAAGAAAGAATTTTTAAAATGTGCGATATTTGAGTCCAGTTTAAAAGGCTCTGCTGAAGAATCATATCAGATAAGGGAGAACAGAGATTATCCTTCAAACTTATGGGTTAAACCAAAAGTTGAGTGTTAAAATTTTTGAAGAAAAAAGAGCTTTGGGACCACAGAAGTCTGAATGCTCCCTGTTGGGCAAGTTATAGATAGCAGCGTTTTTTTCACAGACCATCTGCTTTGCCATTTATTTCTAACTGGGCTGTGTTTTCACTAAAAATAAGATTTTCACTCTGAATATCTATTCAGGTTTCTGGTGATCTGAATCGAGTTACTGAATATCACATGAAATTAACAACTTATATTCAAATAGTGTTAACTGGCATTATTTGTGTTTTATTTTTGTCTCATCTTTATTCCCCGTAATTCATGAGAGCATTCTATTAACAATTAGTGAACATGAATAGGGAAAACAGTGTTGTACTGTCTGCTTAGTCCTTCACACACATTAAGAACAGATTTATTAACTATTTGATTTATTTACATGCACAATATTCATTATTTCTTTAAATATTAAATTGAGATCAAGAAGTATATTGGTATACTAGTTTTTTTTTCTGTATTTTTTGGGGTTTCTGGGGCATCAAACCAGAGCTTTACACATACTAGATATGCTGTCTACCTTGCTCAGCTACAGTCCCATCCCCTATTTGTATATTATTGATTCCCAAATATTCTTAATGATATTCCCAGTGTACAGTAAGACATTTTCTTGCCACATATGGAATGCTTGCAGAATACTTTCCTGTTCTATATTAAAACACAAACTAATTGCTAATTATATACCACATTATTAAATAAGTAATCCATATATACATTTAACCTGTGGAAACTTTAAAACAAATGAAATAGTACTAATGTCTGTTTTCGATGTTCAAGACCAAATAAATGCAAACACTGGGGAATACCATGCCCCAACTTTTGTTTATTAAAATAATGTATTGCTTATAGTTTTTCAAAATACCTATAAGAAATTTACAATAGTAGTTTTGCCTCTGGAGAGGGAAATTTGTAAATGTATTCTTCATTTTATTAAAAAAATAATAGTTAAATTTAGAAAAGGAAAGCACTAATTCAGGCTACAGTGCTTCTCCTATAATCATGAATTTTGGTGATAAACACAGCCGTTATTTCATTTTGCTGTCTCTCAGAGCTTCATTTTATGATGAGTTTTGTGAATTTTTTTGATAATGTGAATTTACCTGTTTAACCACAAATAGAGTATTAATATTTAAAATGCAAGTTTAATATAAACATAAACATGTAAATGGGCTAAAATAAACTGTATCCAATTAGCAAAATGTTAGTTGAGACTGCTAATTTTGTATTTTTAACATCAGTGTGACTTTTAGGTTATAATTGTTAATTAAGCAAGTAAAAGAATTTCTGTAAAGATTATAATTACACATTTCAAATGTATATACTACATAAGAGCAAAATTATTTTCTTTTTTCCTTTGAAAATATTAAATTGACTCTGAACCACTTGTAGACCACCAACATCCACCATGAAACATCAAGAACCATTAATAGTTTATAGCCAAACTTGAGAAATACTGTATTAAGGGATTGTACAACTTCTCATTCTCCAAAACGATGATTTTTCCCAGGAATATGCAATTATATACACTTAAAGCATTAGATCACTAGAGCCCTACTCACGAATCTCAAGAACTTCCTTTATTTTTTTTAAAAAGAAACAAAACAGCTTTATGGATAACTTTTAATGGATATTCTTAGTTATAAACGTCTCTTAGTCACTTTTCTGAGACACAATACCTGATACCCAAATCTGAGGCTCACAGTTTAGAACACAGTCAGCTGGCACCAGGGCAGAACAGCATGGCAGAGAGAATAGAAAAGGAAAGCTGCTTACTTCATGGCAGTAGGAAGTACAGAGGGAAGAGAGGAGCTGGGGAGGGAAGGAGAGAAGTAAAACCTTCAAGGTTCTGCTGCCAGTGACCTGTCTCTTCCTAACCAGACCTCACCTCCTAATAGTAAGTCAGCTGTATCGCCCCTGTGATTCAGGGACATTCCAAAAACCCCTGCAAACTATGACATAAATTACTCTCTGGCAATCCTAGTTATTTAGGACTATGTTAATGCTCTTTCATAAACAGGGAGTTTTAACAGGGAACGTGAAACTGTACAAAGATTCTAAATGTTTAATAATTTGCAGTGGTTTTCAATGGGGCAAATACTAAGGGAATGTATTTTGATTGTCGCAATAATTGGGGAAATTAGTGCCATTCATTGGGATGTTGATCTTTTTGCAGTGTGTGGGACAATCTATAAAACAAAGAATTGTCTTTTGTCTCATGAGTTTTGAGTATCTTGTCAGACTAAATTCTATAAATGTAAATCAGTAGTCTAGCAATAATGTATAATATTGATATACTTTTTATATAAGTTATCAAAAAACTCAATAGCTTATATTCTTTTACTTTGAATACTTTAAAATCAAATGAACTCTCATTTATGACATAATTTAACAATTTGCTTACATTTCCCTATAAATCATTAACTAATTTTATGATAAGTTTTTAATAACAAGACATCAATGGAAAATCTCAGTGTTCTTCAAATTCATACTGGTTTTTTAAATTTTTTCCTAGATGGGAGACATACTCAGTATTCCAAGATCTCACAGATTGTTAAAGAAACATTTAATCAACTAATTGCTAGTCAGTCACAATATCTGAAATGTAGCAATTCATTGGCTGCTTTTGTTGTTGAAAGAGGTAAGTTCAAGTATTTGGGATGTGTTGGTACAAAAACTAGAATCTTAATGATTTGAATTATAGTTATATTTTTGTTAAATATCTTTGCCTTGTTAACAGTGATGCACTGATTTGAAGTGACATTTTCTAGCAGATGATAAAAACATTTTTAATGCAAACGTGCATAAAAATTTATGGATAGCAGAAAAATAATAGGATTTAAATCTTTTGAAACAGATGAGACTTAAGCTGAAATTTTAAGTATTCTAAAAGTATTAAAGCAGATTCTTCAGCAGAGCCTTTTAAGTATTCTAAAAGTATTAAATCTTTGCTATACAGAGAAGGGAAAATATGTTTTGGAGAGAGGAAAGTGTAAGATAAGAGAGTAGTATAAAACTAATTTTAAAACATTGAGGAGATGAATTTATTACTAGTACACAGTAGTATATTTGCAGTAGCAATGAAAATACTGATTGATAAGATGGTAGCAGACTAAAAAGTCCCTTAACAGCCAGTCAAAAGTTAGGTTTAATAAGTTTGATAATAATCGAAAGATTTCCAAACAGAAAAAGCAGTGCATTGTCATTGTTGGAACATGAGCATCAGACAGCACTGCAATTTAAATTACTTGGGCTATTTATATACTCAGTGTGTCTGTGCTTCAGTTTTCATCTCCATTTTTAAAACTACAGATTATAGAAACAATAACCTCTATGTCATGGGGTATGCAGAATTAAGTGTAGTAAACTAAACAAAGTAATTAGCACAATACATGGAGTTTAATAAATTATGCTTGTCTTGATTAAGGTTTAACACTGATAGCAATTTTTTTTAAAGATTATAGGAGCTGAAATCAAATTAGAAAATCACCATTTAGGTAGTTTTGATGGACTGCTTATAGACTTTAGATGGACATAAACAGAAAGGAAAAAAGTTATGTTTTTTTTTTTAAAAGTTGGTATGATAAAATGAAGGTGAAAATGAATTATAGATGATAAAAGATAGGTAAAAGAAATAGCATCACTTAAAGTTTATATTGAGTAGCATTGGTATATATAGAGTTTCTGGCAGATGGTTTGATGTGGAGAAGATTATGACTAAGAATAATACATGTTGTTTTATAAATTGTGAGCATGAATGTGGGGTGGGAAGCCCTGAGTAAAATTATATGAACATTCCTGGAGTAACATTCAATCAATAGATATTTAAAATATATTATTAGCTCTTGTTACCTTATCTCATAATTTTTAATTGGGTCTCTAAGAAGCTGTCAAGTCTAAATGCCCTTCTCTCTCTCTTTCACCAGCAAATCTGTCTTTTCCTGTATTCTTATTCTCTACTGTAATAGTGGAGGATCTGCCTTTACAAATTAATTCTTTCACTTAAGTTCAAATTCCATTCCCTCTCACATCCTGTCCTTCTTTTGATTATCTTCTTTTACCTGTATTACTAAACTTAAGTATCCTGCTGAAACACTGAAGATCGAGTAACAGTTGAGAAAGCTGAGTTCTTGCTATGTTTCAGAGCTTACATCACTGTTTAATTCCAGATTACACTGACATTGTATTATTCCACTTAAAGAAAGGTTTACACACCTGGTTATTGGGTCAGATTCAGTAGTCTCAGGACTGCATCCCTGTAATAGGGATGAAATCTGAATCTGTGCTCAGACGTCCCTGAAAATATATATATATATATATATTTGCTATCATCTTTCCAGTATCCTGTAAAGCCTAGCTTTCCAAACTCTCCTACAAATAAAAGTGAACTTCCTTTAAACTCTAGGTACCTTCCATTGTAAATCTATAGTTATTGTTTACTTGATTTAGTGACCAAATGACATCAAGAAATTGTTTACATTCCCTGTGTCCCCTCTTTATTCCAGTTTAGTTTTCTCATCTACCTTTTAGAAACTACTCTTGTCAGCACTACTGACTACCTGCATGGTGTAAAATCCAGTGAGTGGATTGTGTTCTCTATCTACTCAACTTTCCAGAAAAATAAGTTTTACTATATCTTTTTGTATCACATCAATACCTTCCCTACCCTTTTCTCCCCTCTACAATATTAGCCAGAAATTTTATTAAAACTTTGTATTATTAACTGCAGTCACAAAGTTGTACATAAGGGCTCCAGAACTTGCTCATTATGTAAGTTTAATCCCTTTAATCATCTCCCCATTTTTCCAACTTCCTAACTACTCCCATCTTTTAATCTGTATTGATCTTTATATTCTGCATGTAAGTAAGGTCATGCAATATTTGTCTTTTTACATCTGGCTTATTGCATTTAGCATATAATCATTCATGTTTATACATGCTGTAGAAGATGGCATGATTTCCTTTTTACAGTCTGAAGAGCATGCCATTATATACATATCTATGTGTAATGTGGGATATTTATGAATATATATGTGTAAACATGTATATATAAATGGATATATGTCTACACATATATCAGTTTATTTTTTCTTTTCATGATACTGAAGATTAAACTCAGGGTCTTTTCACTGAGCTATATCCTCAGGCTTTTATTTTTTATTTTGAGATAGAGTCTCACTGTATCACTAAGTTACACAGGCTAGGTTCAAACTTGTAATCCTCCTGCATCAGCCTCTTGATTTGTATTTGTATATCTCTGATGATGAATGATAATGAATACCTTTCCAACAGTGTCCTATTTGTTTCTGCTTGTAAGTTATCTTTGTATTCCCTTTGCCCATTTTTAATCTTTCTCATACTTTTAAGTTGTAGGATATTAAACTCATTAAATAAAGGGTTTGCTGATAAATTTCTCTCACTCCATTAGTTACTTTTTCACTCTGTTGTTGTTTTATTTTGCTATAAATAGAGGACTGATTCCAAAATGTAATTTTAAGTGATTTTTGCTCCTTACCTACAATAGCTTTCCCATAGTGCTTGGTTAAAATCCACAAACTCCTAGTCAGGATATATAATTCTCTTTCTTTAACCTCGTCTTAAACCATTTATTTCACTTAATAGAGCACCTGTACTGGTTTCTCTGTTTACTCTCCTTATACTGTTTCTTTTGACTGAAACACCCTTTCCCTTATTTCTCATGCTATTCACTGTTCACATTGCAGCTTATATTCTTCATGCTGCTCATTCCTCATACTGCAATTTAAATTTCAACTTTTTAAGAAAAAATTTTGAAACTAATGTATATGAAGTAATCTGTTTTCATTCTTCACATCAGCTCCATAATTGTTTTTCTCAAAGCACTTATCAGAATGTGTGGTTTGTTTAGTTTTTGTTTTCTTTTGTTTCTTTAGTTTTGTTTTTTGAGACAGAGTCTCCCTATGTAGCTCCAGCTGGCCTCAAATTCATGGCAGTCCTTCTGCCTCAGCCTCCTGAGTGCTAGAATTCTAGGCATGTACCACCATGCTGGGTTGGCTGTTGTCTTTTTTCTGTCTCTCCTGCTAGAAGATTCATGATAGCATGTCTTAATGAAATCTCTTAGAAGGTCAAATAAATCTAGATGTGTAAAAATAATTATGTGTTTAAAAGCCAAGAATATATGGTGATTCTGTTGATTGTGCTAAAAATTTAGATAAAGCACCAGTATATAAGATAGCTTACTTTTTAAATTGAGATGCTACTTTTAAAATTGAATTCTTGAAATTATTTATTTGAAGTTGTGGAATTAATTTTCTGTCTTTTTGGTCAAGGTATGTCACCCAATTAGAAATTATGGGATAATGGGATAGAGGGATTAAAACATAAGAAAGAGGGTTATAACAACTTACTACAACGTACCTTTTTTTTTCCCCAGCTGGCCATCATGAAGTTGTAGCTGTGGGCACAGGTGAATACAATTGCAGCCAGTGCATTAAGCCAAATGGAAGAGTGTTACATGACACTCATGGTGTTGTTACTGCAAGAAGGTCCCTCCTTAGGTAGGGAAACAAATGTATTTAATACCACCAAATAGTAATGCTTCCAATCCAAAGTAACTACATATAAATGGTTTTATTTAAAGTGGAAATTTACTGTTCCTTAAACCAAGGGTATTACAGTCTCTTATTTATCAAATCATCCAATTATTTTCATGTTACCTTTGGGAACATTGTGCTAACTGCAGCGTCTAGTGTGTGAATAGTAATACCTTCCATTATTAACTTCTTGTAAACTAAATTCAAAAGTCCTACAGTTTTACTCAAGATATACATACCATCTTTTTTTAAACTGGCTAATGTTATTGGAAAATATAGCTTTATGTTTGTACCAAGTATTTCACTTCTAAATTAGATCATATTTCACTTCTGAATTGGACATAGTTATCCAAGGACAGCATTAGAAACACTGTTTCTATTTGTGATGTCCATGGCTATGGTTTCTTATATAGCAGAGTGTCAGTAAGGTATTTTTCAGTATGACAAAGGTCAAAGAGAAAAGATAGGGATAAAGTAAACATACCTAGTTACTTTCTCAAAGCTCATCAGTCACTCTTCCTTTTGCAAGAGGAATTAATAATAGTTGGGAAAAGAATAGGAATGTTACTCTTTGACAGTCTCTGGTAGTCCCTCCATATGATGAAAATAAAAACTGTGGGAAGTGAATGTTACTTTCTACAATATTCACTTGCTTTTGGTTCTGGTCATTGACCTTACTTATTATCATACTTCTCATGGAAATTTTCAAATGCAAATTGGAATTAGATAATAAATTTCACCATCTAGCTTCAACAGTTATCAGCATTCTACTCTTTTTGTTTAATCTCTGTATTGCCCTTTTTTGTTATTAATGTTTTCTTTGTTGGAGCATTTAAAAGTAAATTTTGACATTTTATCTGAAAAGTGTGAGTGTGAGTGAAAAGTGTGAGTGTAGTGGAGGAATCTGTATAAGTATTCCTTTTCTTCCCATCTTCCTTCATACTGTTGAAATTATTTGACCTCTTTAAATCTACCTCCTCTATGCACTATTTATTTCTTTCAATGTTTAATACATTTATATATTGGTACTTAATTTATTACATGTTTTTGTTGCTGAGAGTGAATAGAGTACATTTTAAAGTTATGTTTTCTTTAAGTGAGCAAAGCAGTACTTGTCCCTGAATTGATTAGTTGTACTCTTTTAAGAGCTCTGCTTCAGTTCTTAATACAGTTTGTTTTTTTGTATTGTTTCCATGCATATAAAACCACTAAAAAACAAGATCCACTGTTGACAATGATGAGATTGTTGTTGAACTATATTAGTGACAATTTATTTGATAAGATGAGGAGGCATTAAATTAAGGCAAAAGTTGGCTTTACACCTGGTTGGCTGGGAGTGCCTGAGGAAGAAAGGATGAACCAGCAGAAAAATGGGTATTTTGTGGGATGTGATAGTCAAAGACTCAAATATGAAATAAAAGTGGAGTAGCAGTCAAGCAAGTGGTGTGTTAAAACACGTCCTAAGGGCAGACTGACCTCCAGTTGAGGACTTCTTGAAAACTTTCATTATTCATTAAATCTACATCATTTTATGATTGTTCTCATCCATGTTAAATTTTTTTCATGTATGTAGAGATTGTTCTACATGGATATGATGCTCTTTAAAATACATTTGAATAGGTTTTATTAAGTGTGTTATATTTATTTTAGGTACTTTTATAGACAGCTTCTACTCTTCTATAGCAAAAATCCTATCATGATGGAAAAATCAATATTTTGTACAGAACCAGCTTCTGATCTCCTTACTTTGAAACAAGATATCAACATTTACCTCTATATGAACCAATTGCCTAAAGGATCAGCCCAGATTAAGTCACAGTTGTAAGTATTACAGAAGTTTTTTTCCAAAGGCAACAGGTTTGTCATTGTATATATTCTGAATCTCTATAGCAAATAGAACAAAAAAAATTTATATGTGTATATATATATATATATATATATATATATATATATATCCAAATTCTTCCTTCAGCCTATAGGGCACCACAGATCATTTTCACTTGTGCTCTACTCAATGTGATCTGACTTCTTAAAAATCCCATGTACTATACTTTTTTTTTCTGCGATATTGCATTTTCTCCTTTCTACTTTTAGACTTCATAAACTTTAGGAAAATATTACTGTACGCACTATTCATATTTACGGTCATTGTTTAGAAGAATAGATAATATCATGTAGTATGAAATTTAAACAGTACAGACAAGCACAAAAAAGAAAGTAAAATTCACCTCAAGCCTAACCACTTAGAGAAAACTACGAGTACTCTTTTTATTAAAACCTAATAATATTTTCAAAGGCCATATTCCATACAGAGAAATTTCAAGAAATTTATTGGATTTTATTATTTTAACATTTTATGAAGTGAATATTAAATAAAAATTAATTTTTTTCTTTTTTCCATTTCATTTTGTAGTTTTAAAAATTTTCACAGAGAAGAGAAATAATTTACAAATTATAAGGACAAAATGAGTGTTCATTTGATTTTTAAGACACAAACAGTGGTAAAATAATGAAATTATCTATGCTAGAGTTCTATATATGATTGCTTTCTGTTTTTTGTCAATGTATGGAATAGTCAATCTATCCTCCTTTGCTCTGTGTTTGTGTCTGTTTGTGTTACTAGAATTTAAACATAGTTGAGAACAATAGTAGGTACATAGATTGCCAATTATATTTTTTAACTGCAGAAACTTTTTTTCTTTCTCTAGGCGTCTTAACCCAAATTCTGTATCTGCATTTGAAGCCAATGAAGAACTGAGTCTCCATGTGGCTGTTGAAGGCAAAATTTATCTAACTGTTTACTCTCCTGCAGACGTTGTTAATAGAGTGAACAGCATGTCCTCAAGTGACAAGTTGACAAGATGGGAGATTCTTGGTGTACAGGGAGCATTGCTGAGTCACTTTATACAGCCAGTTTATATCAGCAATATACTTGTTGGTAAGTAAGATTTCAGCTCCTCCTGGCCCCTTTCAGTAAATTCTTATACTATCAGTTTGGAATTAGTTTTCCATGCATGAAACTTTAAGGTCAAAACACCAATCCAATTTTTGGTTGAACTGTTTGTTTCATGGTAACTTGTAATCACATAACATTTTACCAAGGGGTGAAGAATTAACATTTCAGCTTAATTAGATATATTCTATGTTGAACTTTTGTTTTCACAGTATCTATTCCTCCCTCCAGTTTCTTGGGGATGAAGTTGCTTTCTTAAACTTCTTAAATCTAAAAGCTTGTCTATGGTGTATTTATTCATCTTTGAAGTATGGAAAATGGAAAATGCCTATTTTGATTTTTTCCTATCCTTATTTTTTCCTTATAATTGGCCCACTGAATATGAAGTAACTAGAATGCAAAATAAACGTCTAAGTGACTAATTTATGTCTTTCTTCAACATATTTAAGAATGATGGATTTATATTTGGATGGGCTTCCAGATGTTATCTCATTAATAGTTTTGTGCTCATTTCTGTAATTTCCATATGACTTTGGTGAAATAATTTACTAGTAACACTTGGCTTCTTTTTGCTTATTGTTAATTTTGAAATGAATCCATGACAAACTTTAGATCCTCATTTGGTAATATTTTTATTTTAGTGTTAGTCTGGATTTTTTGTTTGTTTTCTTTGTTCTATATGTTTTATACCAGTATCTTAGGAATTTCTCTTACTGGTATTATTTTTTCCTACTTCATATACATGCAAGGTATTATGAAACAAAAATGGTTATTACTTATTTTGCTAATGTTAGACTAATTTTATTTGAATAGTAAATATGTTACTTGAATCATAATTCAAAAGACTCAAAAGGGTATACTCACCATAGAGTCTCCCTCCCGTTCTAGTGCCCCAGGCACCCATTTGACTTCTGTGGAAGCATAACTTATTAGTCTTTTGTTTTTATTTGCATTAATAGTTATATTTTGCTTATCAAAGTATAAGTATTGATGTATATGTTCTTCTGTATTCTTTTTTCTGTTTGGCTTCAGTGTTTTTTTTTTTTAGATTTTATAATACACCCTCAAAAGAATCTGCTTCCTACTCCGCTATTTCCAAATGCTGTTCTTAATGAAGAACTACTGTTTGACTCAGTTTTTAAAAGATTTAATTTGTTTACTAAAATTCTTGTTCACTGTGTTTTCTTTCATACAGTACAGATCATCTCCAGACACTTAACACTTTCCTGACTCTTTTTAAAGGTTTTTTTGCTCTTAATAAATGTCTGTAACTAATATGTCTGTGATTTCTCTAAAATCATAGTTTTGATGAACAGTTCTTTCTTTGACTTTGTGAAAAGATATTTACCATTTGTCATTTGTGTGATGTAACTCCATCCTATAGTTACTTTTAATTTTTTATTAGTATATGTTTGCAAAACATAGTAATTACATTAATCTTGAAGAGTTGGTACCTATACATATAGCATTTTGATCGTTACTCCTCTCTTCCCCTCCACTGTCTCTCTCTCCTTTCCCAGACTACCTTCCCACCCCAACAGAACCTAATTTCCTTTTTCCTACCATCTCTCTCTTATTTTGCTCTTTAAATTATATTTTGTTTCTCTTATATTAGAGAAAACTACAAAATATTTAAACTTCTGTATCTGATTCATTGAACTTGGTTTTATTGTCTCAGATTGCATCCGTTTTCCTACAGATGACTCAAATTTATCCTGTATGGCTAAGTAGTTAATATTCTATTGTGTATAAATACATATCAGATTTTCTTTATTCACCTTATTAATGAACATGTAGGCCACTTCTATGATTTGGCAAAGGAGAGGTTTACTACTATAAACATGAGTATGCATCACTTAAACATGATGACTTTAACTGTTTTGGAGTGATACCCGAAAGAGGTATAACTAGGCCAAATAGAATTTCTATTTGTAATTTGAGTTTTTTTAGAACTCACCATCCAGATTTCCATGGTGGCTGTACTAGTTCTACAACAATATGGAAGGGTTCCTTTTTCCCACAACCTCATCAGCATTTGTTGTTTTTTGAGTTCTTGATAGTATCCATGGTGGCTAGAGTAAGATGAAATCTCAGTGTTGTTTTGATTTGTAATTGTCACAGTGCCGCAGATACACTTACTATTCACTTCGTTTGAGAAAAGTATATTCATTTTAATTTGCCCATTTTTGATTGGGTCTCTTTTTTTTTTGGTTCTTTGTATATTCTAGACATTTTACTTCCATCTGAGGAGTCACTGGCAAAATATTTTTTCCCATTGTGTAGGCCATCTCTTCACTCTATAGATTGTTTCTTTTGCTGTGGAGAAGCTTTTTAATTTAACTTTATCGCATTTGCTGATTCTAGGTATTGTGTTTTGTGATTTGTTCCTAAATTCAGGAAGTCTTTGCCTATGACTATGTCTTTAAGAGTTTGATATCTGTGAAAAAAGACATTTTCAGTTTGTCATTTGTATGCTGTAACTCCATATTATAGTATTTTGTTAAATTTTTTTTCCTTTAGTGGTTTGGAACAAGAGCTTAAAGCCTAGATCTGATCATTTTAATTGTCATCTTGTACTAACAACTTAGAGCACCAGGTAGCAATAAAAGTAGTTTGCTTTGAAAAAAATACTTCTGCTTTCTTTCTTGGCATTTTTGTAGGGCACATCTGAAGCTAATTATTGGTAAACTATCTGGTATTATCTAAGTACATTTTAATGTCTTTGAGTGTGAAAAATATGGGTTTCTGTATATTTTATGATCTCTCTCTGGGGAAATAGGACTTATGAGGCCCCAGGATATACATTTTTAAAAGAACAAGTAGTCGTATCATATGTTGAGCAATTCTTATTTAAAGTGTCTTTTTCTAAAACAGTTTTATTTGGGTAGCTAAAGTAATCTTTAGAGTTAATTGAACTATAGCAGTTATATGACATAACTTCTTACTTAGATATGTAAATTTCTTGTGGCATTCTGAATGAAGGATCCTTTAAGCCTAATTTGAAAGTATCTAGTAATATGTTATGTACCAAGTCCATACAAACCCTGTAAACATGTACTGCAAACAATTCTAATAAAAACTAAACAAATATAACACAAAAGCAAGACAACTGATGAATGCCACTAATTAAATAGTCCACATCTTTAGAAGTGTCTTCCTTATGTAAAATTGAAATTTATTTTAATTCTATACTGGCAATACAGATTAAATGTACTTAGTTGAAGATAACAAACTTGTCCCCTTTTCTCTTATAAATTTTTCCAATTATTTGATTCTTTAAAACAGGTATTAATGTAATAGAATATTTATTAATGGAAAAATTTCTATATTTTATTTCATTTTTGATGATGATAGGGATTGAGCCCAGGCCCTCTTGCATATTTGGCAAGTCCTGTAGCACTGAGCTATGTTCCTAGCCCATGTATTAAATTGTAAACATCATTTCACTTTTTGAAAAGTTTACAGAAGTGAATTTTATGCTGTAAATACTCTAAAAATGTTCATTTAATCATTTATAGTGGTAATCTTTTTTCCTTTTAAGGTTTAAAACATAAAGAGTTAGAGATGAAGCTCAGTGGTAAGGCACTTGGCTACCATATGTGAGGCCCTTGTTATTGCTTATAGTTAGAGGTTCCTTCCCAAAGCCTTAGGTGGGGCTTTTTCAGAGGTGACTGAATCTAGAGTATGTGATTGATTCATGGTGCAATGCTAGGACTAAAGGTGCTAGGATTAAAGTGATCATTGAATCAGTCCATTAATTGCTTTGGCACCCCACCTAACAGAAAGAGGCTTGTGTTATCCCTTGCTTGCTTGCTTGTTTTGCTGAATTCTGCTTGCCATGAACTGTTTCTCCTCTGTGATGCTTGTCTGCCATGCTGCCCTACCTTGGAGCCAGCCAGTTATGGACTGAAACTGTGAGCCAGATGGACCCTTCCTCCGTTAACTTTGGGCATTAGGTATTTTATTTCACAATGAGAACAGTAACTAACACAGCCCTGAATTCAATCTTTAAAACTGTAGATAATAATAATACAAAATGACATCTAAGTTTGTGTTAAAACAATTTCTTTGAATAGAAAATGATCAAGAATAGTTTATAAAAAATGTTTGCTTACTATGCATATCGAAAATTCTTGGATTTATGTTTGCTTTCAAGCCTTTTAAAGTACATTTTAAACATAAGTTCATCTCTATCAATATATACCACTATTTGTCAAGAGGCAGATATTTCCACACAGAAGTCCTTTACTGATTTAAAAGTATAGTAGTAGTATAAAGAATGTTAAATGTTAGTTATGTCATAGTAAACAGAGTTCATGAGATTTATAAATCAGTTCATAACTTTAGAGATTATATTGCTCAGTTTTGTCTTTTTTTTGAGCAGTAATACGAGGTTTAGAATATTAATAAAATACTTGCCCAAAGTCTTTCAGTTTGCTTATTGACAAAACTTGAAGTCAAATCCAATCAATAATTTTACGCTGTTATTTATGATACCTGTTTCCTCTATAAACTGCTGTCAGGTATCCTATAGTCTTTGATTAGGTTGAACCTTTCATTGTAAACTTTGTTCAAATCATTTAGAATAAATCAAATAAAAATTTCTCTATTATATAATTTTAAATATATATATCTTCAGGGACAAGATTTATCATCAAGATCAAAATCATAATCTAAATATAGTAAATCATTAAAGTATACATAATGGAAAAAAGTAACAATTTCAAGATGAATAGATTTGATTTTTTTCTATTAAGGTAGCTTTTATACATTAAAACATCTACGTAAAACAATTTGATGTTTAAAGATCTAATGAAGGGCTTAACTTTTAACATTTTTCTTTTTCCTAATATTTCTTAGGCTTAATTGTTATTATCGCAGTATAAAATGATCTCATTTTTGAGTCTTTGTCTGCTATTTATTAGTCAGATGGTAACTAGACCTTTTATCCACCTCTTTCACTGTGTCCAAGTATGTCTTTGATCTTCAAGCCTTCATTTATCAGTTCCTCTTATTTGTAAAAAAAGAATGTTTAGAAAAAAGTGTCAGAAGCAACTTACCTACTTTTAGGATCATATTCTAATGTCTAGACAATCATGACTGTAAGGTCTAATAACCATCTCAATAATTACATTGATGGAGAAATAAAACTTCATCTGTAAAATATGTAAATGACACATGATTTTATTATATTTATAAATAAATGTGTACTCACACATACTGTTGTAAGATCTGCCTCAAAAATTTTTGTAACTGATCTGCCTCAAATTTTTTTTAAATAGAAAAGAGCATTCCCTGACTTCTATTTTATGTTTGATGCAGTCTACACTGTATCTTTTTGAGATCTCTTCTTTAACAGTTGCAACTGAAAATTCAAAGCATTTGGTATTGGGCACAATTTTAACCAGAGTGGTCATTCTCAGAATTGCTTTTTTTGTGAAATCAGACCACTGTGGTACTGTAACACTTATAATTTGTGGCCAGTAGACTTGGCAAAATAATCTCACCAAATGTTTCCCATTCATATTTACATGCTGCATTATGTGTAGATTTCATGTGGTCCTCAGAGAAAATCAGATAGAGTGAGCCAGTGCTGTCTGGTAGAACCATATGAAAAGTACCAGTTTCTTTCTGGGTCAGTACTGACCCTTTGCTTTTACTCACTAAATTGAAAGATTTCTTTACTTGCTATAAAAGATTTATATACAGGAATCTTTTTTATTTTCTTTATTTTATAGAAAAAAGTAAAAATTACATAAAATATAGCAATAATACATTACAGATTGTTGTCTTTAAAAGTAGTTGCTCAAGGTATAAGAAATGGACATAAAAATTTCTCCCATCAATATTAGCACAAACCTTCCTTTTTATAATGAACATTTTGCCACTGTCTTTTCCTAGTTCTTGCAAAAGATATGGAAGTAGTAGCTAAGGTTATAAGAAGGAAAGATAAGTTTGAATAAAGAATAGAGTAATGGGCTTTGAATATTTACAGTTTTTGTGTCTATTTTTGATGTTTTCTTTTGATATTGAGTTTGTTTGTTTATTTTTTTCTAGGTGATGGGAATTGCAGTGATACTAGAGGTTTAGAAATTGCGTTAAAGCAACGTGTTGATGATGCACTCACATCAAGACTTCCAATGTTTTACTTGGTCAACAGGCCTCATATTAGCTTAGTGCCCTCTGCATACCCATTTCAAATGAATTCAGAATACAAATCGCTGAGTATGAACTGGGCACAAGGGGACCTTTCTTTGGAGATTGTGGATGGCCTAAGTGGAAAGATTACTGAAAGGTAAGAATTACTAATTTATTTAAAAATTAAATATTAAGCAAAAGAAGGCATTTTATCACAAGTTTGAGTCTTTTTGGATGCTATTGTAGTCTATAGAATAATTCTTCATTAATTTGGCAATTGTGTTGCAAATATCATACTAATTAAAATGTTTTCTTTTTCTGATGAGAAAACAGATGTTGAGAAGTTACATAGCTTGCTGAAATTACATAGAAAGTGATAAAATTAGTGTTCAAACCCACAGAATCTGGGTCCAGAACCAAGGTTTTTCAAGGTGTTGCTTTGTGACCAGTAGCATTATAATTATATAACTTATTCTAAAACTTCAATTTCTTCTACTGAAACAGAATTTCTGGGAATTTGGACTTGGAAATTTGCATTTTTTACATGCCCTCCCCAGTACTACTTAGATGTACTTAATGTATACCTAATGTATACTACCATGTTTTTCTGCCTTCTTATGCAATAAACCTGTACTCCCAGTACTATGCAATAAACCTGTACTCCCCAGTACTACTTAGATGTACTTAATGTATACCTAATATATACTACCATGTTTTTCTGCCTTCTTATGCAATAAACCTGTATATTGGGTGGTATGTATTTTTTTTAACAAATAAACTGAGATCAAGGTAGATTAGATACATTGTCTAAGGTCACTCAAATAGTAAAGGACACAGCTGTGGTTCTGATCTAGACATTTTATATCCAAAGACCTTGTTCCTAACACAGTGCTCTATTCCTTCTAGATAGTTTTCTAATACCTCTATGAGTAATTATCAAGTAAAAACTAAAACTTTTTAGCGTGAATATACATTTATAATAATATTAAAAGTTTAAATGCTTTAAAATTGCTTTCTTAATGAAGGACAGGATTAAATTAAGGCCATATACATTTTCTTAGTGAACTCAGTCCAGCATAATAGTAATTATTTCAACTAAGATGATACAGTACTTGTGCTTTAGATCAGATATCAGACTTGAAAACATATATTTTCTTTAAAAACAGTTAAAAGCTGTTTGCTGAAGACATAAAATAATGGCATAACAAAGATAATTTAATAAATGTGAAATAACTGTACACTTTTTAAATGACCAAATATTTGCTAAATGAATACAGACAAGAAAGTGGGAGATGTGATCTAAATATTAGACAATTCATCCCTGAAAGGCTTTTACATTAATGCAAAGAAGAATACTTCAGTAGCATAAAGGGTGTAGCTCATAAGGAAGACCAAAAAGGTATGAAAACATATGCTATAAATTATAGTATCAGCATTTATAACAGAGAGATTAAAGATGATGAAGAAAAATAAAAACTACTGGCAAGATATTAATTCACTTTCTCAGTTTATGGTAGTTCAGGTAGACAAAGGATATAGCCATTTGAAATAATATATATTTGATTAATTTATTTTAAACTATTTATTACTAACTTATTTTATGCATGTTAAAAACATAAAATATATTCAGCTTTTCAAGAATGTGCCAAAATTGACAAAAATTGACCATTTGTTGGGCCTCAAAGGAAATCCAAAAGTAGGAGCAATGTAAGCAATATTCTCTGATTACGATGAAATGAAACTATAAACAATCCAAATGCTAGTAGCTGCTTTCACTGGAGATAGAAAGTTTTCAGAATTCTGTCTTGAAGGAGAAATGTAAACTAAAATGTGAAATATTTAGAAAACAAGGATGTTGAAAATATTACTTATCAGAACTTAAAGAATATATAGTTAAAGCAATTAAAAAGTCAGCCTTAATAATGGAAGTAAATTAAGCATAAACTAGAAATTCAAAGGAAAAGGACCCAGGCATGGTGGTCTATACTTGGAATCCCAGTATAGGATTCTGGGAACTGAGGCAAAAGAATCACCAGTTTGAGCATGCCCTGGGGAACTTAATAACTTACTTAACAAATCTCTCTCTCCAGAAAATATTTTAAAGGATTAGGGATGTAACTCAGTGAAAAGGTTCAATTCCCAGTACTGAAGGAAAAAAATCAATCATAACTATTTATGGGTGGATATGAAATGTTATACTATAAATAGCATTAAAGCTAGGAAACATGTAGGATTTGGCAGTTTTTACAATCTCTCAAAAGTGATAAAAAAATGTAGCAAAAATAGAAAAAAGTTCATAATCTATGGACTCACTTTTATAAGAAACACAACTACATATATATTTTTATATATAAAAATATATACACATATATGTACATTTATGTTGAGGGTTATGAAGTATGTATATATGTACGTATGTTATTTTTATATTAAATTAAAATTTGGTTGCAGAAAAAGTACCATACCATTGCAGGAGAAATTCATTTATGTGTATACCCATGTAACCATTAACACTGTCAAACTATATCACATTTTTATTATCCCAGAAAGTATTTCCATTAACTGGTATTATTGTAGATTAATTTTATTTTAAAAAGGAGAAATGTACCAACTATCAGTCTTATATATTAATTTTTGATGTAATACTCTAATAATTGTAATTTAAGATAAATTTAAGTTAAAAAGTAATGTTTAGAATGAATTTTACCTAACAAGTTTCACATAAATGAGATGCATTTATGTGTACATAAATGAGATGCATAAATAGTTTAGATTTTGATTTGAATCCTTACAGTTAGCGATATAAATCATTGAATAATGGTTAATGAATGTTCCATTCTTCTGTATTTTAGTTCCCCATTTAAAAGTGGTGTGTCAATGGCAAGTCGGCTCTGTAAAGCTGCAATGTTAAGTAGATTTAATCTGCTTGCCAAGGAAGCAAAAAGAGATGATTTAATTAAAGCAACTACATATCATGCAGCTAAGGTAAGGTCCTTAATGTAAAAAAGTGATCATAGTAATAAAAATAAAAACAATGTTGTGGTAATTTATGTTGATTTTTACAGAGCAAAAGTTTACAGAACAGTTCTTGAATACACAATACTATTATGTAATAGTTCAATTAATTATTAAATGAATATGCCAGAAATTATGTAAGTAAGCTTTGCTGCTTAAAGTAGCCACCTCAGTGTGGTATATACTTACTCTAACACTATTGTCCACAGCTTTTATGTCATACCTAGAGAAGAAAGATGATATTTTCTTTGTGTGTATAACATTGTGTAAAGCATGGAATATTAAGTGTCCTAAAAAAATAGGTGTGTAAGTTAATTTTCCTATTTTAAAGTTGTTGGAACATTTTAATTCCAACATTTAAATTGGACCTGATTTAATAGATAGTGTAGATAACTTTTTCTCTGTAAAGTGTGTTTTCATACAAACATATCTTTAAAGTGAAAAGTTTGGAAGACTTTTTTAAAAAATAGAAGGTAGACATATAATCCATACTAACAAAGCCAAAAATAAAACCCACATATATAGTAATTTTACATACCAGTCAAAGGTAATTATTTTTTAATATGCATATTATTTCAACTGATGTGTATATGTTTTTGCATGTATTTTAAAACAAGATCATACTGTATGTTTTTAATATTTTTATTAAATGTAACAGTCATACTTAACATTATTAAATATTAAATGTAAATTGTTTTTACAGACTAATTTTAATAATACAGCACTTTATGAAAGTCACTTAATTTTACTAATATTTTAAAGTTCAAACTTTAATTCCAGTCCGTAAAGCAGATATATTAATCATAGATGTTTATATATATAAACAAAAGCCAAAATTGATCTGGATAAATTTTTGTAATTAATATATGAGTAAGTGTAAAATTGGACAAGATGCACAGTATAGTGCACACACCTATAATCCCAGTGTTTAGGAGAGTGAGGCAGGAAGATCAGTACTAGTTTGAGGAGAACTTGAGCTACACAGTGTGAGTTCAAAGCTAGCCTGAAACTATAAAGCAAGCCCTTTTTTTCAGAAAAAAAAAATTAGGAAAGATCATTGAACATTAAAGTTTCCTCATTTTATAAAATCAACAAATTTGATTACTAACAATCTGGACTAACCAGGAAAATAATGAGATAACAAAAATGACCAAAATCTTGAAGAGTCTTCACTCCAAACCTTTAAGCTAAAATGATGGTTGACCAAAAACCTTTTGTTAATACATTAGACCAGTTAAATGGGTATTTCATAGAAAGGCAAAAATTACAAAACCTGACTCAAAAGTAGATCATCCAAATAGAATTTAATCAGTTAGAGAAATTGAACTATTAAAATTATATCCATAGACTATAGATTGGTGAAACCACTATGGTAATCAGTGTGGAGATTCTTCAAAAAACTAGGACTAGAGGTCCCATTCAACTCAGCTGTTCCCCTTCTGGGAATCTCCCCAAAACAATTAAAAACATCATATCACCATGATATATGTGCACCCATGTTTATAGATGCACAGTTTGTGATAGCCAGATCTTGGAAGCAATCTAAATGCCCATCAACTGAGGAATGGGTAAAAAAGATGTGGTATTTTTATACAATGGAGAACTACCCAGCCATAAAGAAGAATAAACTAGAGCGTTTTATAGGTAAATGGATACAACTTGAAAACATACTCATTAGTGAAGTAAATAAGACACACATGTATAAACATACTGTTTCATTAGTGTGAGAAGCTGAAAGAAAAAACATGTATGTATATGTATATAAAAATAGTTAAGATAGTTGTATTATTGATTTCTGTGAGTTCACTGAAGAGAAAGATTTTTGCTGGGATTGTTGGGACAATTGAATCCAGATGTATTGTGCTCTGAGTGAATGATATGGGGATGACACTGTGCTATGAATGTATCATTGTTGCTCTCTGAAAAAATATTATATCAAGGTACATAGATGGTTTCACTGATGAATTCTACCAAACATAAGTAAGTAAAATACAAATAAAAAGTTCTTTCAACTCATTAGAAGACCAACATTATTACCCTGTTATCAAAACTGAACAAAATCATCACAATAAATGAAAACTGAAGATTATCTTCCAAGAAAATAAATGTGAAAATTCTTAACAAGATTTGACAAACTAAATTCAGCAACACACTAATAAAAAAGTTAGATTATACTCCATGTCCAAAGAGATTTAATCCAAGAATATGACATTGATTTGACATTAGAAAATTATTTGATATAATGAACTAATAAATTCAAGTTCAAAACTCATAAAATTAGCTTGAAGTATATACAAAATGCATTCGATAAAGTCTGACACCCATTCATGATATAAATGTTGAACAAATAAGAAATAGAAGTGAACTTACTCAGTTTCATAAGACCATCAACAAAGAACCTATCACTGATATTATTCTTAATAAGAAAAGACTTAATATTTTTCCCCAGCCAGAATTATAGAAGAAGGCAAGAGTGTTGGCTCTCACTAATTGCGTACATTATTCTGTTCATTCTAGCCAAGACATCAAGGCAAGAAAAAGATGCAAAAAAGTATCCATACCAGAAAGGGAAGATAAAACTTTTTCCTTATTCCTAAATGATGTAATTTTGTGGGTAAAATATGCTTTGGAATCTACCAAAATAGGCATCTAGATCTTATTTGAATATAGTAACATGACTATATAAGAACAGTGTAGAAAAATAAATGGTGTATCTGTATCCAAGGAATAAACACTCCAAAAATAAACTTGCTTCAGGCATACAATCTCAAATACACACACATATACAAAAGGAGAGGTATCTTAACAAAAGAACTGTAAGACCTGTATACAGGAAACCAAAAAATTGCTGAAAGATATTAAAGAGAACCTGAATAAATGGGGAGCTGTACCACATTATGACTTGGAAAATAAGTGTATTATTAGGATGCCACTTCTTTCCAAATTATAACTTCAGTGCAAAACTCAAACTCTCCACAGGCTTTTGTATAGTGATTAATGAAATGATTGTAAAATTGATGCAGATAGCCAAAATAGCAGACAAGAGAAAACGATTTTGAAAAAGAACAAAAAGTTGTAATACCCTATTTAGTCTGAGAATTTGCTACAGGTACATCTTGGAAGTATCACAGGTTTGTTTGCAGACTATCATGACAAAGCGAGTCTCACAAAAGTGGTTTCTCAATGCATATAAAGTTTAGGTTTACACTATATCGTAGTGTATTATAAGTAGCCGATAGTATTACCTCTTCAAAAAGACCAAACTTCGTAACTTAATGTTTTTTTAATTCATCCATAAGAGCAACTCTTCATCCATTAGTTTTATAAGATTGCAACAATTCTTCACATTCTAAGGCTTTACTTCTAATTCTAATTCTAGTTTGTTTGCTATTTCTACCACATCTACAATTACCTTGTTCACCAAAGTTTTGAACACTCAACATCATCCATGAGTGTCAGTTTTATCATAGGATTGCCTTGTTTCAAAAGATAGCAGCAATTCATCCATATTTTTAGACTTAATTTCTAATTGTAGTTCTCGTGCTCTTTCTACATCTGCAATTACTTTATTTGTAGAAATCTAGAACCCGCAGAATCATCAGTGTGTATTAGATTTGACTTCTTTCAAAATCTTTTTTTAAAAATATTAACTTTATTGGTGTTCTTTTGATATACATAGATACATTTATCATAGGGATTTTGTACTTGTATATAGCATGTTTCGATTCTTCCTGATTCATTCCCTCCTCTCCTTCAAGTCTACTTCCCTCCTTATTTACAAAAGATTTGTTTCCATTTTTTTCCTTCTGTTCTCTTTTTTTCTTTCCCTTCCTTTCCTCATTTTAACATTTTCTTCCTGCTTTCCAAAATCTATCCATTTTGGTCCTTATTTACACTTTTGGTTTCACACAAGAGAAGCAATATGATGTTTAAACATGGTTTCCAGTTTATTTCACTTAAAAGTATAGTCTCAAGGTATATCTATTTGCCCAAAAATGTCACAAATTTATCCTTATTTATGGCAGAGTAGTACTCCATTGTATATAAGAACCATATTTTCTTTATCCATTCATCTGTTGATGGGCATCTGGGCTGTTTCCAAGATTTAGCTGTTACAAATTGTGCTGTGGTATGATGCTTTTAACTTTTTGGGGACGATACTAACAAAGAGAATAGCTGGGTCAAATAGAGCCTCTATTTTCAGTTTTTGAGGAATCTCCATGCTGATTTCCATAGTGATTGTATCAATTTACACTCCCACCAACACGAGAATAGGGTTTGATTTTCCCCCACAGCCTCACCAGCATTTTTTATTGATTTCTTGATAATAATCATTCTTTCTGAAGATGGAATCCCTGTGTTGTTTTAATTTGTATTTCTGGAATGACCAGTGTTGTTGAACATTATTTCATATATTATTTGCTACTTGTACTTTTTCTTCTGAGAAATATCTGTTCTCAGATGAATTTGGCAGAGGTGGGGGAATGAATCTGTTTTTTTTTTCTTTTTCTTTTTTTGAGTTCTTTATGTATTCTAGATGTTAGTCATTTGTCTAAGAAATACTTGGTAAAAAATGTTTCCCTTTCTCTGTATTGTCTCTTTATGTTGTTGTTGGTTTCTTCTGCCATGCAAAAGCTTTTTAATATGATGAGATTCAATTCTTTGTAATATTTCCCCTGCCCCTGGGGTTTTGTTCATAAAGTCTTTGCCTACAGTTATGCCTTTAAGAGTTTTACCTATTCTGTTGTCCAGAAGATTAAGTGTTTGTTTTAATAATTAGGTTTTTGACCCATTTCAATTTCATTTTAATGTATAGTAAGAGAGATGAATTTAGGTTTAATCTTTGGTGTGTAGAAAGCCAGTTTTCTCAGCACTATTTATTAAAGAGGCATTCTTTTGAGTGAGCTGTTAGCAAAACTAAATGAAAATGTGGCAGACACTTCAGATCATGCCTCTGCATCAAAATATCTATTAAAGGAGATAGAGAGCAAGTATGTAAAGTCAGAAGTTGAAGTGCTGGTAAGTGTGAAGAGTATTTACCACAGATACAGAAGTTTAAAGTGCCCTGAAATGTTCTCATTCCAATTCAAATATAATGTTTACCAGCTCCCTCCACAGTATTCTGGACTAAACAAAATTATCAAGCAATTTCATGTAGACATAGTTCTAGATCCTAAAAAGGCACTTCGTAAACTTATTATCTCAGAAGATAGGAAGAGTGTGCATTATGGAAATATGCAAAAATTACCCCATAGACCAAAAAAGTTTTATATCTCTCCAGCTGTGCTGCCAGAAGTTACAGCTCAAGCAGGTAGTACTGGGAAGTAGAGGTGAAAGACAAACTCAAGTGGATCCTGAGCATCTGCACCACGGCTCTGCCCCAGAGGAGTAAGAATCAGAATCAGCCCTTTTTAGTAAAGGACAGACCGTGGGGCATTGGACAGTGTAGTCACACCAGTTGCATTACCTTTGGTCCCAAGAAGGTCAGTTTTTTGACCAAAGTGATACCTACTGAGATTGGCATTTTTTTAGATGATGAAATGGGTGAGGTTTCCTTTTACAGTTTGAGCGATAGATCTCTTCTGCATTCTTTTAATGGATTATTTTGAAGGACCTCTCTGGCCTTATTTCTACACTGGAACCGAGTCATGACCCCTAGAATCTGTATAGTGACAGACTGATTGATGAGCTGTTGGAAATCTGTTTTTTCCCAGGTAGTGGACAGAATGAACCAGTTATCAAAGCAGTTTCAAATAGATGTAGTCAATGGGTTTTTTTTTCACTTTTAACTGTAAATGTGTCTTTTGAGGAGGTTCTAAAAAAATGTGATGATGGTGCCTACTTTTAGATAAGTCAAAGGGGCATTACTAGAGGTGCTCTGATAAAATACTTGGAAAATGTTAACTGAATGTGTTACTCTAGTAGTTGCCAATAAAATTTCCTTCTTCGGTGAAGGTGTGTAGCCCCTTTGTTGGAGATAATATGGGTGTGTATATTTGGAATTGTTTCTGCATCTTCTGCTATGCTCCAGTGATTCTTACTTCTGTTTTTTTTTGGGGGGGGGAGGGACAATCCCATACTTTTTAATCATGGTAACTTTGTATCATAAGTTCAATTTGGGGATTGTGGTGCTCCTTGCCTTGCCTTTGTTGCCCAGAATTGCTTTTGCTATTCTAGGTCTCCTGGTTTCAAATGAATTTTAGGATTGATTTCTCTCTTCTATGAGGTATGCTTTTGATATTTTGCTCAGGATTGCATTAAGTCCAGTATATAACAGTTTTGGAAGTATAGTCATTTTCACTATATTGGTTCTGTCTATCCAACCAAAAACAAGTAATATCTTTCCTTTTTTTTTTTCCATTTTCTGATATTCTCCTTGATCTCCTTTTTCAGAGTAACCATAATTTTCATTGTAAAGGTCTTTTACTTCCTTCATTAGATTGGTTCCTAAGTATTTTATTTTGGGGGCTGCTATTGTGAAAGGTATTGTTTCTCTAATTTTTCTTTCAGTGAGTTTGTTATTAGTGTACATGAATTCTATTGATTTTTTGAGTGTTGACTTTGTATCCTACTATGGTTTGTATCCCGAATTTGATTAGTAAGTCTGGGAACATTTTGGTGGAGTTTTTGGAGTTTATGTAGAGTATCATATCCTTGCAAATAATGATAACTTAACTTTTCCTATCCTTATTCCTCTTTTTTTCTCTTGTCTAATTTCTCTGTCTAATGTATCCAAAACTATATTGAATAGGAGTGGTGATTCTGGACATCCTTTTCTTGTTCCTGATTTTAGAGTAAAAGTTGATTTCAGTATTACTATGTCTGAGAGAACAGGGAGACCCAAGGAAAAGGAGAAAGGTGAGGGAATATTCAGTCAGTGAAACAGTCAAAATTCATAGCATTTGTCAATTAAATTCACTATCTTTTATTGCTATAGTTTGTAGTGCCTTGAAACAATTACAATAGTAACATGAAAAATCATAGATCAACATTAAGAGATATAATAAAAAGTTTAAAGTATTGTAAGAATTAACAGATGTGTTGCAGACATAAAATGAACACTTCCTGTCTTGGTTACTTTTCTCTCATTGGTGACAATGAAGATTCCAATGCATAAACCTTTAGTGAACAACTCAGACTAGATAAATCCAAAATTAAGGAATGGAAAGATTTATTTGCCTCACAGTTTGTGGAAGTTCAGTCCATACTTTATTGGCTCCAAGGCAGAGCAGCACATGGCAGCGGGCAACAGTTCATATTAGCCAGAAGACAGAACAAGAACAAAACACAAGAACAAAAGGGGAGGAGCTCAAGAGATGCCTCTTTCTGTCCCTTATATTGTGTGTAGGCCGCATCCACTTGTCTGTAGCACTCACACCCATAATCCCAGCATTGGACCATGAATCAGTCACAAACTCTAGATGCCTGCCTCCATGATTGCATGAAGCTTTGGGGGTGGACATGGAGACACAAACCGTAACACATGCTGTTGGAAAAATGGTGCCAATAGACTTGTTTGACACAAGATTACCACAGACCTTTATTTGTAAAAAATGTAATATCTAGAAGGCACAATAAATTAAAGCTCAATGAGGGGCTGGGATATGGCTCAGTGGTAGAATTCTTGTCTTGAATGCACAAGGCCCTGAGTTTGATCCCCAGAACCTCAAAAAAAAAAAAATTAAAGCAATGAAATGAAATGAGCTATGCTTATATAAAGCAACAGCAAGAATATGTATCAATATTATGATAAATATATAGATCAATAGACTAGAAATACAAACACATGAACAATTGATTTTATACAAAATTGTTGACATAATTTAATGGAAAAAAAGAATACCCTTCTCAACAAATGGTAATAGAACTGCTGTAATAGTCCCTTACTGTAACAAATAACTGAGGGTCAGTATTTTATAATGAGACTTATTTAGTTCACATTTTGAAAGCTGAAATTTCAAACAGCATAATCCTGGCTATGATGAATGCTCCATTAGCTGTATCACCTTAGGCAGAGTGCATTTGAGAGAGGAGACAGACACAAAGATAGAGGGAAGGAGGAAGGGACAGAGGAGAGAGATCAAATGCAAGACCGGAAGCCAGGCTTTAATGACACCCCTTTCCTGGAAACTAACCTGAGTGCCATGAGAATGATATTAGCTCCTTCTTCAAGCCGTGGCTTCACAATAGGCTGTTTAGCATAGCCACGCTGATAATGAAGATTCCAATGCATAAACCTTTAGTGAACAACTCAGACTAGATCTAACCAAATAAAGTATTAGAAAATATTTACATTTTTAAGGAAATATTTCTTAGATATGAAATGAAAAGCATAATCCATAAAGGAAAGAAATTGACTACTTGGCTTCAAAATTTAAAAACTTAATTTTTAAAAGTCATTTTTTTATTTAAAGAGAAAAAAAAAACAGGAAAAGGGTATAAATGATACACAATTTTTTAAAAAAGATAAACACTAAGAAATCAACCAGTTGATAAATTACATATTGTCCTCTTAGAAATAGTTGCTCAAGTTATAAAATTAAAACATACAAAGTAGATATTCAAACAGTGAGACTGTGAACAGCTATGCATGCATGAGTCTCTACATGTATTTCTATCCTCTCTGTATTAGAGGGAAAAACAAAACATAGCAAGACAAAACAAAACAAATTCCTATAAAAAACATGAAACCAAAAAAGTCATATAAAACCACAGATCAAGGTGATCTACAGTGGTTACTGTGTTGTCTCTTATCTTCAATAGAATTGTCTATATCATCAGGCATATTTGGATATAGAAGTATAATTGAATATAGCAGTACATAACAATATTAGTAATAACAAAACATTGTAGACAATGTAAAACTTCAAAGGCAGGTAATATTCAAACCAGAGTGGGTAACCTAGTGAATCTTGTCATCTTCAGTGTAGTTGCCTCTACTCTCAGACTTGATGCTATCAATCATAACAGCTTTGAATAAAATGTCAATACAAAACAGCAATCTAACACACTAGATTGAATTAAGATCAGTCTAAAACAGTGTAGTTGCCTATACTCTCAGACTTGATACTATCAATCATAACAGCTTTGAATAAAATCTGTCTATACAAAACAGCAATCTACCAAGCAAGATTCAATTAAGATCAGTCATGATAAAACAGTGTAAGCTATATAGAGCTTCAGATTAAGTTAATAGGAAATTAAGGATGATTACCATACTACTATATCCTGCTATTTTCGGGATAACTGACAGTGCCCTCAAAGAAAATAACCTCCAGCCCACCTCAAATCTAGTACAAATAGACAAACTGGAACAGAATATAATCCATCTAAGCAGAGTGGTGTGAGTAATGTGGGTTTTAAATCCTGGCACACTATTAACAGTATCCTCAGCCTTCTTCTTCTAGACTGTTCCTCCCCTTGCATTCCCACAGGGTGCTGCACATTTTGGGTCCCACCAACTCCCTCAATTTTTAGATTGGGGTGGCAACCTGCTATTTACCTAAGTGGTTCCAAACATTCTTGCTCCTGGACTTGATCTTAAGTTGTATTTCTTTACCTACAAAAGCCTCAAGGTTCTCCTTCATTATAGCTGAGTAGTTCTCTACTGCACATAAGTATCCTGTCTTTCCATCGTATCTGCAGGTGGTGGTCGAGTTGCCCCTATTTTTCTCTGGCTCCATGTCACATTGAGCATTGTTTTCTCATATTTGATTTTTCATCCATAAACTCTCTCTCGGGTTGATTATATTTCCTATACAGAGCATCTCGATGGACTCTACCTCCTGATCTACTCTGCCTGTATTTTTTTTTCTAGTGTATCAAGGCCATCTATGGTAGAGATTATAGCCAACCTTCTCTGCTTCGTTTCTGCTGTGCTATTTTTCTGCCATTGTTTGTCTAGTTTTCTCCTTCATTCTATTGCCTGCCCCTTTCATTGAGGCCTTTCTGCCACTGTTCTGAAATCCTGGTATTTTTTTTTCTCTCTCTACAATGTCCTTCAGTATTCTCTGTAGGGTTGGATTAGTGGTCACAAATTCCCTCAGTTCCTTTTGTCATGGAAGCATCTTGTTTCTCCATTTATTTCTAGTGATAGTTTTGCAGGATACATCAATCTGGGCTGGAAGTTATTTTCTTTCAGGGCTTGGATTACTTCACTCTAAGCTCTTCTTGATCTGATGGTCTGTGTCGAGAAGTCAGCCATGATCCTGATGGGCTTACCTTTATAGGTAATCTGTTTCTTTTCTCTGATGGCTTTTAATATTCTGTTTTTATATTGAATTTCTGGTATCTTGATTATTATATGTCTGGGTTTAGCTCTGATTTAGTTGTAGGTGGCTGGAGTTCTGTATGCCTCATATATCCGAATATTATTTTCTTTTCTCATGCTTGGGAAGTTTTCCTTAATTATTTCTGTAAATAGCCTTTGTAATTCACCTATTTGTATTCCTGCCTCTTCACTCACATTTCTTATTCTTAAATTATAGATTCTCTTGTTGTCTTCTAGCCTTTGTATTGTTACTGCCTGTTTCCTTGTTTAAGAGATCTTTCCTTTCATGATCACACATTGCAAACTTGTCTTCAAGTTTTGATAGTCTATCCTTAGTTTCTTTTAGGCAGTTTTGCCAGCTTTCAATGGAGTTTTTAATTTCCTGGTAATCTCTTTGGATCTGCTTCATGTATTCTAAATTTTCTTTATGTTCTTTATGGAAGGTTTCTCTCCTTTTTTTGTGTTCTTCCCTTCTTCCGTCTGTGTCTTTATGAGAGGTGCTTAGGATTTCTTTTATTAATCTACTTATGTCTTGCTTTACCTGATTTAATATTTCAGTTTTGAGCTCATCTACAAGGTCCCAAAGATATTTCTTGATGTCTATTGAAGCCGTGTCTGATGTTGCATGTTTGCTGCCTAGTCTCTTTTGTATTTCCCCCTCCTGAATCAATGTTCTCAGGGTTTTGGGCTGGGGACTTCTTTTTGATTCTTTCTCTTGTCATATTTTTGGTTACTTCCATACAGGTGTATAGTGGAGGTCCCAGCCCCTTTTCTTGTTGGTTATGGTTCTTCTGAAGCACGCTGGTGAGGGATTTCTGCCCTCTCTTGTTTGCTTTTGGTCATTGAGGTGTAGGCAAGGGCTGCATATGCTGGCCCCTCCCCATCAGGCCTGTCAACCTTCGGAGGCCTTCAATGGGATAGTGTGTACTATGTGGCGGGAATCAGTTTGGGACGGCTTGTTGAGTCCCAGCCAGGGGCATGACAGGCCAAGCAGATCCCACCAATCTGCTCTGGGAAGGGAGCAACCAACTGAAGTCACTGTCATTCCTAGTTCAGGCTCTTCCTGCCCAATTCATGTTGTCCAGTTGGTCACCCTGTTCCCATGGGGGGTGATCTTATTCCCAGCCCTCACTGTGGAGTTTCTCACTGGCTCTGTTCTCCCTTGGGCTTGCCTACCTCTGTCTCTAGCTCTACCGGCTAGTCACAGCAGCGCGATTTTGCATGCTCCAGGGAGTCCCAGCTGCACGAGTTACAATCTCGGGCCACTCTGGCCAGTCACGACTCCAGCAGGTGGCAGCTCCGATGGGTCATGGCTGAGGTGGGTGGCGGCTGCATGAGTTGCGCGCTCAGGCTGCACTGGCCAGTCGCAGCTCCAGCAGACGGTAGCTCCGGTGGGTCTCGGGCCCAGAGTGTCACAGCTCTGTGAGTCACGAGTTCGAGTTGCTCTGGCCAGTCTCTGAGGTGGCCTGAGTTTAGGCAGCTGGAGAGTGCTGTGGCTGCAAATCTCAGCTTCTGCAATTGTACCCTTGGGACTGCATGTTTGGCCAGCTCTTATGCCTTTAGTTTCTTCTTGAGTGGAGAGGATCCATCTCCCTCTGTCCAGATCTCTCCATAACATTTTGTTCCGGCATGAGTTGTCTCTCTCAGAGAGGCTGAGTATCTTGCTTCTCAACAATCCACCATCTTGAGTTTCTCCTCTAAAAGTCATTTTTAACAAAATAAAAATATAGCCCACAAACTAAAAGATACTTGTAAATCATATATCTGACAGAGGACTTGGATCCAGAATATATACACACTTAAAAACTCAGTACCAGGACAAGCAAACAAAATTTTAGAAGAGCTAAGGAATATATACAAGTGAGTGATAAACAGGTTAAAAATGCTGAGTCTTAGTCATTAGGAAGATGAAAAATTAAATCATAGTGAGATGGTAATATATCCACTGAAATCCTAAGATGTGACCATACAAGGTATTCTAGAGGGTGTGAAGAAACTGGAGCTGTCTTGTATTTCCAGTGGAAATCAATCTAACGTTTTCTTTTAAAGGTAAACACAGAAATAGCATGTGGTCTAGCAATGCCACCAAGATTTGTGGAAACAAAACCTTATGTTTACACATAGACTCATACATAAATGTTTGTGGCAGTATTATCATAATAGTCAAAACTGACAACAATGCAAGTGTTTATAAACTGGCAAAGGCATGAACAAGCTATGATACATATTAATCAGCAATAAAAAGGAATAAACTGCTGTTAACATAAAGCAACTTGAATAAGTTGGAAAACATTTGTGGAATTTTTAAAGGACTATTGCAGTAAAAAACACATTGCTATTAATCCTTCTCAGATCCCAGCTCACTTCAAACACATTTGCTCCATTGTTCTTGCTACTTTCCTAAGCAACTCTGGAATTTCTCTTGGTGACTATCTTTAGTTGCACTGTTGTGGATACTCCAGAATTCTAAATCAATTCAAAAGCTTTACTACTTTCATAGTCATTTTGACTTTGGTAGAAAAGAGCTAGAAGGTGGATGAAGTTGTTGAGGATGCACTGTAATATTTTTATTCAGCAGAAATTACCATAAACATCATGAGTCAATTCAGAACATTGAGCAGCCACAAAAAGACCCAAAAGAAGGTTTACAGAACTGCTTCAGAAAGTGCCAGGAACAATGGGATGTGTACTCACAGTGTCTCTTTTACTGTAATAAATGTTATCTTTATTTAAATAGTCATCATGTTTTCAGTCATACTTTGTATACTAACTGAAAGAAACCTGACACAACAGAATACATATTGTATTAACCAGTTTATATGAAACTTCTAGAAAAAAAAAAAAAGCAACGCTAGAGAGAGAAAATAGATTTGTAGTTGCCTGGGACTAGGGCCAAGGACAGAAATACAGATTGACTGCAGGTGGGTATACTGGAACTGGTTAGATGTAACAGATTTGTTTTACAGTAAGACTGCATGATAATTGCATACTCAATAAATTTACCAAAACATCAAACTATAGACTTGCAGTGGGTGAATTTTATGGTAGGTAAATCAGTAAAACTACCTTAAGAGTTCATCTATATATTAATTTATAAAAACATAATTTATGAAAATGAAAACATCAAAATATTAATGATGGCTAACTAGGTTTTGACATTATAGTTTCATTTTATTTTTTTCTGTTTTCCACATTTTTTTATAATGAGTATATGTTGTTTTGCTGTTTTGGTTAAAAATGTTAAATAGACAAAATTGCTTTTAGGAGTGTTGGGAAGAAAATTGTTTGGCTTTAAGTACTAAAAACGTAGTAAATCAAACAAATTTCATTAATTTTTAAAATGTAAAGTTAAATAATATTAGGTTTACTTACTTTTCAGAGAAAAAAATTCTACTGATTTGCTATAATTTTGATTTTTTTTCCTCTCCAGTGTATGTCTGCCTCATATCAAGAAGCTAAAACTTTGTTGAAATCCTACTTACAGCAACATGGCTATGGCTCCTGGATTGTGAAATCTCCCTGTATAGAGCAATTTAGTATGTGAATTAGACAATTCCTTGTCATATTAAACATCTTTTTGTTTTTGGTGTGTTTTGACTGGCAAAAATGCTTTTAAAATATTGGAGGTTTTCAACTTTTAAAATCAGCATCTTGCAACAGCAGTATCTTGAGTATTGATACAAATTAGTGCATCTTCATATTGGCTTACATTGCAACATTAGGGGTTTTTAAACATTTTTCGTTTGTTTTTGGAAAAAATTACCTGATTCAATATGTACACATTTTACATTTTTTACAGACATAAAATCATTACTCTTTGCAGTTTAAAAGAGAATTTATTTTCTCAAGATTTTGCTTTGAATCTATCTGCATAGCTGTAATATTCAATATTGCGTCTAGTATCTCATTCATTTTATTTTATTTAAAAATAGAAACCAAGAACAAAAATAATTTGTATTCATTTATTCAACAGGCATTTAAGTGCTTAATATTTTTCACTCACTATGCTAGATAACAATGATGCTGATCACTAAAGGATCTTTCAAATCAAAGATGTTCATGAACACAAACTATACATACAAATACAGAAAAAATATTAAAACCATATTAGGTGGAAAATCATTTGATAGATGGTAATTAATAGGAGAAATTCATACATGCTTTACATAAGATAGCCCATTTTCAGCAATCCTATAGTACCTCTCTGTATCAAATGGGATTTAATTCTTCATAATTTAGATTAGTGGAGATTTCTATTGGTAAATAAAACTTTACCTTAGTGTTGATATTGTTTATTCAGCAGTTAGCTAAAAATGGAAAGTTTCCTCTTGAGTTAGGATATATATCATTAGTGAAATTATGAATTTATCCCATATTTTTGCTTTTTTCCTATTTCTTGCTTTTCTCTCAGAGATATATTAAACCTTACTGGTTTCCATGGTTTGCCTTCTCAGCTTGCATCTTTATTAAATTTATGAGTCTCATGCTAGCCAATATAAATTGTTATAATCTTCGATGAACTGACGTAGCTTGCTTTGTTGTCTATTCCAAAAGTATACAGCAGTAGTTTTTAGTTAATGATCAGTGAAGTTATTATGGAAAGACATACTTATGTCTTATAGTGTTCTAGTCTCCATACAGTACTTAGAAATATTAGGCTGAACCATGTGAAGTTGCCACTTTTGGTAAATTTAAAAGGATAAAAGATGGATAGTATCAAAGATCAACACAAATATTAATAAATTTTATTTCAGTATGTTATATGTTTATTGCTTGTTTCTCCATCTGGTATTTCTTTGTTAATCATTTTTTAATCTTTTGCTAGGTTACTTCTTTTCACAGCATATTTCCAGCTTTTATTACTGTTTTACTTCTCTCTGATAGTAAAGCTGCCATTGAAAATACAAGATATTTTCTAAGGTCTTAAGTTAGGCACTACCTTGGAGATTAGTAAAATTTCTTAACAAATGTATCATTTTTTAAAAAGAAATTTATGGTTTTGAGAGGAATGTGAAACAAACATACTCAGCTGTTTTACAGACAGAATCTACCACTTATTACCCAACATGTACTCACTGATTATGCTTATCTGTGCACACTCAGTTATATGTGATGTTTTGTTTTAAAGAGAAGAAAGCTATCTTGGAAGTACCAAGAAAGACTAGAAAGGATAAGGAGATGGTTTCTAGTGAAAAATAGTCATTTAGTGGCAGGGTCAAGAGTCGGACATGAAACCCAACATTGACTCTGACTTGTAAATTATTTAAACTCTCTAATTTCAGATCTATATCTTTGAAGGACGAAGTTTATGTTAGTGATTTTCATTCTTATTTAGAAGACGGGCTTGTCTTAATTACTTTCCCATTGCTGGGACAAAATACCTAACACCGACAATGTAAAGGGAGAAAGGTTTATTTTGGTTCACAGTTTGTAGAGGTTTTGGTTCATGGTTGACTGGCTCTATCATGACACAGGGACAAGGATGAGGAGAAATAGTTCACAGCAAGGCAGGCAGGAAGCAGAAAGCCGTGAAACAAGCCTTCCCTTCCCTTTTATGTCATCCAGGATTGCAAGCCTTTTGAGTATTGCCACCCATACCTGGGGTAGGCCTTCCCATTATCCACACCCAGAACTATGCTAAACCAGTCAATGAACAATTTAGTATCACACATCCCTAATCCCAGTGTTATATACTCTATATCCAGCCCCCTCTAAAAGGCCACACCTGTGAACAGAGCAAGCTTTCTGGGGATATCAAGATACAAGCTATAACAGGCCTTAATAAGAAGGATTCTACTCTTCATCAAAAACAGCAGTACTTTTTACCGCTTTACGGTGTTGTGTTTGCAATTCTACAAAATAGTTTGAAGAAAAACTTCTAAATTAATAACTTTAAGCTTGTACCTCTAAAATATTCACAACCCACTAACGAAGTTGTATCTACATCTAAGTCCTCTTTTTACCTCTAAGGTTTCTCTAATGTTATCTGAGATAAGCATTGAAAGATGGGGAAAATTTGGTAGGGTGAAACGGGAGATAGCATAATGAAATGAGGAAATGTTACATTAAGTCTAGAATGTAGAACACTGGGTAGAAAAATGGTTAAACCTAGAAGATTTTCTTAGTTTGGTAGGGAGAAAGAAACTTTTCAAGACTCTCTATAGGAAATAATTTACTTTCAATGCCTTTCTGCTACATTTTCTTTGTTATTTATGGAAAATTTTAAGTATATAAAAGTAGAGAATAGAGAGTTCCAAGGTACTCACCATCCACCTTCAACCACTATTCAAACTGAAGTATTCTTATTTTATGTATCTCCTGAGTGCATTATGTTAGAACAAATATTAGGCTTGTTATTTTATCTAAAAATCTTTTGATATGTGTATCTGTAAAAGATAAGGGCTCCAATAGACATCCACTTGTATATCCACTATTTAGTTAGCACACCTTAGTAGTAATATTCCTATCATAAATTTTATGTAACTTGTTGGAATAAGAATCAAAATTTCTTTTTTACATTAGAATTTGTATGTTAAGTATGAATCTATAGGGTTTATCACTCTTTTTTTTAACCTTTAACTGCATGTGCCAATAAAACTGAGTACTTTGTTTTTTAAAGTTTCCAAAATATCAATTTTGCTACTTATTTCTCCATCATGTTATTTAATAGGTTCCTCTGTTCTACTTCCTAAAACAAGCCATTAAGTCTAGAGCCTTTCATATGTAGTGTCAGATTTTTAGCAAAAATACATCCTAGACAATATTGTCTACTTTGAGGAGAAGGCACTACGTTTGGATTGTCTTCCTTTTGTGATAGCAGCAGCCATTGATGATCTTTACCTACACCCATTATTTCATTATGGGTTTCAGATGATAATTATATTCTCTCACTAGCAACAGTGTTTCTATTAAAGAAATGCAACCTCATAAATTATTTGATTACCTTGGTGGGAGGGTTATTTGGTACAGAAAAATCTGGATTGTTTTTCTTTCTTCACATTTTTGAAATAGTTTCTTGTCATCCTTTGAAGTTGACCAAAGATTTTTTTCTAGATGAATTTAAACGTTCTACTATTCTAGGCAGTACAAATAGTATTCACATTTATAATCAACTTGTCATACTTTTAGTTGGTAGGAAGCTTTTTGAAACATCTTTCAGTATTTTTTCATAGTTACTGCTTCTAATATTTTGTATATAGTACACTTTGTATATTTTCTCTATTGCTAATATATAGACATGTAATTTTTATATTCATTTGGTAGCTACTGGCATTACTAAATTCTGGAGTTTATTGTAGAGGCTTTCGGATGTCCTTCTAAGTCCTATCCTGTGTGAATGATAAATTTAGTTCTTCTGTACCATTATTTACTTTCTAATTTGTCTTGCTTTTTTGTACTATGACTTTCCAGCATCATATGAACAGAAGTAGTGTGTCCTCATATAGAAACCTAATCTGTTGATGTCTATCATTTGAACGTGACACAAATAGTTTTAGATTATTTTTGTCACAATTTTTCTGTGTCATGGTGTGCATATATTTCTCCAAAGACTCCTAGTTCATTGTAATGCAAAATGATGTGTAGAAACCACAGTTTTGATCCTAAGTGTACCTAGTTACTAGGTTGGTAATTTTTTCCCTAAAGATTTTTTTCCCAGAGCATATATTTTAGATACACACATTTAAGATATTTGTTTATACTGAAGTTCATGTTTCAAATTAATGTCTACAAGCCAAGTGTGGACATGTACACCTGTGGTGCCAGCACTCTGGGGAGATGAGGCAAGAGGTTCACAAGTATGAGCCCAAGCTGGGCTACCTAGTGACTTAGAGCAAGACCACCTCTCAAGGGGGAGCAGGGCTGGGATGTTGCTCTGTGCAAGGGCATTAGATTGAGTCCCTACTACCAGAATCTTACCCCCAAAAAAAGAAAAAATTCAGGTTCATGGTACCTTCTGTATCTCTTTTGTCCCATACCAAAATTTCAATTCCAATTGATTCTAACAAAATACTTAATTTTTTTTCATCACATATATACATACACAGAAGTTTCAGAATAAATGACTATTAGTATGGTCAATAAATGATTATTGAAAAAATGTAAAATTATTTTCATCCAGCTTATATGCAGCCTCTTACAGTCAAAGTCAAATTAATGTGATCTATGGTAACTTCCATGAAATTATGCCTCCAACTGAGTAGTTATAAATTGAGGGTTCAAAGTTGCTATGTAAAAATATGAAGATGTTTAGCATGCATAAGGCCCTGGGTTTAATCCCCAGTACCAAAAAATAGCAAATCTTGGAGTGATAATCAGCAAGATGGAACACTAAAGTGCATACATAGCATGCTTTCCTCCACAACAGAGGACCAAAACAAAGAAAAAAATGATAGCTGTTACCCTGAAGTGAGCAAGACGGAGTCCCAGAATGTAGTAGAGGTGTTGCAGAGCACAGAGATAGATATACAATAATATTATAAGGAAGGTAACTAAACATCACCTACTGTCTCATCTTGAGTCTAAGCCTGAATCAAGAGGACTTCACTTAGGAAAAAGTAAGCAGACCTCCAGCAGTCCACAGTCACCACAGACAGCCTTAACATTGTCTGATGGAGAATTTTGCAGCTCCCACACACCTGGAGAAAGAGACCAGCCCATGTTCTCTACCCCACATGGGCTTCTACACCATGTAATCTTGATACTCTCTATCTGCTTGGGTTTCTGTGAAGCAGGCTTGCAATCCTGCCCCTCCCCCACGCACCCCAGCATCTCAGCTGACCCAGTTCTGCAAACCACCCAGATGGCCTCGCCCACCTCTGATCTGTCTGGGAAGCACCTACAGAGCCCACTTTGAGTGGCCTGGGACACAGCAACCCAGACAAGTGCCTAACCCCCACTTCCCAAAGAAAAATTGAGGCAGTTCAGCCAACTAACAGTCCCAAGAAACAGCTTAGTGACTGAGCCTGCTGAGTCATCCTATACATCTTTCTGCAGCTCCAAGAAGCAGGTGAGCAATCTATTCTAGAAAGCTCACAGAGCCATCCTGGGCCTCAGGAAGCAGCTAGGCAGTTCACCCTCACAGACCCATTGTTACTGCAAGTCCAAGGCTTCTGAGTCCATTGCCTGGTTCTTGTCCCAGTTTTCTCTGTGTATCTGTCATTTTGACCTGCTTTCTTTCAGTGCAGGTGTGTGCTCCCTCCAGTCTTTCTAATGAGTTGTATGGAATTTAAAGTATTTTCTTAAATCTTTTTCTGAATGTTTATTTCCTCTTTGCCAATAAATCCTTTTACTTGAGGCCCCCAGTTCACTTCAAATCCTTGTAAGTAGTATTTGTTGACATAATTGATACATTTCTTGGATGATTTAGCGAATACTGGCCTCTTGACCTCTTTGGCCTCCTCCCTCCAATGATCTCCCTGCTCAACCAACAAAATTCACTGTCCCACACTTCACCACCACCTTTATCCCCTCTAATGTGTTGATTTTAGGTGTCCTTTTCTCTGTTCACTACATTTTCCTCTTGTAGCTTACTTATACTCAGATGTTTGAAATAACTTCAGTAACATTTTCTTATATTTTATATACCTCTACCTCATATTTTCAGGGTACTGCTCAGATGTGGAATTCTCACAAGTGAGATTTTGTCAATAGCAACATTAAGCTTTCAGTTAAATTCAGTAACTCCCAAATTACTGTTTCCTATAGCTATCATTCTAAATAACTCCAGGCAGACTGTCCAGGAAAAATTCAAGTCTGTTATACCTGAATATCCGCTTGCCTTGGCATGAACAGCTGAAAATACTTGGAGAAGATCATATAACTCTTCTACTTATCACTGTCAAAAACATACACAAGTCTAAGAGGGTTTTTAACATGATCTTTCAGTCCTAAAATAGTTCCCTAGTTCATCTTAATCCCATTTTCTGAGATGAATATTTTGTACCTTGTCCTCTGTCTTCACACCTATAAATGACCTATACTCTCCCCATCATTATCAGTGAATAACTTATAGTTTGTGTCTGGGTGTCCCCTCAAACCCTCATGCAGACATGGAGGCAGCTGAATCTAGAGTTTGTGATTCTTTCATTGTCTAGTGGTGGGATTGGCAGTATGAGTGCTACAGCTACACTGGGGCAGAGAGCCTGTGTATAATATCAGGAATGGAAAGAGGCACACTCATTTCTTTTGCCCTTTTGTCCTTTTGCTCTTGTGGCTTTTGGTATCTGCAGCTGCCATGACTTGTTGCCCCTCAGCCACGCTACCCTGTGTTGAAGCTAGCAAAGTATAGAGTAGATCTCCACAAACTATAAGCTAAATCAACCTTTCCTTCCTTCATTTTGGGCATTGAGTATTTCTTTCTGGTAATGACAGAAAAGTAACCAAAACAATGACTCTATTTAAGAAAAAAATAGTCTTATTTAGAAGATCATATTCAACACTAAATCTGCATGTTTTCCTGAATCTTATTTTCTGTTTGTGCCCTCTTGAAAGTGAAATCCTCCTTTTATGGCCAATCTTTTCCTTCCTTTTGTGACTATCTTTCACCTTTCATGATTTCTCTCTTGCAACTATGTTCCTCAGGCCTTCATTATAAATTTCTCCTTCCATACTGAATATTTACATTTGGCTTTGAACTAACTCTAGTATCTATGATTAAAATTAATCTATTGATCACAAATATCATTATTATTAGTCCATTATTTCCCTTTATTTCAAAAGCTATATTCCTATATATCTATATCTGTATCTCTATATCTATACACATATATATACATATATATAATCTCTTTCATATATAAATGTGTGTGTATATACATATTCTCTTATATATATATGTATTCATATATATATGTATTCATATATATATATGTATTCATATATATATATATATATATATTTTCTTGTATCTCCTGTTCCTAGTCACAGCCATACAGTGAAATAAGAAGGAAAATTTAATATAAAGAATTGTTAAATCATAGTAAGAGTAAAGATCTAAGAATAGTCCATATGGCTGAGATAGAGTATCCTTGTTCATTTATGCTGCAATAACAAAAACACCATAGAGTAAATGATTTATAAACCACTATTCGTTTCATGCAGATTCAGTCTTGTGAGTGTCTACCCTTGTTTATAGATGGCTGTCTTTTTACTGTTGTCTCCCTGTGGTAGAATGGCAAGAGGGCTCTCTCAGCACTCTTTTATAAGAGCACTAGTCCCATTCCTAAGGGTTCTACCCTCATGGCCTGATTGCTTCCAGAAGGTGTCGCATAATACTCTCAGATTGGGGCTTAGGATATAAACATGTAAATTTGTATAGTACACAAATGTGCAGTACAGCAGAGAATATCCAAGAATGACAAACATAGAAGGGCAGTTCTGCCTCAAGAGCTCAGACTCAGTTGCTGAAGATGAGTTACTGCCCACTGGATGGCAGAGCTGTTCAGTGGTGTTTTTTTGGAGGGTAGATTCAAAGATAAACAGAAGGCAAAAGTGGTGGCACAGGCCTGATTTCCAGCACTCTGGAAGTTGGAGGCAGGATGATCACAAGTTTAAGATCAGCCTGGGTGACTTAGCAATAGAGCCAGGCCCTATTTCAAAATAAAAAAGATCTTGACTCTGGAATAATACTCAAATGGTCAAAAGTCCAAGAATTTTATAAACAGCAAATGAAAAACACCAAGTCATGAATTCTGGGGTCATTACCTTAATTACAGGTCATAAGAGAATGGGATAATATATTCAGAGTTCTGAAAGAAAAACACTGTCAACCAAGAATAGATAACCAGGAAAGCTGCCTTTCAAAAATGTATCTGGAGAAATACTTTCCAAGACAAGCAAAAACTGAAGGAATTTATTGCCACCAGATCAATTGTGTAAAAGATGCTTACAAGATCCTACATCTAGAAATGAAAGATAAGTATGAAAATGAAAACATTTGAAAGTATGAAACTCACTAGAAGAGCATATACACAAAAGAGAGTAAGAAAAGATTTTATCAATATAAGGCAAAAAAATAACAAGTTACCAATATATGAAACTACTAGATCACAAAAATAAACATCATCAGCCTGGGGATTTAGCTCAGTGGCATAAGCACCTGCCTTGCAAGCATGCGGTCATGAGTTCAATCCCCAGTACCAATAAAAAAAAAAAAATCAAGAAAAGAACAGAGGATATTCAAAACAAGCAGAAGAGAAATAAAATGACAAGAGTAAGTCTTTACATCTGAATAATAACCTCGAATGTAAATAAATCAAATTCCCCAATTAAAAAATACACACTGAAAGGATAATTTTAAAAAGAAAATTTTATCCAGAAGTATGCTGCCTACCATAAACTCATTTCATGAGTAAAGACACACAGACTGAAAGTGAAAGGATGGAAATAGTGCAAGTAAACTGAAATAAATAAAAAAAATAATAGATATACTTGTATAAGATAAAATGTACTTTAAGAAAAAAACTATTTTTGAAGACAATATCACTATATAGTAATCAAGGGATCAGTTCAACAAGACAATAAAATAATTGTGTGTATAAAACTAACTACTGGTATACCCAATCATATAAAGCAAACATTATTACATCTAAAGAGAGAGATAAACTCCGATACAAAAATAGTGGGGGATTTCAAAATCCCAAATGTCCTCAGTGGGTGTACTATCCAAAAAAAGAAAACCCAGAAACGTCAATATTAAACTACACATCAGGTGATCTCATAAGTATTTATAAGCCATTTCAATAAACAGTTGCAGGACATGCATTCTAATCAGCCCATGGAATATTCCCTAGGACAAATCATATACTAGACTGCAAAACAAGGCTCAATAAATTTTAAAAAGGCAAAATATTATGATATACTCTTTGACCACAATGCAATAAAACTAGAAATGGACAACAAAAGGAACTTTAGAAAATATACAAGCTAACAGTTATAATGTACAACATTTTGAACAGTGAGTCACTGAAGAAGTAAAAACTGAAGTTAAGAAAGTTCTTGAAATAAATAAAAATGGTAACATAGCATGCCAAAACTTACACAATAGGGCAAAAGTAATACTAAGAGGAAAATTTATAATAATCACATATTAAAAAGGAGAGACTTTATCAATTATACATAATGAGAGTAAGTCAATAATATAAAGCTTCCCACCAAAGGACATTCACTACTGAGTTATACCAAACACTTAAAGAAGAACTAATGCCCTTTATCCTTCACTTATTAGAAAAAAAAACCAGGAGGAATTCTCTCAAACTTATTTTACAAGGTCGACATTACCCTAACACAAAACCAGATGACACAACAGAAAGAAAGCTACAGATCAACATTCCTAATGAACATTGACACAAAATTCCTGAACAAAATACTGCAAACCAAATCCAACAGCGAGTTTTAAAGGTCAAGTGGCATTTATCTCAAAAGTATGAAAATGGTTTATCATACACAAACCAATAAATATGATATACCCCTTCAAAAAATGAAATAAAAAACTCCTTTGGCAATCTCATTAGATGCAAGCAGTGTTCAATAAAATTCAGTATCCCTTCATGATAAAAACAAAAACCACAAGCTTAGGTATAGAAGGACTGTGCTTTGACATAATGAAGGCTATTGTTATGATTAGCCTTCATTATGTCATGATTAGGATCACAAATGTCCCTCCAAAGCCTCATTCATTCATAGGCAGAACTTTTGGAAAGTGATTGGATCATGAGTTCAGAGTTGAATGTCCTGTTAAGAGGTAGGATCTGGTCAGAAGAGGTGGGGTTTTAGAGGCATGACCTGGAAGGATATATCTGCCTCCCACAAACTCCCTTTGGTGTCTGCCTCCTGCCTGCCATGAAGTAAGCAGCTTTCTTCTGCCAAGACATTTATTTCTGTGTTTGAGGCTGCCTGAGATGGACTGAAACTTGTGAAGCATGAGCTTAAATAAACCTCTCCTCTAGGTTTTGGTTGTCAGATTCTGTGTCTCAGGGAAGAGAAAATGACTGAGACAACTATATATAACAAACCCATAACCAGTATCAAACTGATTAGACAACATCTGAAACTGATTGTTCAAAATTCAGGAATAAGACAAGAATGCCCATTTTTCATCATTCTTCTTTATTCAGTATATTATTAGAAATCAGAGCAGGTGAGTAAGTCGAGAAAGAAAAAAGGGTAGGCAAATAGGACAAGAAGTGGTCAAATACCCTTATTTGTAAACCCAAAGATTCCACAAAAGTGTTTAAAACTGATAAATGAATTCAGTAACACTGCAGGATACAAAAACAATATATGAAAATCAGTGTGTTTTTTTATACTTCAAAAAACTGCTGAGCAAAAAATCATGAAAGTAATCTCATCATATAGCTACAAGAGGTAAATATCTATAATAAACTTAACCAAGGAAGTAATAAAATTAAAATTACAGAAAACTAATGAAAGAAACTGAAGAGGACCCTAGAAAATCTAAAGATATCCCATGTTTATACAATTTCTGTTAAAAATACTGACGAAACTTTTCACAAAAATAGAAAAAGCAGAGTGATTCCCGAACTCTGCACCATGTTGGAACTTTGGGTGCTGGAGAACAGGTGGCCTACTCGCTGCCCTGGTGAGCAGCTGGTGGCATGCCAGGGCGAGAACTATCAGCGACTCCTAAGCTCTGCATCGTGTTGGAACTTTGGGCACTGGGAGAACAGGTGGCCTACTCGCCGCCCTGCTAAGCAGCTGGGGCCCTGCCAGCGCGTGGGCTAAGAATCAGACATTGATCCATCCCCTCCCCCCATAGCAAGTAGGCACCAGCGGTCTGAGTATCTTTTTTGGAGGATGAATGTGGCAAGTAAGGGGAATTTCCTTCTACCATCTCTTTGAAGGCAAATATTTTTATCACTGTTTTGCTCAGTTTTGATTAATGGTACTGCTTTATTCAATATTCTATTTTTAAAAGTTATATATTTCCTTCCATTTTCCTCTATTTTATTCAAAGAACAGCTAATGTGAACAAAATGGGCTGTACTATTGAGCCCATTGCTCGTGTCCTGGTGACCCGCTCTGCTGTTCTGTGGTAGTTTTATTGCAGTGCGGTGGCATGGGTTTGTTCTATTTTGTTCTGCTGTATTTTGCTAACTTCAAAAAAATAAAAAAATAAAAAAGTAGATAAGAAAGTAACAAAATACCTCCAAAAATCTCCCAACTCCACCAAAGCTGATCCATGGATCATGGATGAGGAGCAACTCAAAAACAATGCAACAGATTTATATAAGGTGATTAGAAGTATATAACAACAACAAAACAAGTCAGTAAGGTACTGAGCAACCTGAAACAGGATATAACTAAGCAAATAATGGACTTAAAAAGTAAAAAGAAGAAAAGAAAGTGCTCTAGAGGATATGGCTGCATGTATGTTTAAGTGTGTAGGACTGATAAGCATGTTGCTAAGTTGTTACTGGATCATAGAACTTCTTTGCAGTTTCGCTGTTTGAATGTCCACATTGTATGCTTTAATTTTGTAACTTTAACAACTAGGTCTAAGAAGACAATATGTAATTTATCAACTAGTGATTTCTTACTGCTTTTTTTTTCTGAGATTCTGTATTGTTTCTACCCCTTTTTCTGTTTTGCTTTTTTTTTCCTCTTTAAATAAAAATTAAAAAAAAAATAGAAAAAGCACTCCTAAAATTTATATGGTACAAAAAAGGCACCCAAAGCAATTCTGAATGAAAAAAAACAGTGAGTCATTAAAGAAATAAAAAGGGATGCATTACAATACTTCAAAGTATATACAAAGCTCTAGTACCCAAAATATCTTGGTTCTGGCATAAAAGCAGAAAAAAACCCCACCAGAATAGAATAGAGAACCCAGAAATGAACCCATGTATTTTTTTGTATAGTGTTTTTTTTTTAATTTTTCATTTTAAATAGAAAAAAGATAAAAATAACAATGAAACAGAGTTTCAAAACAAGTTAGGACAGTTACAGTAACACAGCCTAGGGATATAGCTCAGTGGCACAGTGACTTTCTGGCAAGTGGGAAGTCATATTTGGTTCCCCGGACCAAAAAACAAAGCAAAACAAACATTGTGTACCTTTGTCTTCATAGTAGTTATCCAGAGTACAAGATATAAGCATGCTATCTTGTCCAAACAATATTAGCACAAACCTTTCTTTTCAATGAACTAAGAAAAACTAGCTATATAACAAAGTGAATTATCTTTTGTATGCATATATTATTTTCTTTTTCTTTCTTTCTTTCTTTCTTTCTTTCTTTCTTTCTTTCTTTCTTTCTTTCTTTCTTTCTTTCTTTCTCATTTTCCCCATCATAGTTTCTATGGTTTTTTAAACAGTTTCTGTTGTACAATATCTGTTGTTCATTTTGGATCTTATTTACTCATTTAGTTTCTCATACAATATGATGTTTACACATATGAGTCTATTTCACTTATGAGTATGTTCTTGAATTGCATTATTTCACCTATAAAAACCTTGAGTTTATTCTTCTTTATGAATGGCTACTCTATTATATTTTTAAAAAATCTTTTTATTTTAAAGAGAAAAAAACCAGAAAAATCAAAAAGTAATTAAATAAAAACAAAAGCAAATCGACATCATCATCTACAACAAAAACAACAAAAACAAAAGTGCCTTCTTTCCTTTTTCCGTTTACCATCCCATTTTTTTCTCTCTTTTTTTTTTTACTTTTGTAAAAGCATGTTGACAAATATTAGGTGTTTTATCTGAATTTGAACATTAAAACAAATACAAAACATACAACTTCAAAGTTAATACTGATCTTCCATGTCTAATTTGGATTTAGATAGAGTAATTTATATTTTATAGAAAAACTTTCAAAGTTTCATCAGTGCTTTCTTTGTATGTACAATCATTCTTTACTAAAACATTTCACTGAAATTTAGAAAGCTAGTGTCAAAAGTAGTTATTTCTTTTCTTGAACATTCTGTAACATGCCATTTTAAATTAATTTTCAAAATTTCAGAGTACGAAAGATCCATGAATAGGGTACCCAAAAATATCTTTTAACACAGGTTAATTTTGTTTATAATTATGATAGAATATCTTTAAGATAGTAAAAGACAAACCAAAAAAATCCTATGCAAATTATAAAAGGTGTCTTGGGTCAAATTATTTCTTAGTATAAATAATATACCATGTCAATCAATTTCTCAAATTCACAAAAGCCTTACAAAATTTCACATTATAATTGTTAAACAATGCATTTTTGTGGTGGAAGAAGATATTAAAAAACTTATAGAAACAAAATCTCAAACCATCCCAATTCCTAAAATAAAGAGCTCTGCAAATTAAGATATTACTTACCAATGGAACCTGGAAAGCATGCCTTACTCATACTCTCAAATTCCCTTTAATTGCTTGACATATAACTTAGTACTTTAAAAGACTTTAGCTAAATTGTTTAACAATATTTTTATAATGTTATTCCTCTGGAAAGACATGTTTCACGCAATAGTTTTCATTAAGAAATCACTGGATAGTTTTAATCAATGTATGGTCAACTCATTAATGAATTAACAACATATTCAACAATTTAGATGGCATAAAATCAACGAATGTGGTAAATCTTCACTGTGCCATTCTATTAGTAATACCAAGCCAAAAATCTGACAGTCCACTCAATTGGTTTCCATGTGTGCTACTGAGCAACAAAAAATAGGTATATACCATGTCAAACTTTTTCATTTTTTTTCTTCTGAAGAGCAACTCAATGATTTGAGGGGTTGGTTAATACAATACAGATAACATAGGGGAAAAGTACAAAGTAGCACTTTAACACCAGTGTCAGTAAATATCTCAGTATGGTAATCACTAAGGATATTATTAATTTTGTTACCTGCTTTTCTTAGAACTTGAATCAAAGCCATTAACTTGAACTTGAGGTATATACACAATACATACACAGACTTAAGCAAAATACTTTTGTAAGTGACATTACATTTCAAAATATTGGAAACAGTATGTGCTGATTTGTATTTTGACTTAATGGAACAAGAGAACAATATTCAACTAGGGAGGGGTTATACTGACAATAAAGCTCTTTCAAAGTTCAAAATGTCTTCCTCTCCCTTTGTACTTACCACAGGCTCTAAAATGTCCTGAGAGGATTCATTATGAGAAAAATACCAATCACAGTTTTAATATATACTTTGGAAGGAACTAATGAGAAAGCAAATTGGAAGGTGAAACTTCATCCTTGTTTTCAAAGAAGTGGTCTCAATTGTTCTTCTTTAGTTTAAATCAGTTTATTATAAATATATCTAAACCATTAATTTTTGCAGCTTTCAGGTAAAGTCCATGACAAGAGGTCAGCAGAGATCATCTAATCTTAAATCGTGACATCATTCATTCAAGCCCTTGGCATAATCCTTCACCAGTAAGAGCACTGCATGCCTGGATATGCCACTGATGATGTTTAATAGAAGTGAACTTCAAGAACTGGGAGATTTCTGCTACAGTCGTACATTCTTTAACATCTTGTTTGTTAGCAAAAATCAGCAGTCCAGCTTTCCTTAGGTCCTCATGAGCTAACATTTTGTAGAGTTCTTCTCTAGTTACAGAAATCCTCTCTCTGTACTGTCCACAACAACTATTACAAACTCTGTATTAGTATAGTAAGTGTTCCAGGAAGAGCGGAGAGATTCTTGGCCACCAATATCCCACATCAGGAAACATGTATTATTAATCACCATCTCTTCTACACTACTTCCTATTGTAGGGGATGTATGCACAACTTCATTCATGGAGAACTGGTAAAGGATGGTAGTTTTCCCTGCATTATCCAACCTAACAATGATAATTTTGTGTTCTTGGTGATTGAACACTCTCCATATCCTGGTGAAGAGAATTCCCATTCTCGGGCGGCGAGGCCCTTCCAGCCACCCGGACCGCCAGGCCTCCCCTGGCTCAGGCTGAGGAGGAGAAGGACGCGCCGGCGCCTCCGCCTCTGCAGCTGCCGCTCCCGCGCCGGCCGCCTGCCCGCTTCCAGGGGATCGACGGAGGCCACAGCCCAGGCCGCCCTGCCTCGCGCGAGGCCCCGCAGCGGCCACCGCCGCACTCGCCTGGCTCGCGGACATCGCTGCCGCCGCGTTGTCTCTGTTTTCTCTTTTTGAGCACTTTCTTTCCTTTCATTATTGTGATATTTATTGTACATTTTGAATCTTATTACTTTCAGTTTTTAAATTTTTATTATTTTTTATACTAGGGAGACATGATATTTATAAATGTGAGTTTGATTTATTTCATTTATGAATATGGTCTCAAGTCGCCTCCATTTACCTATAAAAGCCTCAGGATTACCCTTTTATAGCTGGTAATATTCTTTTGTATAAAAATACCACATCTTTTTTATCCATTCTGCAGTTGATGGGCATTTGGGTTGTCTCCAAGATTTAGCTATTACAAATTGTGCTGCTATAAACACAGGTGCACAGATATTACTGTTGCGTGACATTTTCAATTTTTCTAGGAAAAGATTCAGAAGGAGAATAGCTAGATTGAATGAGACTTTCAATCCTAATTTTTTGAGGACTGTCTACACTGATTTTCACAGTGGTTGCACCAGTATACACTCCCACCAACAGCAGAGAAGGGTTCTTTTTTTCCCACAGCCCTGCCAACATACATATAAATGTATGTATGTGTATGTATGCAAGATAGATAACTATACTAGTAATCTCTGTTAGTTCATCAAAAAGAACAACTTTTTATGTCATTGTTTGATTGTATGGTCATTTTTTGTGCCTAAATCTTGTAACCTGAACAACTTCTTCTAAGATAACAATATGCTTTATATTAACTAGTGTTAGTTTCCTACTTTTTTTGAAATTCTGTATCATTTCTATCCTGTTTTTTCTGTTTTGCTTTTTAAGATAAAATAAATAAAAAGCAAAAGTGCTACAGGATTTCAAAACAAGGTGATAGGAATTTAACAGTGAGTGTTATATTGGATATTATCTCCAAAATAGATGCCTAGTTACCAGATACAAGCATAAAAAAACTTATCAAACAATATGATTTCCCTTTGAACAGTTTTTTCCCTTTTGCTGTATCTATTATAACTTTTGGGTCTTATTTACTTTCAGTCTCTTAAACCAACAAGACAATGTGGTGTGTACACATGCAAGTCTGATTTATTTCACTTATGAGTATGTTCACTAGTTGCATCTATTTACATATAAAAGCCTCTAGTTTGTCCTTCTTTATAGCTAAGTAGTACTCCATTGTACAAAAATACCACATCTTTTTTATCTGTTCTCCAGGTGATGGGCATTTGGATTGTTTCCAAGATCTGGCTATTACAAATTATGCATCTACAAACTTGGGTGCTCATTTATCAGTGTAGTATGATGTTTTCAATTCTTCTGGGAGGATACCCAGGAAGGGAATAGCTAGACTGAATAGAAATTCTAATCGTAATTTTTTGAGATAATCTCCACACTGATTTCCATAGTGTTTTTACCAGTCTTCACTGCCACCAACAATGGAGAAGGGTTTCTTTTTCCCCATAACCCCTCTGGCATTTTTGATATGTTGATTTCTTGACGTTAGCCATTCTTTCTAGAGTGAGATGATATCTCAGTGTTGTTTTGTATTTCTCAAACGACCAATGATGTTGAACAATTTTTCATATATTTATTTGCCATTTGAATTTCTTCATCTTAGAATTTCACATTCATTTCAGGTGCACATTTTTGGATTTTATCTTTTGAATTTGAGGGGCCTGATATTTTCCATTCTTCATATGTTCTAGATAGAACTCCTTTGTCAGAGTGATGGCAAAAATCTTTTCCCAATCCATGGTTTTCTTTTCACTCTCTTGGTGATTTCTTTGGATTTGCAAAAGTTTTTTTAGTAAAATGAGATCCAATTTGTTGATTCTTTGAAGTACTTCCTGCACAGTTTGATTTTTACTCATGAACTCTCTGCCTGCCCCTATGTCTTTGAAATACCTACCTATTTTGTCTTGCAATAACTTTAATGTTTCTTCTGCCTTATCATTCAAATCTTTGACCCATTTTGACCTTAGTTTTTAGTGCATGGTGCTAGGCATGGGTCTAGTTTAAGTTTTCCACAAATGGATAGCCAATTTTTCCAGCACCATTTATTAAAAAGGCTGTCCTTCCAGTGAACATGTTTGGCCCCTTTGTCAAAGATAAGGTAGTTGAGTGTGTTTGTAGTTGTGCCTGTATCTTCTATTCTGTTCCAGTGATCCTCAGGTCTGTTTTTGTTTTTTTTTTCCAGTATGATGCTGATTTTATTCTAGCAGCTTTTCAGTATAATTTCAGGTCAGGGGTTTTGATGCCTCCTGCCTTACCTTTGTTGCCCAGGATAGCCTTTGCTATTTTAGGTCTCTTGTGGATCCAGATGAATTTTAGGGACATTTTCTCTAGATCTGTGAGGTATGCTAATGATATTGTGATTGGAATTGCATTAAATCTTAGAACAGTTTTGGGAGTATGGCTATTTTCACGATGTTAGTTCTTCCCTATTCATGAGCAAGGAATAGCTTTCCATTTTCTGATATCCTTTTCAACTTCTCTTTTCATAGTACTATAACTTTCAAAGTGTAAATCTTTTACTTCCACTGTTAGATTGATTCCTAAGTATTTCTTTTTTTTTTTTGTACGTTATTGTGAAGGGTGTGATTTCTCTAATTTTTCTCTCAGTGAGTTTGCTATTTGTGTACAGGAATGCTATTGACTTTTAAGTGTTTATGTTGTTCCCAGCTATTCTGCTGAATTTGCTTATTAAGTCTAGAAGTCTGTTGATGGAGTTTTTGGGGTCCTTAATATAGAGTAGCATGTCATCTGTGAATAACAATAATTTAACTTCTTCCATTCCTATCCATATTCCTTTTATTTCTATCTCTTGTCTGATTGCTCTGGCTTATGTTTCCAGAATTGTATTGAATAGGAGTGTGATAGTGAACATTCTTGTCTTGTTCCTGATTTTAGAGTGAAAGCTTTCAATTTTTTTCTATTTAGTGTGATGTTGGTTGTTACGTTGTCATAACTGGCTCTTAGCACATTGAGGTAAAGACCATCTATTCCAAATTTTCTCTAGGGATTTTTTTTTCTTTTTACCATGAATGAGCATTGGACTTTATCAAAAACTTTTCTGCGTCTATTGAGATGATCATGTGATTTTTGTCTTTGGCTCTGTTATTATGGTTTACGTCCCTATAGTTAACGTCCCTAAAATTCATCTGGAGCCTATTGATTTGCATATATTGAACCATCACTGCATTCCTGGAATGAATTCTATTTGATCATAGTATACAATCTTCTTGATGATTTGCTGCATTCTGTTTGCTAATATTTTATTGAGAATTTTTGAATCTATGTTCATTCAGGAGATTAGCCTGTATTTCTCTTATTTGTTTTGGTCTTTCTCTGGTTTTGGTGTTAGGGTAATACTTGCTTCCAGGAATGAGCAAGGGAGAATTGCTTCCCTTTCAATTTCATTAAAGAGTTTGAGGAGTGCTCGTACTAAATGTTCTCTAAATTTCTTTTAGAATTCAGTTGTGGATCCATCAGGTTCTGGGCTTTTCTTTTTTGGTAAGTTATTAATTACATTTTCAATTTCATTTACTGATACTGGGTTATTCAGGATTTTTATATCTTCTTGATCCAGCTTTGGTAATTCCTATGTTTTCAGGAATCTGTCCCTTTGTTATGTGTTTTCCATCTTATAAAAGTATAGATTTTCAAAATAGTTATTGATGATTTTCTGAATTTCCACAGCATCTGTAGTGATTTCACCCTTTTCATTTCTTATTGCATGAATTTGAGTTTATTTCCTCTTTTTGAAAAGGTTGGTTAGGGGTTTATCAATTTTATTTATTCTTTTGAAGAACCAACTCTTTGATTCATTGATTCTTTGTATTGTTTTCTTAGTCTCAGTTGCCTTAATTTCTGCTCTGATCTTTATCATTTCTTCCCTTCTTTAGGCTTGACTTGATCTTCTGATTCTCTAAGTTTGAGGTGGTGCATTAGTTGTTTGTGTTCATTCCATTTTCCTGATATGATAATTTACTGCTATGAATTTCCCTCTGAGGAATGCTTTCATTGTGCCCCACAGGTTGTGGTAAGTTGTATTTGCATTTTTGTATGACTGTACATATTGTATAATTTCTTCTTTAATTTTTTTCTGTGATCCATTGATTGTTTAGGAGAATGTTATTTAGTTTCCATGTGCCTATGGAGTTTTTGTGGTTTCTTTTGTCATTAATTTCCAACTTTATTGCACTATGGTCAGATAATATGCAGGGAATAATTTAAATTCCTTTGCATTTACTTAAGCATGTTCTATAGGATAATATATAGTTTATTTTAGAAAGTGACCTATGTGCAGCTGAGAAGAATGTGTATTCTAAGGTTCCTGGGTGAAACCCTGTACACATCTACTAAGTCCTTTTGTCCACGAGTTTGATTGAGTTCTGCTATTTCTTTGTGGATTTTTTTGTCTAGTTGATCTCTTTGTGACAATGGGTGTTAAGGTTCACTGTTATATTATTTCTTTTTGATTTTTCATGTCTATTAATATCTGTCTTATATAGTTGGGTACTCCCATATTTGGGGCATATATATTTATGATTATTATCCCTTCCTCTTGAAGTTTTCTCCTAACAAGTATATGGTGACCTTCTTTGTCTCTTTTGAATACTCTTGGTTTGAAGTTCACACTGTCTGCAAACAGAATAGCTACCCCTGCCTTCTGGCTTCCTGTTCCATGAAGTATTGTTTTCTGTCCTTTGACTTTCAATATATGAATTTCCTTTTGAGTTAAATGTGTTTCTTGTATATAGAATAGTGTTGGATTTTGTTTCTTAATCCTCTCTGCTAATCTGTTTCTTTTGATTGGTGAATTGAGGCCATTTACACTGATGATTATAACTGATATGTATTGACTTATCTTTGTCATAGTATCTTCCTGTTGTTTGTTCTCTACTTTTTCTCTATGTTTAAGTGCTTGTCCTGCTTTGTTCTTGGAATTGTGGTCATTTTTATCTTTTTCTAGTGTATCTTTCAGTACTCTTTGTAGTATTGGTTTGATAGTCATGTATTTCTTCAGCTGTTATTTGTCATGCAAGTATCATATTTCTCCATTGATTTTGAAAGATACTTTTTCAGGGTATGTTAGTGTGGGTTAAAAGTTGTTTTCTTTCAGGACTTGAAATACTTCACTCCAAGCTCTTCTTGACTTGATGGTTTATGTTGAGAAGTCTGCCATGATTCTGATAGGCTTTCCTTCATAGGTGATCAGTTTCTTTTCTGTGATAATTTTATTATTCTGTTCTTGTGCTGATTCTAGGATCTTACTTGTTATATGAGTATAGATTTATTTTGGTTATACCTCAATTTTCTGTATGTCAGATTCTTTTCCCATGATTGGAAAATTTTCTATTTTTTGTTTGTTTGTTTGTTTGTTTGTTTTGGTAACAGGAATGTAACTCAGGAACTTGTGTTTGCCAGGCAGGCACTTATGCTGCTGAGCTGTATCTGTGGTTCTAATATTATTTCTGCAAATAATGGTTTTATGTCATTTGTGTTGACTCTTTTCTCCATTGACTTCTATCAATATTATATTGCTTTTATTTGCATTATGTTGCAGCTGTTTAATTGTTGTTTCCTGGTTCCTTGTTATTTTTAGGAGTTCTTTCCTTTCATCATCATTCGCTTCCATCCTGTCTTCAAGGTCTGAGGGTCTATCTTCAGTTTCATTCAAGCAGTTTTTCCAGCTTTCAATGGAATTTTTAATTTCCTGAATATTTGTTTGAATCTGTTTCATGCATTCTAATTCTTTTCTATATTGTTCATTTGAAAGGTTTCCATCCTTATCTTATGTTCCTCATTTTTTTAATCTATGTCTTCCTTGGATACACTCAACATTTCTTTTATAATGTTTGTCATTTTTTTTTACCTGAGATATTATTTCTGATCTGATTTTCTCTATAGCCTCATGGAATTAGTTCTTTACTTCAATTGCTATCATTTCAGAACTTTCAGTTGTGTGATTTACTATGTCTTCCATGTCAGTGTCTTCTGGGCTTGTTCTTGGTGGGCTGAAAGTCTGAGATTATATTTTGTTCTTTCATTTTGTCATTTTCCTAAATTCCTCCAGACAAACTGATTAAGTTAAAGGCACTTGCTGGAGGTGTTAAGAGGTTGGGTCAGGCACCTCTGAAAAGTCTTCTGGCACGACAGAAAAGCGTGTGGGGCCTCTGCATTCTCTTAGCTCACTGGGGGTACCTATCCCCAAGGGTGGAGGGACTCTGGACAGAGCTTTTCTGTACCATACTTATTTTTTGGGCACTCCATGGATGGTGCCAAGTTGTTGCACTGGGTTGCATTGAGGTCTGATCTTCCAGGACTTGTACTGCAAGCTGAGGTGAATCTCCAATGTATAGTGCCAGGGACTTATGCTGTGCTGGGCAGAGCTTGGAACTGTTCACAACCCATACATCTAGCTGGGATGCACCCATGAGGTGTGACTCTGGGGCCTGTTGTTGGGCTGGGCAGAGCTTGGAAGCTATGGGCCCATGCAACTGGCTAGGTAACTCCTCCTGATGTACTCCAGGACTCTGTGCTAGGTTGGGTGGGGCTCTGTATCTACAGAACGTGTGAAGTTGGTCAAGTGCTCCCCTGATGGATTGCACTGAGATACTGAGCTGGACAGAGCTCAGATCATCTGGGACCCATGTGGCTGGTCAGGGTACCACATCATTTTTATCCATTCCTTGGTTGATGGGTATTTGGGTTGCTTCCAAGATTTAGTTATTACAAATTGTGCTTCTATAAGCATGGGTGCATATATGTTGCAGTGATGTGTTGTTTTTTAATTCTTCTAGGCAGATACTCAGAAGGAAAATAGGTGGGTTCAATAAGACCTCTAATCCTAGCTTTTTGATAAATCTCCACACTAATGTCCACAGTGGTTGCACCAATCTACACTCCTACCAACAATGGATAAGGGATTCTTTTTCCCCACAGCCCACTAGCATTTGTTATTGGATGATTTTTTTAGATGGTAGCCATTCTTTCTGGTGTGAGATGGAATCTCAGTGTTGTTTTAATTTACATTTCTCAACTATCCAATGATGTTGAACATTTTTTCATGTATTTGTTTGCCATCTGTATTTCTTCATCACAAAAGTGGATATTCACCTCAGATGCCCACTTTTGGATTGGGTCTTTGAATTTGGGGTGTCTGATTTTTTCAGTTTTTTATATATTCTAGATATTATCTTTGTGGGTGACTGGGTATAATTTTTTTCCCATTCTGTGGGGTGTCTTTTCACTCTTTTGTTTTGCAAAACCTTTTATATATGGTAAGATTCTATTTGTTGATTCTTTGTAATATCTTTCTTGGAGTCTGGGTTTTGTTCATGAAATCTCTGCCTACCCTTATGTCTTTGATATTTCCATATATTTTCATTTCTGGTAAATTTAATATTTCCATTTTAATCTTTAGATATTTGATCCATTTTGACTTTGGTTTGGTGCATGTGATAGGCATATGTCTAGTTTTAGTCTTTGGCACATAGAAAGCCAGTTTTTCCATCACCATTTATTAAAAAGATTATCTTTCTTCCAGTGAATATAGTTGGCCTCTGGCAAAGATAACATGACTGAGTATGTTTGTGGTTGAGTCTGCAACTTATGTTCTGTTCCACTGATCCTAGGACCTGCTTTTTTTCTTTTACCATGGGGATTTTATCACAGTCACTTTATTACACTTAGTGTAATTTCAAAGCTGGGATTGTGATGCCCCCATCTTGGCTTTGTTCCTAGAATTGTTTTTGCTATTCTAAGTCTTTTCTGAACCCATGTAGTTTGTCCTACTGATTTCTGACAAAAGTAATAAAAGGATACAGTGGAGATTGGAGAAAATCTCTTCAATAAGTGATGCTGGGAAACCTGGGTTTCAATATGCAGAAAAAAGAATCTAGATCCATGTCTTTTGCTATATGAAAGTCAATTCAGGATAGACTTAAGTATAAGATCTTGAACAATGATATTACTAGGGAATATGTATGGGAAACACTCCAGGATATTTGTCTGGGCAAAGTTTTTTAATATATAATTCCTAATGCATAGTTAAGAAAACCAAAAATTAACACATAGGATTACATTAAACTGAACAGCTTCTTTATAGTAAAGGAAATATTCAGAACAGTCCACCTACATACAGTATGGGAGAAAATATTTGCAAACTGTTCATCTGACAAGGGATTAATTTCAAGAAGATTTAATGACAACAAATAATAATAATAACCCAATTAAATAGATGAATGACCTGAATAGATATTTCTCAAAAAGGACATACAAATAGCCAATAAGTGTATGAAAAATACTCAACATCACTAATGATTCCACAGTGAGACATTATCTATCCAGTTAGAATAACTATCATCAAAAAGGCAAGACATAACAAATGCTGGCATGAATTTGGAGCAAAGGAAATTCTCATACACTGTTGATGTAAATATTAGCATGGCCATTGTGGAAAACAGTATGGGATTTCTTCAAAAACTAGGAATAGAACTACCATGTAATCCAGCAATCCCCCTAGTGGGTATATGTCCAAAGGAAATGAAATCAATATGTTGAACAGACATTTGTACTTGCATGTTTGCTACAGCATATTTGCTACATTGGCCAATAGATGGAATCAACCTAAGTGTTCAACAACATATGAATAAAATGTGATATTTATACATAATGGAAGCCATAGAAAGAATGAAATTTTTATCATTTGCAGCAGCATAATTGAAACTAGAGGACATTATATAAGATAAGCAAATCAGCCAGGGAATGCAATAGTAGTTACAGAACCTGGGAAATGTAGGAATAGGAGAGAATAGGGTAGTTAATAGGTACAGGGATGCAGTTGCATAAGAGGAATAAATTCTAATGTTTTAAGCACAGTAGGATAACTATGATTATCAACTATTAGTTGGATATTTCAAAATATCTAGTGGAGAGGATTTTGAATGCTCCCAATACAACATAATGATAAATTTCTGAGATAGATATACCATCTGATCTAATCCTTACATAATATATATATATATATATATATATATATATACACACACACATATATATTTACATTTATATATGTCACATAAATATTTATAATTCATCAATTAAACAGTTATAATAAAATCCTATGTATATTTCATGAGCTATATAACTATTATAAAGCAAATTTGTACATTTTGGTGCATACAGAGAGGTCTAGTTTTATCTCTGTTTCTTCCATCCTGAGTACACATTTACTCTCTTCCTCTTTCTATACATGTATATATACTCTCCAATATATGTGTATATATAATTTTCATATATATTAAAATTGTTTAAGTTATCTTATTATTTTTAATATATGTACATATATATGTGTGTAAAAACACAAATTCATATAAATGGACATTTAGGGGTTTTATTTTTGCTATTACAGTGTTCTAACAATAGTTTTTAAAGTTTGAGAGATTGAAAAGCTTGTAGATGGTGACAGTAGCCTGAGTAATAGGTAATGATGACCTGTAATAAAGTTTGTGATCAATTATAAAGAACAAGACAAAATCAAAGTATGGTTACTATGACAAAATACTGAAGATAATTAATTTTTAAAAAGGTAATTGTTTATTTTGAATCATAGTTTTGGGTGTTTTGACAAGTGATACCTGGCTCTCCTCTTCCTATGATGGCTAGAGCCTTGGTGTGGTTTGGTAACCAGCTGCAGTGCCGGTCCCTTTCACTTCCTTTTACTACCCTGTCCCCCATATGGACTAGGACAACTTGCCTCAGTGTCCTCCTGGATTATTTATCAGACACTGTCCTCCAATCTGCTAAGACAAGAGTGTAACTTGACTATCAAACACAATGCCCCTCTCCCATGCTGGTCACTTTGGGCATTGTTGCTGCCTCTTTAAATATAGGGGAACAGCACCCTATTGTGGCTAAAATCAGGGAGGAATATGGGTCCATTATTAATACTCCCATCCTCCTCAAACTTCAGTAAGCTGCATTGAACACATGTGGCACTCCCAAAAATTCCTGGGTTCCACACCTGCCATTTTTCCCAGAGTTGTGATATTGTCAATCAAATAGGCCACAGTCACAATATAATTGTGACTGTGACAGGTGCAACTGTCCTGGAGTCCCACATCCACTTCAACAAATCACAGGCCTGCCCTTGGACTTATTACCAGGCCTGAATTTGAACCAATCACAGGTCTACATTGGGACCAATCATAAGTCTACATTGGGACCAATCACAGACCTGCAGTGCTATATAAGTAGCACTCCAGAACATTTCTCAAGATAATCTGGGATGACTCCCTCTGGTGTAGTGATATCCCTAGTGTTCTTGCACTCATCAGGTTAAAATAAAGGCTCATTTTCATGACAGCTAACTTTGTAAAGACTCAAAAACCAAAAAAAATTACAAAAAATAAATTAACACTTATTCAGTGAGTTCTGTAAGTCCACTCATGATTTCCCAGGTAGTGTGAACTCAGAAGGTCCTGTCAGTGTACCCAGTGTTTTTATCTTGAACAACATGGATAAAGTGGTTGTCTCAAAAGAAAATAAACATTATGGACTATTAACCTTGAAGAGATGCACAGACCAGGAGCTAGCTAACATCAGTGACAGAGACCTACATCTGCCAGACTCTCCTGATGGTATCTGAAACAAGCTGGCATTGAACAGTGATGGCAGTAACAGCAGAAAGCAGCAGCTCTTTGTGTTACTTGATGGCATCCATCGTTATCTGGTGCCATACTGTGGCATTAGAGCCACTAGCAGAATTGCACTCTGCTTATTCATGATTTCTATCTGAACTGAGAAAAAGAATCCTCAATTGAATGGCAACAGTTTCAGTCCAGGGTTTCTTGACTTCATTGCCTATGGCCTCATAGTAGGTAACACACCACAATGGGAAAATGTGTAGTGGGAAGCTGCTCACCTCAACACAGCCAGGAAACAAGAGAAAGAAAGGTGAGGTTAGATGTCCCAGTGTGTCATTTGAGGGCATCCACAATTACCTAAATTTCTTCTACTAAACCTTTTCTCCTAAAGGTTCCACCATTTCCTGATAGTGCCATGAACTGTAGAACAAGTGTTCAACACATGGGCCTTTGAGTGACACTCAAGATCTAAACCACAGCAACTACTCTGAAAAACACCACACGACAGAATTACATTAAGTTGGTAGTGCCAGAGTTGAGATTGGTCACAGTTAAGGAAAAAGTGACTAAATTCTATCCTTTCTACCATCTAGGTGTTGAGAACGATATAGCTGCAGTCAGGTATCTTTTAATGTTTGTGTATAACATTGAGGAGATTTTATGAGTAGGCACAGATTTATGGTGGAGTCACCTAACATTATTTCTGTGACTTGCTTTTGGAGCACATTTTAGCAAGTCAGACAGTCGAATCAGCTGTGGTTAGAGAATCTATGATGATGTGAATACATGACTGAAAAGCCGGAAGCCAAAATAGGAGAAATAAACTGAGTGAAGAACCAAGTAGAAGTGACTCAGATTCTTTGAATAAGGAGCTCATTGTGTTCAGGGTATTTCAAAGTTTCAGATCTTAGCAATTTACACTATCTTATATTTTGTTATGTTCCACTCTCCTTCATCTAGTTGTTAGCAAAAATAGTATTATTGCTAAAAATCATCATGTGTAGTAGAATATGAAAGAAGACTGGTAGTGTTTGGTCCTTTCAGCCTTTGAGAGGCTTGTGAGGAGGATGTGGCAGCTAGAGCATGAAGAAACCGATTTTAGCCTCAGGCAGTCTATTATTCACCCCATTGTGTAGAAATGCTATTTTCTTGTCTTGCCATGGCATAAGGAACTGTAGAAGCATTGCTCTAAGTTTTTCATGAAAAACGTAGTGTTGTTTAGCATATATATAGGAAATTCCTACAATTATATCTATTAAGGAAACTTGCACTTTTTATGGGGGGATGATGGTAAAGCACTTGCTGGCATTCATGAGCCCTGTGTTTAATACCCAGCACCACAAAAACAAATAGTGTACTCGGGAGATGTATTACATTTTGCACATGAGAAGAACTGACATGACTCAGCATTATTTTAAGGAAAATTTAAGTTAAACTTGTAAAAATAATGAGTAGAATATGTATATAAGATACATACAAATGCTTTGAAAATATTGAGGGGGACTGGATATGAATATGGTCAAGATTTGTACAAGAGTTCATGAAGAAACACTATGAATTTTGAGTACAAATCTATTTTCTTTAAGAATGAGGTGAAATTGATGGCTCCTAGATAAAGATAATTGTTCTTTGATGTGAGAAAGAGAAAAGAATATTGTTAAGTAAACAGGAAGCCTGTGAATTTCCTCTTCAGAAAACTTTTGATCCTGATACCATCCTATAATTAAATTGAGTTAAAATGCAACTTACTGTTTTTTTTAACTTCTTGTGTTGTAGCTGTGAAAATATTTAGTTTTATTTAGCTTAATATTTGTAAAGCATTAAAGAATCAAATTGACTACCAAAATATTATTTGTTCCTGAAAATAATGTACATGTTTCTATTGTTACAAATTTTGTTGTCTGAATTTTTTCTCTCTGTAGCCTTTTAATTCAGCATTATTTTGTATTTTCATGACAATTTTACTTGTTGTGGAATGGTAAAATTCTACTACTCCTAAAAGGATTGTATTACCATTTTAAACTTTCAAGGATAATTTTCTGAGAGTTATAGTTTTATTTTTCTATAGCTATTAATTTATTATGATTATCTTTTAGAATGTTTCTGTGACTACAATGCAGATGAAATTTACTATCATAGTAGCATTCTAATGCATAACCTTTTTGGGTAGATGTTATACATTTTTAAGCTATGTCTTTTAATATTTTTTCCAAATTTTAGTTTTGTAAATCAACTCCTTTTGAATTGTTTCACCATAAAAATATTTTAACATGAAGTTTGATATCATTATCAAATCACCCTTCAAATATGTTAGCACTGATACTGTCAAAATTTATCAGAATCTGAGAACTGAAAAATATGGGGGCAGCCTCTGCAATGTTTTTAATCATAAAAATTCTATGATTTTGTGTTTTGGAAAATAAAAAGACATAATCAGTCTTTTATTTATTCTCTCCTACTTCATAATACTATCTTATTCTTATACATATTATGTCTTTCCTGTTGGACCATTCTCGCTTGTGTTTTAGGTTTTTGGTTTTGGTTTTGTTTCTTTCTTCCTTCTCCTCCTCCTTTTCCTCCTCCTCCTTTTGTGTTGGCTTTTGCACAGAGGTACATCACCAGCCTTCCCACTTTTTAAACATTTTGTGACGATGTCTCATGAAACAGCCAAGGCTACACTCAAACTCAAATTTTTACTGCCTCAGCCTTCCAGAATGCTAGAATTACAGGCCTGTACCACCATACCCAGCTACTTCTGCTAGTTTGCTTATATTTTTTCCCTCAGGATTGCCAGACCAAACATCTCCATATCATCTATCTTTATCTAAATTCTTCCCATTGTCTGGTATGATCATATATAATTTCAATGAAATTGTCTGTGAAACCACCTAGTTTAAATATCTCATCTGTCTCTACTTTTTCACTTGTTTTTACATGCCTTAATACTGTATCACTTTCTGCTCACATGTTTTTACATGCCTTAACACTATTAAAAATTATAAATTTACTAATTTTACTTAGGTATTATCTCCAAGGTAATTATTTCCAATAAGAATGAATTAATAAATATTTACTCCTTGAAAAATATTTACTTCTTGAAAAATATGTGTTTGTATATGTCTTCCCCAAGAATGCTAATATAGCTTCGAGTTACATTTACATAGTAACATTACATTACCAAAACCAGGAAACTGACATAGGCACAACACGGTTAACTCAATGTCAGGCTTCACTCACATTTCACAAGTGTTTGCCTTCATTTCTTTTTTATATTTTTATTATTTATTTATTTAATTGTTTCTGATACCAGGGATTGAACTCATGACCTTGCACTTGCCAGGAAGGCACTTACATCACTGAGCTAAATCCTCGGCCCCTTCATTCCTTTTTTATGTGTACAGTTTTAGGAAATATTTTCCTACATGTAGATTTATGAAACTGCCACCACAAACTGAAAAAAATAAAGCTCTGCTACCACTGAACAATTTTCATAACTTTTCTCTAGTCATGCCATTGACTCTCTCTCTGGCAACCATTGAAATGTTTCCTTTTTATATACTTTTGTCATTTTGAGAATGTTATATAGATGATATAATATAATATAATATAACATAATTTTTGGAAATTGATGTTTTATTATTTAAAATAATAATCTTCAAATCAATCCAAGTTGTTTTACATATCAATGATTTGTTCCTTTTTATTGCTGAGTAATATTTCATTATATATAAAATTTCTTAATTTCTCTCAGCAAATTTCCTTTCTTTTAAAATTCCAAATAATATCCCACTGCATGGATATAGCACAGTTTTGTTACTGTTTATCAATTCATCTGTTGATGGACATTTGAAATGTTCTACATTTTGACTAATATATATATATGTATATGTGTATATGTGTGTATGTAAGTGTATATATATATATATATATATCTGTGTATGTATATGTATATATATGTATGTGTGTGTGTATTCTGTTGAGTTGACCTGATAGTATTATTGAAAAGCTGTCCTCTCTCTACTGAATTAAACATATATATCTGACATAAATATTAAGATATCCATTTTAATTATTCAATCTTAATCATTACAATCTTATGTTTGGTAATAGGAGCTCTGTTGTTTTATTTTTCTGCACCATGTCTTTGAGTTTTAAAATTTGTTTGTGCTTAAGGCTGGAGATCAACCCTAAAGCCTTACATTGTAGGCTAGCCCTCTACTACCATGGTATATCTTCAACCCTATTTTGGATATTTTAGTATATTGTAATTCTATGAAAAGTTAACACTCATTTCATTGGGTTCACACCTTCCCTCTACCATACACACACACACCTATGTAAAATCTACTGAAATTTTAAATAATGTTTTATTAATTCTGTAGATCAAACTTAGAATTAACATCTTTTTAAAATTTTTTTAAATTTTTAAAGTAGTAAAATACCAGAGAATAAGACAGAACAAAGCCAATTGAGACAGTGTAGTGAAATTGGTGCAGAACTTCACAACAGGTTACTGGGATAACAGTAATAGGTACCATAGTATATCTTGTTTTCTTCACAATAGTTGCTATTTCAATCAGGTATAGCAAAATCAAAGGAAATACAGAACATTATAGAACTTATCAAAACAATATTGAATAGAGCAATACCATTAATCAGAACAAAGCAAAACAGTGATAAAAATATTTGCCTTCAAAGATATGGTACAAGGAAATCCCCTTTATTTGCTATATTGCATACAGTCAACCTCGCAAGAGATGCTCAGATCTCTGGCTCCCACTTGCTAAGGGACGCGGGTGGAACATGGATGTTTGAATCTCAGCCCATGCGCCGGTAAGCTCACAGCCACTTACCAGGGAGGTGAGCTGGTTTTTGGTTTCCCAGTGCCCTAAGTTCCAACATGGTGTGGCTCTCAGGAGATGCTGAAGGTTCTCACCCTGGGGTGGCCGCGGTTTGCCAGGCCACAGCCACTTACCAGGCTGGCGAGTTGGCTGCTTGGTTTCTGAGTGCCTTAAGTTCCAACATGATGCAGATCTCAGAAGACACTGATGGTTCTCGTCCTGGGGTGGCCATGGCTTGCCAGGCCACAGCTGCTTACCAGGGTGGCCTAGAATTAACATCTTAAGAGTCTCATAATTTAGGAATGTACTATATCCATTCATTTATTTAGCTCTTAATTTCTCTCAGTAATGTTTTGTTATTTTAGTTTAAAGGCATTTACTTATTATATTTATTATATTAAATTGTTACACTTACCCCATTCTTTGACAGGTGGTGCTACTCTTGGTGCTCCTGCAATTGGTATCATTTGTAAATATTATTTTTGTTTGATGCTGGTATATAAAAATACAATCAAGCCTGGCAGGATGTTGCATAGCTGTAATTCCAGTACTCTGGGAGTCTGGGACAGGAAGATTGCAAACCTGAGTCCAGCTTGGACAACTTAGAAACTTAGGGATAGCTGTCTCAAAACATTTTTTTTAAAAAAGGGCACATGGTGGGTAGATTCATTCCCCAGTCCCAAAAAAACAAGCAAAAAGACAAAACAACAAAAATACAGTTGACTTTTATGTATGTGAATGTTATTGCTAGAAATCTTACAAAGTTAACCCATTCTATTATTTGTAGGTACAGATTCTCTGTATAGCACATGAACTATTAATAATGACAAATTTATTTCTTCCTTTACAATCTTTTGTTTCTTGCTATATTCATTTAAACATAAATAGATATGGTAATGGGCTTTCTTCTCTTAGTGTTAGTTTGAAACTTGAGGAAAGAATTCCATATATCATCATCATCATTATAGTATTACTAATTGTAGTAGAAACTTTTTGTTTGAATAAAGAAAATTTATTCTAGATTTTTCTGAGTATTAATTTTATTTCAATTTTTAATTGAAGTTTATATACAAATTAATTTGATTCAAATGGTCTATATCAATTTCAGTTTTCTTTTATTTAATGCATTGAATCATATTTTTTAAAACATTAAACCAATATTGAGTTCCCAGAAAAAATCCATTTGGCCGTATATATTATCTTTTATATAGAACACTAATTTTTTCTTTGCCAGTATATTATGTTGTTATAACTTTTTGTGTCTATGTCTATCAAGTATTGACCTATAGTCATTGTTTCTTTTTTGTTTGGTGTTAAGGTTATTCTAATTAGTAGATTAATTTTGGAAGTGTCTTATCTTTTTTTAATGTTTTGTTCTTGAGTTCTGGGGTTTTCGGTCTTAATTTAGAGATGTTGAATTTTGTTTTGAGAAGGAATTAATTTACTGCTGGATCATCTTGCTTCTTTCAATGCTTGCTTTGAAGATTTTTAGGGAAGGCTCTGAGTAACCTTCACTCTAGGAATAAATTACCCCTACTTCTGAGATGTGGTCTTTAAAATTCCCAAGGTAATCAGCAGGGTTTCTCGGCCTCCTCTATATCTGGCAAAATATCATCGTCTCTTACTTCAGACTCCTATTCCTTCTCTATCCTTAGTGTAAGAAATCTGAAAGGCTTAAATTTTTAATTCACACTACACCTTTATAAGCCGCACATTGGGTGTCAGCTTTATCCTCTGTCACAGCTGCCTTGTGACTGCAAGAAAGGAAGGATTCCTTCAACAACTGCCAAGGAGTACTTTGGGCTACCCAAATATGTTTTTAATTATGCATTCATAATTTATGATTCCCCTCTTTGCTCTCTGTCTGGAGCCTCATAGGAACACAGGTGATAATTGTAATTCTTATATCTTTGACTTGTAACTGAACATCACACCATTTGATCTCTTTAACACCTTGCCTACATCTGAATTTCATCTCATGGTACCACTGATGATAAGTTGAGTGATTAGGATGCTATTTTATCCTGTAGACTTTGTATGTCCTATTATTGCTGTTTCTTGAATAGATAAACAATCTATGTCCCACATTTTATATTAAGAGTCTATTTCCTTAGGCTATTTCTGGTACAATTACTGTACATAGGTTCCAGCAGAAAACAGATATCATATCCAGTTAAAAGGAGAAGTTAATAAAGAAATGGTTTGCAAAGTTTTGGTCAACCTATAAGCAAATTGTAATGGTTTAGTACAAATACCCTAGAGCTTGTAATAGCAGACTAAAATCCCTTATCTTAAAAAGAGGAATGAAAAGAAAGATTATCAGAGCACAGAAGGAAAAATCATCCTAAGCATCACCTTGAGAAAATCTGGGATTTTAGTTAGGAGGCATAGGCATCCATAGACTGACTACTCCATAAAGAAGGAAAACTCTTCCATCCCTTAAACCTCTTATTAGTGTTCTCACATGGCCCAACCAGAGGAGAGGAAAAGATTTTAACACAGGCTCTACTACTAAGCCTCTTGATACACCAGATCTATGGAGTGCCGTTTTTTGAATATGGTTTGTCTCCCAAACTTTCATCTGCTAGAATTTTGGCCCCCAGTGTTATAGATGGTGTTGAGGTGATGGAACATTTAAGAGTAGTGAAAGGTACTTCCTGGGGCTTCACCTTCATGATTGCATTAATTTTGTCTCAGACAGTGGGTGAGATTTTGTGGGACCAAATTCATTGCTGCAAGAATGTGTTGTAAAAGAACGTGGCACCTCCACTAAAATTTCTCTTTTACACATGCTCCCACCATTGTGATTTCATCTGCCATGTAGCCCTAATCAGATGCTGGCATTCCAGAATTATGAGCTAAGTAAATTTATTTTCGGTATCAAGTACCCAACCTCAGGCATTTTGTTATAGTAACACAAAAAAATTAAGACAAAGAGTTTGAAGATTTTTTGTGTTAGGAATTTTGTTTGAATTTAAGAAGGAACATATCATCTAATAAGTACTTCTCAAATAAGAAGTAAATTTCTAAACAGCTTTTAAAAGTTTGCTTTCTCTAATCTAAATTTCCTGTAGGAGAAAAGTAATTTTTGCAAGCACTTTAGTCATCATACAGATCACGTAAATAATTCAGAAATATTTTACTGTTTATTTCTGTGCTGTTCCCAAAATAAAAAATATTCAGGCTTGTTTACAACCAATAATTTTATTAAATATTTTTAACTAATCTACATATATATATTTAAAATTCAATATAATAAATACTTTCCAATAAATAATTTAAATGAAACCATTTTAGAGCCCTTAGGGCTTACAAGAAGAATCTTAAAAGATCCATATTTATGATCTGAAGGCTAAGAATAATAGTTACAAAAGGTAGCAAACCATACATTCAAAAATAAATATAAAATTTAAATATTTAAATAAATAGAAATTCATATGTTTTAAATGGGAGGCACATGATAATCAAGTCAGTCTTGAGATGATTTTCTGACAAAAAGTGATCCATCTCTTCAGAAATTCTATAATGTCTACTCCTTCATCTTCTGATTCACACACAAATGCTGTTTCAGATCCCTATAAAAGAAAATTTCATTGTTTAAAAGTTTTCTGCAATTTGCCACATGTATTTATTCTCAACCCAAGTCTTACAGAATTCTGACTTTTATTTTTAAGTGTGTTAAATATATAAATAATTCACATTGTCTTAAAATTATCAAAATTATATGTTTATTATGTTACCAACTAACAGTAACGTACAAGCTGGGATTTTCTCGTTTGTTAATTCTTTTGTCAATAAATAAAATATTTTTTTCTGAATTGGATACAAATAAGCATCTGAATGAGAGCAGTTCTAGACAATTATTTTATTAAATATCATATGCAAAAAAGTCTCTTTTTTTCTGGGCATGTATCTGCATCTATATCTATATCGATATAGATTATATATATGAAGCAATATGTACCATTGTTCTTTTCTAAACTCTAATTAAGAAACTCCCACTATTCAATTTATGTGAACCTCTTTATATTTTCCCAGAGTAAACTAGAAAAAGTTTCTATTTGGGGGAAATTTTTGTGAAGGACACATTATAGACTTAGCACTCCATTCCACCCTAATACCAATACTAGTTTCCCAATTTTAAAAGGGTAAATATTAGAAATTTTGTTCTGGGGTTAGTCTTATAGACATTAACCTCCTCTGCTGAAAAGAGCAATGTCAACTGTGCCTCTAGCTGACAAGCTGAAAAGAAAATATTACAATATATACTGTGATATGGAATATTATAATATATACTGTGATATGGGTTTTTAAATTTGCAGTAATTCCTTGCAAATCACATGATGTAAATTATTCCTTTTAAAATGATTTTCTTTTAAAAAATATGTTGTAGTATGACACACTCATATACATATTTAAACATTTTAATCTTTTGTGAAAGTATTTAAAGTTTAAAAAGTATGGGGCTTTGGAAACATGTTTTCTTATTTTCACCTAATTTTATTTCAAGTTTGTACTATTAGATTAAAGTGAGTTTCCTCATGTTACTGGGTGATTTTTAAAGCAAACTATTTGATATAGATAAGAAACCTAGCTAGTCTGTCAATATGTACATGACACTGATCTCAGTGTATTTTTAAAAAAATTTAAAGTGAAATTCCAATGATAAACTGACTCAGATAACTAGATAACTGATAACTAGAGTTATATACTTTTAGAAACTTACTTCTACTCTTGTAATTAAAATTGTTCTGCTTATTTATATGCCTATTAACTCATGAATTTTGTACTTGGCTATAGAATGAAAGAAGAAAGCTATGAATTTTGTCATGTAATTCTGCAAATGATTCAAATTTATAGTAGACTTTAAATGTTGGCTAATTAAGTGCATGAATACTTCAACTAATACCAAGAATGTTATACCACTTCAAAATGTAGTACTTTCCATCCCCCACCCACCTCACTTTTCTCCCACCACCAGGGCAGCAAATAAAAGTAATGTTTTACCTTTAGGTTCAGAACTGTTACATTGATATTACTGATGAAATCCTTGGTATGTACCAAGGGAAAGTTTTTGCTTTCAGCTAAATTTAGCACTTCCTCTAGGGGTTTCAGTTCTTCCTCTAGGCACTGAAGATGTTTCAATTCTGAGACCTAATACAATAATAAAAATTATTATCAACACATGTACACTATATTAAACATCACAATCAGAAGTTAATTGCAATTTATTTTATTAAGAGTAGTAGTAGTAGCATATATGTTCCTAGTATTGCTGTAAAAATGGACCAACACAGTTTACATTATAAAACTGGGAAAACAAAGACTCAAAAATTTAGGATTAACTGTTAGTTAAGAACTAATGAGTCATTTGTTTCAGTTTATTTAGGCTTTGAAAAAAATCAACATTTCTGCACTCAAATGCCAATCATAGATGTAGGCCACTTTTCCAGTCTGCATAGATACCATTAGAACCAGAGCTGAATAATGTGTAAGTACAAGAATCATATTCTATGATTCTAATATTTAATAATTTAAGTTGAGAATCACAAAAGGTTACAGGATAGAAGGAGCCCTGAATACCATCAATCATAGTCCTAAAATGTTATAGATTAGATTATTATAATCATGTAGCAATGAGTCTTAATATTTCCTGGAGCAAAACACATGTAACTGTGTGTTAAATTTTTACTTTTCTGCAATGCTACATCATTTTTAAAAAGTTATTTGTCTCAACCAAATTAAAAGTCATAATACATGGTCAGGATTTTTCAACATGTTGCCAGATAAATAGATAGAATATAGATAGTACTTCATACTTTAATTATACATTATATTTTCTGTAAAAACTCCATAGTGTTTTTTCCTAAATAAGCCACTTTAAATTCACAACCACATTTGAGATAAACAGTACAGAAATGTTATCTCCATTTTACAAATGAGAAAGCTAAATCTCAGAATTTGTGTGGTCCTCAGGGGCATATGAGTAAGTGGAGCTAAGATTAAATTTTAACTTTTTCATTGTGGCATTAACATAGAATTCTCTGAATTAAATGACTTAATTTCTAAAATTGATTGTATACATGGAATGGTAGTTAAGTGAACAAATGAATGGAGTTTATCATATTACTTTGGGTTTCAAATAGTTTCAGTTGTCATTTAGAAACTTAGATTTCAAAGAATTCCACCACCCTTTAAATTGTGTACATCCTCTCATGTCATCTTTCTAACAATCTTTAGCAAAAAGGTAGAACCAGACAACACCATGTTCTGATGTGTTCATTTACTGCCCTTTCAACTTGTTACTAAAAGTTCTACCAATTCATGGGCAGTCTTTTTTGGCATGAAAATTTGGAGTTATTCCCTTCAGAAATCAGTCTAATAGCTTTTTATTGCTGGATTTGAATTTTGCTGACTCCAGTTAACTAAAGGAACAAGCTATTTCTTTTGCCTCTTTCAATAGAGTAGTTTGAAGCAGAATTTCCTTGTTAGAATAGAAGTGGATCAGTGAGGTCACATCTTTATCCACTTAAATCCCATTTTTTTCCATTTTTGATTTTACCCTAGCACAAACTCTTTTGGTACCAAAGTTGTACCCATTCTCTGTTTACAGGCACAACTGTTAGGAAGTTTTTTGTCTTCAATGTAGCTGTTGGAGCCCAGGTTATCTATTGTGTAGTATATACCTCTCTGAATCCCAAAACAACCAAATGAAACTGTTAAGTCTGGAGGGAAATGTCATATAGTAGTTTAAGCTTCTAGTTTTATTGTTTTAAAAAAATTCAGTCCAAAATTTTACTTTATACTTCCCAGCAATAATTTTGCTTTCACTACTAGTACTTATATAATTTTACTACTTTTACTATGATTTGTGCTTATCAAATTTTACTACTTGCTTGTCATTGTCCTTAATTTTCACAAAACTATATTAAGCACATGCATTATTATTCTTGTAAGTAGATAGAAGATGATTTGTAAAGAAAATAAGCAAGTTGCCTGAAGTCATGTAAACAAGGACAAAGCAGAGCTGGGATTTCACTTCAGATAACCTGGTCCCAGAGTCTGTGCTTTTAGTTACTGTTCTATGCAAACTCTCAAAGACAGACTCTGAGGAAAATCTTTCTTAAAACAATAAGGATTCTTTAAATGAGCTCCTCTGAAATCACTTCTGATTTTTATACCTAAAATGATATGATCAAGTAGCTCTGAGTTTCACATTTTTAAATAAAATAGTAAGTCAACATAATCTTTTAAAATTGTTCCAGGAGCAAAGTGAGAATATTATTGCTATACTTTCTTCCTACTACCTCTCCCCTAACACACAAAAATGTAAGCAAAACTGTTTAACAGAAACCCCATTATAAAACTTACGGTTTTAAAAAGATACTGAAACTAGTCACTTTCCCTTCAATTAAAGTGCTATTACTTCAATCATTGTACCAATTTCATATTACTTTTAATTTTATTAAAACATATATAAACATAAAAAATTGTGCTTACCTTCTTGGGTGGGTAGAGTTTTAATTTTAGCATCCTGAGGCGTCTGGGGTTGCTCTGAGAAAGCATAACACATTACTATTAGAAAATGAACACCAGCAAGAAAAAGTAATTGCAATAATTTTAGTTAGAAAGAGAATATACTTACAGTAACACCTTCCAAAAGTGTCTGTAAATCCCGCAGTAATAGCTCCAGTTGGTCCTGTGTTTGCTTTGTAGAGCTTGAAGTAGGTGCACTGTTTGTGAGAAGTGCAAGAGTTAGTGCAATGCAAGACAAGAGTAGCATCTTGTACATTGTGGCAGCAGTTGAGGTTACTGTGAGTAGTGATTACAGCGGATGATAGGAAGTTCTTGAACAAGGGAAGCAATTTATACTGTTAATTCTGGAAAAATAATATGGGGGTGTCAGAATGTTTTACATATTACACATATTTTCAAAGACTCTACCTGTGTGGCAGAAAGCATTACCTTTATTTTTCCTCCTCTGATGACTCTTTGGAATTTCTTTAAACCCCCATAAACTGACTGAATGGATGTAGGTGAAATCCCTCTTGGTTACCTTAGCCCACACTTAGGCGGCAGTTTTAATGTATACAACTAACGCCTTCTGTATGAAACAATTTTTCCTCTTTTCTTTAAGGGGGTGGAGATACAAAAGTAACTCATGAAAATTTTCTCTTTGTCATACGACTGTGCTGAATGTGTAAGCAGCATGTTGTGGTGGACAAGGAGAGTAAATAGATGAAATGAATAAATTTTAGATTTGTTGATTAGACAGGAAGAATATTGGTTTCCTGTTTCAGGATGGTTTTACTTTTTTATCTACACAATGAGCTAATTGCATGCAATATGATAAATTACTTCTTACACTGTTAGCTAGAGAAATATTAAGAGACCTGAAAAGGCTTAGTGAGTTCGAAACAATGTTTTATTCTGTCTTAAATTTAAACTGTTTCTGTTTAAATGTCTTAATGCCTGTTGTAAAAAGTGTGATGTTTAACAAGTACTAAAAAAAGTTAGCATCCACGGATGCTGGTACTAGTTTCATAATAGACTTTATATGTATCATATATAAATCAATCCATGTTTGTAGTTATGTTTTCCCTGTATTGATTTGGATTTATTCTCTAAAGTACCTGTGGCATTTGGAGTGTGAGAATTGTGCTTATGAAATATGAGCAGATTAATATTTTTTCAGTTGATAAACTGAGTAGAATACTTAGATGTGTTCACTCATCCTCAATACAAGGCACAAACTGGGTGAATGATGGTACAGCTATATTTCTAATCTAGAGAAAACTGAAAATATCTTTTTCAAAGAGATTGCCTGTAACACTGCCGTCTTTACTGCCTTACGTATTTCTAGTCTAATCTTTAGACAGACATTCATGTAGTGCCTAAAATGGCCTCACATGCCTAAAAAGGGGTGGAGGAGTGTGCAAGCACACAAACTGATTTAAGCCTCACATACACCTTTGAAGTGATGGCTCCCGGTTTGTCCCTATTTGCAGATTAAAAAACTGAGAATTGAGCAAATTAAGTACAATAACTTGTTCTAGATCACTGAGCTCTTACTGCCAGTAAGAGGCAGAACGAGAATTTGAAGCTGCAATGTTCTGACTCCAAAAGCTGCTCCATTAACATTTATATTCTTTCTCAACCTGCTACATAATAGGAAAGAGAGATACCTAGGCAAGTGTAATCCTAGATAAAAGGTGACCACTTTGTCAGGAGAAAGGAATGCAACAAATTTTGAACAATGCACAATTGCACAAAAATAAATTTTGGCAATGATGAGAGTATGAAGGCCAGAAATAGTTAAATATTATAAGGATCACTCGGTTGTAGTCTTTTACAAAGGACAGAGAAAATGGTTTAGTAATACTTATGTATGCACTGGAGAATATAAAACTTCTTTATAACAAATTAAGATAAGCATCACATTTTCTTAAGTGTAAAAATGAAGGAAAACCCAAGTTAGGGACAAGTCTTATGATTTTTTTCTCTCACCTAATATGTCAAAACATATCTGTGACCTTTGAAATTAAAACACAAGCATTGTTGTAAGGAGAAAGCTATTTGTTGAGTGTGTGTCAACTTTATTACTCTTTTTTCACTTCTCTTAAGGCCTCAGTGTCTCATCCCAGCATCATCAGCTCAACCCTTTACCATCCCAGAATGCAAGAATTCAGGCCCACACATTTTCCTGAGTGGGGACTTTTCCAGTGGGACCTTTGATGTTCTCAAGGTCTTGATATTTATATTTCTTCAGCCTTTTCATTAGAGAATCAGGTGCTGTATACATTTCTGGAACCTTGTAGAAAACTGAGTCTGGTTCCTTCGCTCATTCCTGTTATTGTGTAATAGACACCAGTACAAAAGTTGGCCTTATTTCTTTCTTGAAATGCTTGGGGAGAAAGTTACTGTATACTGTGGCATGCTTTCTATTTTTAACACCTCTGACACATAAGCTGGCTTTTCTGGCTGTCTGTGGTGGTGACATAATCAGTACTAGACTGTTAACTACCACATGTGTTACACCCCTCACTTCTTGCAACATATAAAATTTTATTACTCAACAAGAAATTTTAGCTGCTTAGCATTTCTTATGACTCTGCTTCTCAGAGTCGAATAACCCAAGTGCTTTACGAAGGGCAGCCTCAGGTCCTGTGTTTGCCTCCCAAAGAGATTTGTCAGTACAGTGCACATATTTTCCATCTATTTCAAGGACCCTATGTGCCACAAGAATTTCTTCCCTCCTATCTTCTTTCACAGTTTTGTAAAACCTTAATTTGGTCTGGAACTTGATGCTCATTTTATTGTATGTCTTGTCAGTTTTTCCAAAATTCTCTTGGCTTTTCAGTTCAGCTTCAGTTCTTGCCCTTTGAAATTAGAACATATTGTTTGATGATGTTTAACATACCATACCATTCGGAGAGAATTCCACTAGGTATTTGTGTGTCTTGTGATCATAGATTTATGGATTTACAGAAGTGTCACATTATGAAGTACTATCGAGCTGGTAAACATAGGTACCAACCAGTGCCTGAGGAAATCTATACTTTCACAGGAAACACAAAACTCCTAACAGCCATATGTGTTGTTCTTCTCTGTGGTAAATTTTAAAGATGTTCAAGAGGTTTTTGGATGGAAGAATTATTTAGTTGGTACTTCTAATTTTGCAAAGTATATTCAAATTCATTAACTTATTGAATCATGTTTAAGAAATCTGACATCTGCCAAGTTAAGCTGCTTGCCCCAAATCACATTCTTAATTAGAGATGAAGGTAGAACAAACACACAAGCCTTCTTGATCTCTTAGAGTCTTCGATATTTCCAGGTTAAACGAGTGGTGCCAAATTCCTGGATAACTGGGTTACGGAAGACAGACTGTTCAACTGAGTCTGCTCCTCCATCTCTCTGTGCTCTGGCTATGACAGCTGACAAACTGGGTACAATTCACCTTCAGCTCCACACTGCGTCTGACCAGCATTAGCATTTCTATGAGCTTAGAGCAGGTGAATCCACATGGCAGCTACAAAAGGTAGTTTTTGTTTATGTTTTTTAGTATCTGTTTGGTAAACTTTAAAAATGCTGGTGCTTTTAATGGTTCCTGACATTTCTCCTGTATCTAAAGTAGCAAGTGATTATGTGGCCTGTGGAATCATACTAAATAGCGCTTTTAAAGTGCAGCTTGCTAAGGGAAATGCTGCAGTAGGAATTGCTAGCATCAGCAGCCAAGAGACATCTTCCTACATAAATGTGATGAGAATGGGGATGTCTCAAAAACCTTTGGAAATTTACTTTTTATGTAAATATGAGACCCCTGTGGCAAGTCATCCCAAAATTACTAGGATTAGAATACGGTGATCTGACAGTAATAGCTTATATGCACACAACACTTCAGATTTATAAAACACTTTCATATCCATTCATCTAATTTTATTTCTTTTAGTCTAATTATTTTGCAAAGTATTTTAAGAAAGAATTGTCTGTTTTTATGAGTTTAATACAACCAGAAGAACATTGTTGTCTTTATACATGAAAAATCACGGGTAAATATTAGCTTTCTGCTTGCCAACATAAATGCTTTCATTAAAATCTTGTGAAAATACATCTGTTACTTTCAGTCATTTAAGCTTATCTACATAATTGTTTTCCTGTATAATCATATATCTAATTTTTCTATTAACTGCTGGCTCTTTCCTGTTTTCCTATAGTGTCTTTGGATATGCCATTGACAGAATCCATTTTTCATCATCCCTAAATAATATATTTTTAAAAGATTCTAGTCTGAACGCTTGCTTTAAAATGTATAGCTTTATTTTCTGACTATAATGCATATTTATATAGAAGAATGCATATTTATATAGCAAATTTGGGAAATATAGAGAAGCTTTAAAAAAATAAAATTCAACTATAATCTCACCTGCTAGAGATAACCATTATTAACATATTTTACTTCACACTTCTGCAGATCAAGACACAAATGTTATTACAGAAGATAGTAATGCTAGAGAAGAGGGAGTCAAGAAAACCAACACTCTATTAGAACTCACTCATGCAACTCATGGATGTGAGGAGGAGCCAGGCTCCGTGAATAAGATGCATCTGTAGCTCCTGCTGTTGGGAAGAGGTGGAAAGCTTTCCCATCACCTTATGGTAGCTGTGCTTTCTATACCTATGGAGTTTTTAGCAGCAGGTGATACGTGACTAATTTTAAAAATATGATTTTGAAACTATTTTAAATATCATATAATTTCAAAAAATATTTACAAGTATGTATGCACTCATTCTTCATTCTTTCCTCTGTACCACAATTTTAGGCAAATGGTTCTGAATTCCCCACAAAAGAAGGTCAAGATTTGTGTAGAGTTCATTTCGGCTCTTAGGACCAGTTTGTTTACAGATTAACACACACAGATTTTCTCCCCCTCTCTCTCATTGGGCTGGGTATTCTATTTCTCACAGCTTGGATTACTAGGATAGAATTTATTTAAATCATTAACATCAGATGTCAGTGGGGATAACTTGTGAGTACAGTTGTTAAGTATAGTAGGGAAGATAGAAAACAAAGGCAATGAGAATCTTTAACACAATTATTTATTAAAGTTAGTTTTCAAAATTGAAGGCTAGGAATAAAGCAGAAGAAAAAAGCACTTCATGGGGCAAAATTATCAGAAGACAAGAATATAAAGAACAATACCAAGAACTGTTCCAGATTTTTCTCATCCACCTGGCTCGGTTATTAGTTCCTTCTCTGACAGTCTTGAATTTGAAATCTATCTCTTGAAGTCATATGCTTATTAATATAATGACTTTGAGTTAACATTCAAACATTAGGAAATTGTGTTTTGGGTCTAAAAGAATTTTGGAAATTCTGAGTCTTGGATCCTAATCAGTCCCTTTCATTTGAGGTTCTAATACTGCTTGTCTTGTATATTGCTTCCAAGAAATCTAACACTGGCCTTCAACCAGTGCAGGGTCCCCTTTAGAAGCATTAGAAGAGAAATAATTGGATTAAATATTCTGGGTAAATTTATTATATAACTGGCAATATCAGAAGGGAGACAAATGTAATCTTCAGTTGAGTCTATGGGTATATATTTATATATTTGTAATTATTTCTTGAGAATTCAGCCATTGGCAAATATCTGGGACATTTTATTCTGATTCATAAGTTGTGATCCATAATCACTGCCAATAGACAAGATGTTTTCATCCTAGGAATAAAATCTTACAAGTCATTTTGATGGCATTGTATCAACCTTTACACACCTGTAAGAGGAAGTTTTTACCCATTCTAAATGCATACAGTCACTGAAAATATTCATATCTGTGCAAAATTTAACTTAAAATAGGATCTTTCTCATCTCTCCCTCTTTCTCTCTCTTCCCTCTCTCTCTCTTTCTCTCTCTCTCTCTTTACAAATTTTCCATAGTATAAGCCTGAAAAATAGGGATGTTCTTCACAAAACATTTGACCTACTTTTAGAATATAGAACGTACCAGATCCTTAATTATTGTGGCATCCCTTCTTTCTTAAATGAGAGAGTAAACCCTTGTTGAAACCCAGAAGCCATTTGGAAAGAATGTTACACGTTGTGGGGATAATGAACATCCTTACAGTTTTTTATTCTAAGTTTTAATATGGTTTTCCAAAGACAACATCACCCATAACTCTCAGAGGAAAATATTTCACTGAGATTTTAATAATTTGCCCCAATGGTTACAATTTAGTTGTTTCTTGGACCAGGGTGTTGGAGAAATGTTATGACTATAATAGGAAATAAGATATTAATTCTCAAGGATTTTAATTCCTTTTCAGGTTAGGAATTATTGTACTTTGAGTTAAGGGAACCAGTGGACATGATAAGAAGCAGCATAAAAGTATGCAAAAGAATTCTTGAGAACTGAAATTGTGGGTGAGGCAAATTTAATACATTTTCTATGTAGAATGTGCAGAAGAGAAAAAAACAATTTTTGTTCATCTTCCATGAGTGGCTGTGTTGACTGGGGTAGCTACATTTTCAATTATTGGAAATATATTCTGTGGGTTGAACATACTGAAAGTTCTATTGACATGCTCATACGCTGCCAGTTCATAATACAATGAAACCCAAGTATCTTTTGAAAGTTGAGACTAATTGGTTGTCCTCCACCCTAATCTAGTTCTCAGGGGAAATGGAACATTAAGAAACTAAGTTTGATATGCAGACATTTAAGAAGATTCAGACTGAGATTGTGTGGTACTATTTCTTGGGAAATACACATTGAAGGGCTACACCCCAGTGGGAAGAGTAACCCCATGTGGGAGTTCCAGGTGGCTAGGGCTTAGTGCCTGAAAAACAGAACAAGCTCTGCTTCCAGCTCCATTTAATCTGGAGCCTTTGTGAACTTCTTAAATACTTCATTTTCTTTAGGTTCAGAGAAATTTTAGAAAGGAATCTCCTTGTTACTGTTGTAGAGAATGTGAATCTTCTGATACTGAGTCATCCTTTCTAAATAGAGTAGGAATATTGAATTTTAGTTGACATATTGCTACTCTTCTTTAAAGACCACACTCTCTAATTCACCTTTGCAATTTGGTGTGGCCTTGTGAACAGTGGCTGGACCCCTGGTCACTCTTCCTTCCGGATCGTGAGAAGAGGATACCATACCCGAGAGATGGCAGAAACGAGAGCTAGGACACAGACAACTTCCCACAGAGCTTCCAAATCAATTCTGATTATTTCAATCCTGAATTTTTTATGAGACAGAGAGAAGCAAACGTATATTACTTAGGACACTTTTATTTTGGGTTCTTCATTGCGTGAGCCAGCTTCTGTCATGATAACCAAATACTGAGGCAATTGATTCATAAGAAGAAAATTTTTTAGCTCATGGTTCTGCAGGTTCCAGTTCAACATCAAGTGGGTCATTTCTTTTTTATAGGCACTTTGTATACTATTTGTTAATATTTAAGCTAATCTAAAATTATTAAATTTATTACTAGTAAATATATTGTTTTAAATTATTATTTTTATTAATACATGTTTGCTGTAATGAAGTCTACATTCATTTTGAAGAGTAGGTATGTATGTAGAGCATAGCTTCTTTTTTAAATCTCCTTCCCACCCACCTACCTACCTCCTTCTCTAAATCCCCTTTCCCATTTTCATTATTATCATTCTTACTATTCTTAGCTCATATTTGTATCACATGATATTAGCATTCATTGTGGTTACTAGGTTCCTATACATGACTTATCTTAATACTTCTTATTTCCCCTTCCTCTATCCCTCATCCCTTGGTTTTCTGGAACTCTGGCCATTTGAAAGAGATCCTTCCTCTTATTTTCACCTGTTCATCCTTTATTTTTCTCTTTTTATTTTGCCATACTCAAATGAGAAATAACATAGGTGTTTAAACTTGTATGTCTGGTTTATTTCACTTTGTATTATATTTTCCAAGTATACCCATTTTCTCACCAGTGTCCCCAATTTATCTTTTTTTCAGCCAAGTAGTATTCCATTAGGTATAGATATCACATTTTCTTTATCCATTTATCTGTGGATAGCCATACAGGCTGCTTCCAGGGTCTAGCTATAATGAATTGTGCTGCTATAAACAGTAATTGCGTGTATTGCTGTAATATGATGTTGTTAGGTTTCTGGAAAGATAACTAGAAGAGGAATAGCTGGGTAATATTTCTAATTTTAGTTCTTTGAGAATTCTCCATACTGATTTCTGTAATGTTCGTACTAGTTTACATTCCCAGCAAAAATGTAGGAGGGTTCTTTTTCAACTGCATCTACACAAGCATTTGTTATTCTTTGACCTCTTGATGGTTGCCATTCTTTCTTTTGTAAGACAAAATCTTAGGGTTTTAATTTGCATTTCACTAATAGCCACAGGTACAGAGCATTTTTTTCATGTTTGTTGGCCATTTGCACTTCTTCTTTGAAGAAATGTCTGTTCATTTCACTAGTCCACTTTTTTGGGTCTTTTTTTAGGCAATCTAATTTTTTGAGTCTTTTGTATATTCTGGTTAATAGTCCTCTGTCTGAGGAACAGCTGGCAAATTTTTTCCCATTCTGTAGGTCACCTCTTTATTAATTGATTCCTTTCCTGTACAGCTTTCTAATTTGATGCAACCCCATTGTGCATTCTTGCTCTTATTTCTTGTGCAATTTACATTCTGTTTAGCATGGTCTTGCCTTCTTCTATGACAGTAAATCAACATCTCTCAGTAATAGTTCTCAATGTCAATAGCCTCAACACTTCAGTTAAAATACACCGATTGGAAGACTGGATTAAAAAACAGAATATAACAGTCTCCTTGCATGCAAGAATCTCATCAAATCCAAAAAGATATTCATAGACTTAAAAATCAAAGGTTAGAAAACAATATCTCATGTACTAGAACTCCAAAAACAATCAGGGGCAGAAATTTTAATCTCAGATAGTGGAAACTTCAAGCTAAAACTGATCAGAATAGACAAAGTAGGTCACTGCATACTAGTTAAGGTAACAATTCAACAAGAAGAGATATAAATATTTATGCATCAAATATTAGAGCACCAACTTTCATAAAACAAATACTGCTGAAAATAAAAGATTAAGTCAATACTAGCACAGTCATATTGGAATATCTTGATACTTCACTTCCATAAAGAGAAATCATCTAAACAAAAATCAGTAAAGAAATATCAGTGGTAAAGCACACCCTGAATATATGGACCGAGTAGGTATCTATAGAATATTTCAACCTATCACAACACAGTATGCATTCTTTTCAGCAGCATACAGCATTTTCTCCAAAATAGATCACATAGTAGTCCAAAAACCTGCTTAAACAAAAAATAAAAGAATTGAAATCACCCTGTGTTTACTATCAGACCACTGCACAGTGAAAATTGAAATCACCCACAAAATAAACCACAGAAAATTTACAAGCATTTGATAACTTAATAACACATTCATGAACACCCAGTGGGTTAAAGAAGAAATCAAATCATTTCTGGGAGTTAATGACAATGCCTGTATGATACACTGGAACCTATAGAGCACAATAAAAGCAGTCAGTCCAACTCATTGCAATCAGTGCTCATATTAGGAAACTAGAGCTCAAACAAATAACCTATTGAGGAACTTTAAGGTGATTTAGAAACAACAATCCAAGCCCAAACCAAAATTAAAGAGGAAAATCATAAAGATTAGAGCAGATATCAATGAAATTGAAACTAAAAAAATTTTAAAATCAACAAAGCAAAGAGCTGGTTCTTTGAAAGAATAAACAAACTAGATAACCCATTAGCTAAACTTACCAAGAGAGAAAAAGAGAAAAAGTTTACCTCAATAAAATTAGAAATGAAAAGGGCAAAATCACAACAGACACTGTCAAAATCCAGAAGATACTTAGTAACTACTCTGAAAAATTGTATTTCAGCAAATTGGAAAATCTTACAGAAATAGATTTGTAGATTCATATAAATTAACAAAACTAATGTAGGAAGACACAAAAATGTGAACAACCAAATAACAAAATAATGAAATTCAGATGTTTAAAAAAAATTACCAACTAAAAAGAATACCCTCATGGATTCACTGCTGAATTTTACAAAACATTTAATGACTTTATGTCACCAATACTCCTCAATGAAATTGAAAGGGACAGAGTGCTTCTCAACTCATTTGTGGAGGGCAGCCTCCCTATGATCCCAAAACTAAAAAAAGACCCAAGTAAAAAAGAAAACTACAAGCCAATTTCCTTAATGAACATAGTTGCAAATATCCTCAATGAAACATTAGTGAATAGAATGCAATCACCAAAAACCTCATACATCATGACCAACTAGGTTTCATCCCAGAGCTTCAAGGCTACTTCAAAATACACAAATCAATACATGTCATACACTGCATAAAAAGAAGTGAGATCAAAAACCATATGACCATATCCATAGATGCAGAAAAGGCTTTTGACAAAATCTAACACCCTTTCATGATAAGAAGAAAACAGTTGTAGAAAACTCATACTTGAATTTCATAAAAACTATTTACGACAAACCAGTGGCCAACAACATATGAAATATGGAGAAAGAGAAAACATTCCCTCTAAAATCAGTAAGAGGACAAGGATGCACACTATCACCAATATTATTAAACATAGCATTTTAAATATTAGCCAGAACAATCAGGCAAGAGAAGTAAATAAAAGGAATACAGTAGGAAAGGAACTCAAATTACCATTATTATTATTATTCTAAATAGAAGACCCAAAGAAGATGAAAAAAAAATGTTAGACTTAATAACCAACTTCAACAATATAACAAGATACAAATCAACACACAAAAACCGATAGTATTTGTATACACCAGTAATGAACTCAAGGAGAAATAAATTATAAAAATAATGCCATTCACAATAGCATCAAGAAAAATTAAATACCTAGGAACTAACTTACCAAGGAAGTGAAAGACCTCTAGAAAATAACTGCAATACAGTGTCCCCCAGTCCTGAATAGGCAGACCCAATGTTGCCGAAGTAGGCATACTCCCAAAAGCGTTATACAAGGTTCAATGTAATCTCAGTCAAAATACCTACAGCATTCTTTACTGAACTAGAAGAAAATAATCCTAAAATTCACCTGGAACCAGCAGAGATCCAAAATAGCAACAACAAAAGCGATGTATAAGGCATCAGAATACCTGACTTTAAACTCTACTATAAATAAGCAGCAGTGATAAAATAGGGTACAGGCACAAAAACAGACATGCAAATCAGTGGAACAGAAAAAAGGATACAAAACATCCCTAGACATTCAGCCATTTGATCACTGACAAAGGGGACAAAAACATACATTGGAGGAAGAGTAGCCTATTCAACAAATGATGCTGGAAAATCTGGCTATTTGCAAAGGATTGAAGCAAGACCTGTATCTTTCACCAATGTGCTAAACTAAAATCACACCAGGAAGACAATGTATTACTTACACAATATATTATTTTATTTATTTATTTATTTATTTATTTATTACACAATATATTACTTACACAATTTATTTCACTTAATATATACAAAGAACCAATAACTAGGATCTTCTCCTATTAAAAAGTTTTTGCTCAACAAAAGAAATCACCAGCAGAATGAAAAGACAACCCACAGAGTGGGAAAAGATTTTAGCCAGTTGTCCTTCAGATAAAAGGTTTATATCTAAACACATGAACCAAAAAAAACCAGACCCCCTAAATTTAAAGACCTAATCCAAAAATGGGCATTTGGTATGAATACACACTTCTCAGAGGAAAAAAAAGTTCAGCATCACTGGTTATTAGAGAGATGCACATTAATGCAAATATATTTTAAGATAAACAACTGTACTAACAAATACTGTAGAAAGGTGGCAATGGTTCAAGGAAAGATGGAAGCCATCTCTATTGTACATGATGCCTGTAAACAGCTAAACTTTCAAAAACAAGTACACCAGTTGTGTACATGAGCAGGGAGGTCAAATGTTTGACTATCCCAATCTCCAAATGAGTAATAAGATGCAGAACTTGGTGGAAAAAAGAAAGCTGAAGAGGATGCAGATGTTGCATATGCATATGGTACATGTGTGTATGTGTATATAGTTCACATGCTGTTTATTTGTTCCATAGTTTAGTTAAGCCCACATGTGCAAATTGTATGGTTTAATCTAGAAAGCTATGTCTCATCTTTTTGAAATTCTGAAGATGTGGCAGCAGAGGTTGTCATTTGCTGAACCTGAAAGTTGCCACCCTCCTTAAATTCCCTCATGTAGTCATTACCTGTGTACTTACATTGCTCGCTTTGTCACTATGCTGTGGATTTGACTTTGTAGGTGCTACAATTTGGTATGGTTTGTGTATATCCTTAGGGGTTTATGTGCTGGAACTCTGGGCCCTGATATGGCAGTGTTGTGCTGGTGAAATCTTTTAGTGACAGGTGCCTAGGTCATTGGGTTGCCTCTCTAACAAGGGCTTCATGTAGTTTTTGAGAGTTTCTATTAGTTCTCATGAGAATCAACTGTTTAAAAAGAAAAAAACAAAAACAAAGAACAAGCCTCTCCCCTGAATTCTTTTGTCTTCTCTTCTTGCACTGTAAAATTTTTTTGCATGCACTCTGCCATGGTTATGCCATCTGCAGGGCCCTCACCAGTGGCCAAAAAGATGAGGCTGCCTGATCTTGGACTTTCAGCCTCCAAAGCTGTGAGCTGCTCAAACCAAATAATAGTCATTCTTGTCTCCTTCTTTCTCTTGCACCCATATTCAATCTGTTAAAAAAAAAATCTTTGTGCAAAAAAAAATCTTATTTGTTCTGTCTTCAGAATTTATCTTTACCATTTCCAACCAAAGAATTCTACTACTCTAATTTAAGCCACTACTATCATTTGTTTGACTTTTTTAATCATTCTAAATGGAGCCCTTTCCTTCTGTTCCCTCTATTATTAATTTCACACAGGAGAAGCTGTTATCATCCTAAGATCTAAGTCAGTTCTGTTACTCTACTAAGAATCAGCAAGTGGCTTCCCATCTCATCAAAAACAAAAGCTGAAGTCATTAACCGGCCTTCAGAAAGTCCCTCATCTGACTCCAATAGCATCTTCTCTCTTACCCACCTCTGATCATATTTTACTCTTACTGCTCTGAGAACCAAAGAGTACATAACAGCTTCAAGGCAACTGTATTTGCTCTTCACCCTGCATGAAAGTTCCCCACCCAATAAATATACTTAATTTATTCCCTCACCTTCCTCAATTCTTTGGTCAGATGTTTTCTTCTAGCTGGGACTTTTTCTCATCTTATTAATATTGATTCCCCAGTAACTAGCTATCTCCTTTCCTTGCTTCTTCCCCCTCTATGACTTATTATCACTTTCAATACACTACCTAATATTTTTATTGTTTAATAATTATGTATGTCTTTCTATTATACTACAACTTTGTTAAGGAAGATATTTTTGTTTTTCCTATAATAAAAACCTATAATAGTACCTGGCATATACTTGTTACTCAAAAATGTTTGCAGAATGTCATTTTAGCAAAGTGGGATTCTTTTTCTAAGTAACATGCAAAGCTATTGGTGGATTTTATATTCACATTTTATAAATATCCCTTGAGTAGTGTTATAGGGAGAAAATTGGAACTGTTCAACAATGGGGTGCTTTCCTTTTCTTGTATTATAAAGTTTATAGAAAAACTCTGAAACATGTACCTAGTTTTGGAAGAGTATATATCATTTCTTTGATAAATGCTTTCATTAATTAAACAAAAAATAAAGTCTACATTTTATTTTCCACTTTGTGGCATGAAGTTCAGTAATAAGTTTGTGTGCAAAATTTATCATTTGAGGTTGAGGTATTTAGAATGAAACTGTTGTTGTATAATGTAGAATTGGCAAGAGTTTTGAAAGTTTTATTAGGGGAAGTTACAGTAGAAAAGAAAACCTGTGCAATAATCCACTTGATATTCTGAAACAAAACTATTTTAACATGAAATTTCTATTTACCAAAGAAATTGCTAATCTTTTTTTCTTAAACCCCAACGTAACCCTTGGTAGATGACTTTTTTATAGTGTTCTGAATGGAAAGAGTTTCTGCCTCTCAGGAAAGTAAGCTCCTGATTTCTGAGGCTATAGAAGAAAGTGTCTTGAACAGACCAGTTTCTGAGAGCAGCAAACCCTTATAAAAACACAAACTAGAAAAAAACTCTTTTTTTGTATTTTTAGTTAATTCATACTATCTATAATCAAGTGTATGTCCATGTTTGTCTTTTGATATTTATCAATAATCTGAAATGGAAATTTGGGCTTTTCTGGAGTTTTTCCATTTGGATGCCACCTTTCCAAATGATATGTTTTTACGATTTTTGCTATGGGATGGATTGGGTTACATATTTTAGGAAAAAATTTACACTGGGATACATTGGCATATATCTCATAACAGTTACATAACTTTTTACTTGCTATTAATCTATATATTGCTAATTTTCTAGGCAAAAAGAACCTTAAGAGCTATTGTTTTAGATTAGATACCTGGGTGAAAAATTGCCCTGGTGAGCATGTAGGAATCAAAGGGAAACTTCTTAAATTAGTCACTTGTTTGTGACCCTGGTTAATTTTTTCATACTGTTCTTTACATTCATGAAAGTTCTTACTTTAAAAATATGGAAATTATTTTCACTATAACATCTTTAAACACTAATTCCACAGTGAAATGATAAGATTGGATCCATAGATAAAATGAAATATTGTTATTAATGTAAGATTGTATTTATATTACAGAGAACCATACATTTTCAAACTGATTACCACAAGTTACTTGAACTGAAGTTTGTTTTCCTTAACACACAAGAATGACAGCTGTGGGCAGAAATCTCACTTACTGCTTCTCCTTTCTGATGACGTGTGTGTTGAAATGCTGTCTCTATTTTGTCAAAACAGAGGCAAACCAACCCAGTGTCATTCATTTTCATCTGTGAACATCTGTATGAACATCTATAAAATCTTTATAGATGTTTAGCAAAAGCTGTCTATATTAAAAATCACTTACACCCTTTTGAATATCCATCCCCTGATCATTCCAGTGGATTTCCTTGTTGCTTATCCATAAAAATTGGGTTTAATTTTATACCCATGTCAGAAATAAGTCAGTAACTAGAAACAGAGTATGCAAGACATTAAATTTATTAAGTAAAAAAATTTTTAGTTTTCTACTGCCTCAAAATTTACTGTATTATTCAATCTAAATTATACTACTTCACTTTTCTTCTGTTATTCCAGGTAAATAACAGGAGGGCTTGAGAGTGGGATAAACTGGCACTGGTAAGTTTGAAAACCAACTCTTTTCCCCTTCTCAAGTTCTCTTCTCAGAGAAATTCATATCCTGAGAAAAAGCAACCCTTGCCCCAATTTTAGGTCAGTGTGAGATGGAAGAAGGAAAGGAAAGATAAAAATCACAAACGCACCATACAGCAGAGATCTATATATACCATAAAGAAGTAGTCATTGAAATAGCTATTGTCTTTTAATTTTGTCTGCAAAATGTGCATGACTCAAAAATCTTCTATAACTAAAGATACTGATTCATGGTTAATGGCAAATGCTTTCTTAAATTGGAAACAGTATTTTGCATTTTATAGCCAGACCACTTGAAAAAGACAGTTCAATTGTACCTAAAGCTAATTCCTAAGAATTCAAATGGTTTCAGGTGTTTACTAAATGTTTGACACAGATGAAAGATGATTCTCTGAAGCCAAAGGTTAACAGATAACTACATTCCATCCTCAACTTGCTGTTTTGACATACTGATTATTTTAAGCTGAAGACAAATTGAGACAAAGTAGGTGAAAGAAATGCTCTTTGCCCTCCCACTATTTTCGTAAGTCCAGGACCTAAATCTGTAAAGGCTTCCTCCTTGTTCTCTAGCAGGAAGGACAGAAGTTAGTCGCTAGGGACAAATCTAGATCCTTGACCCAGAGACAGTTCTAGAGAGATTTATATATAAATCCTCCTAAAACAAAACTTATCACCCATTTGTTCTCTCACATGTTTATTTTCCCAAAATTTGCCACCCCAGGAGGCCCCTGTGTCATACCACTTCTCTACAAGTGTATCATTTTTTAAAGTGCTGTATTACTTTACTTCTAACCACTCCCTTGAGTTACTCCTTACCGAATGCTCCAAAGTACATACATGCAATGCACATGTTTTAAAAAACCCTCGTTTGTTTTCTTGTTTGTTTTCTCTTGTAAATCTATCTTTTATCAGCCAATAAACCTAAGAATGACAGACCTACAAAATTTACAATGCTTTTGATTGTAGGAGAAATCAGAATGGTTAAAACAGTAATTTATTGTCTCCCATAGCTGGAAGTCCAGAAGTTGAATGTGTAACAGGGGCTGGTTAATTCAATAGCTCAATGTCATCTTTCTGTTTTTCCACTCTGGGGCCTACACAATTGTCTGTGTCTTAAGTTGTAACTTGGCTGCCAAAAAGCAGTGTGCTTTCTTGCTTGTATCTGCTGGCAGAACCAGAGAAGGAAAAGCTGTCTTCTGCTATGTAGTCATAGAACTGGGGCAATTTGGTTCCTGGACCCCACTCCCACCCCCACAGGTTCTAAAACATGCAGACACTCAGGTTCCTTAGACAAAATGTGTTATGTGTGCATAACTTATTCACATTTTCCTGTTTTCTGTCTTTCTTCCTTCTAGACAGTTTTTTATTGTCTTACCCACGGCTGACCTCAAACTTTCAATTCTCTTTCCTCAGCCTCCCAAGTAGCTAGTATTACAAGGTGATGTCATTGCACCTATCTCGCCCATATATTTTAAATCATCTCTACATTATGGATAATGCCTACTGCGGGGTGAATACTATATAAATAGTTGCAGTGCTGTATTATGATTGGAATAATGGGAAGAAAAAGAAAACCTGTACGTACTCATTACCAAGTGCACTTTTAAAAATATTTTCTACTCATGTTCATTTTAATCCACAAGTACAAAACCCACAGCTACAGAGCGTTCGTTATATCGCTTTTAAAATACTTAAGATTTCTAGGTTACTTGTCTCTGGCCAGTTTCTAAGGCTAATAGTCATAGGAATATTTTCCAGGCAATCTTTATGTTTGTGTTCCAACAACAGGTTTCTCTCTTCCAGACAGTTCTCTTGTCCTTCATTAAAAATAAATAAATAAATAAAAAATTTATCCTGGAGTTATTCTGAAACAACGGCTTTTGAAGGGAGGCCCCACCTAAAAGCCTGAAGTGAGATAGTAGGTGAGAGAATGGCTAATGAGAGAGACACTGGGAAGAGAAAGGGTTATCAGGGCTTGATTTATAGTTGTAATATTATCTCCTGCTTAATCTCACACCTCTGGGACTCTTTGTCTTTGCTTTTGTTTTTCAGCCAGCACAGTCCAAAATCGTTGGCCTTGCAAACGAACTTGAGTTATAGACCACAGACAGAAAAGAGCCGTATTTCTTCCCTTCTCTGCTATCAGATGAGACAACAACCCCCATCCCATCTTCTTTCTTTTTTGATAAGGATTTACTGGGCAGCAAGAAGCAACTGGCTCATTCTCATGTTTCAAATTTTTCTTGTGATTTTACCTTAATATTGCAACCTCACAAAAATACATCTGCCAGCTAAGATACACAGTTTTTACTGCCTATTTCTCAATCAGGTTTCTAGAGCCCTCAACCAAGAATAATAGCAGGATGATCTTTGTCATAAGCCTCATGCTCTTCACTCAACAAATTTCACGTACCTTTAGGCCTGAGACTTAGAGCACCTCAGTTTAGGTAACCTAATTCGGAGTCAAATTGGATTCTCTTCAATTGGTTAGTTCCTAAAACTTTCCCTCTAATATTCATGGACCATAATTGACAGTGGGTAACAAAAAGAACAAAAAATGAGACAAGTAACAAGTAACAAATAATGCAATAAAGCTGGCTGAACTCTCAGTATCATTTAGGAAATATTTGAGATAGAGAGCAAAATAGCCTCAATATAGTGGTTTAAACAAATGCACCTAAGAAATCTGGCCACATGTATTTACATGTGTTGGTTTAACAGCTTGACAATATCGAAGTGAGTGTCTGCGATTGTCAGCTGTGCACGTATACATAGCATGCGGTTATGTGTGAGGTATTTCCTCCTGGTCGCAAAATAGCTACTGCAATTCCAGATATCAAGTTTGTATTTTAAGCAGGAGGATGGAGAAAGTATAATCATACTTACATACTGTTAGCCAGAACTAATGTCCACAGCTACTTTTGCTAGGAGATGTCCATGGAGACAGGGTCTGGGTAAGCTGCCCTCAATGTCTGTCACACAACATAAAACTAGATAAAGTATGTAAGCATATGCAGTTCAATGCAGAATAATTTATTTTTTCCCAGAAACTGTAAGCCAGTTTATGGGTGGTGATGAGTGTAAGAATGTAAGTACACCCAGCTGCTCTATCCTGGAAGAAGGCTTTAGGCTGTCCACCTGTGGGAGCTCTCTTAGATTCAGTAGACTGTGCTTTCCAAGGCCCCTGCTACCCTGTGTTTTCAGCCTGAGTTTGTGAGGGCCCCGAGTTCCTGTCCAGAGAGGTCCAATTGGCTTGGAGAAGTAAGTTACAATAGAAGGTGCCGGAAGCTGTGGTTTTCTTATTTCCTGTTACTCCGCAAACAGTCTCCATGACCTGTTCTCACAGTCTCTTCACATGCAATATACAGATGTCCAGTGCAGGACTAAAGCATTTTTTCCTTTTGTCTGCACAGGGGACTTTTTTGGTTTAGAACTGACAAGTTCTGATGGTCCTGATGAAGAGAACATTGTCTTCCTGCCAAAACCTCCAGACTTGTCTCCTTTTTTTTAAACTGGTATCAGGGATTGAACTCATGACACCACTGAGCTAAATCCCCAGCCCAGTTGTCTCCTTCTTTGCTTCAACTTTTTTCTGTCTTGTCATCTCTATAGCTCCCTAGGTAGTGGGGATGAGGAAACTTCAGTAGAGGGAGGAAGGATTATAGCAAAGTTGACCATGAATAATGGTGCATGCCTATAATCCCAGCACTGGGAGGCTGAGGCAGGAGGGTCACAAATTCAAGACTAGTCCAGGCAATTTAGCAAGATCCTGTCTCAAAACAAAAAGGGAAAAGGGCTGGGGATGTAGTTCAATAGTAAAGTACCCCAGAGTTCAAATCCCAGTCTCAAGGAAGGAAGGGAAGAAGGAAGGAAAAGCTAAGGAAAATTCGATTTTGCTTTATGTTCTGCTTTTTTCCCATAAAATCTAAGATTTGGATACAGAATAGAACAAGTCTAGCTGATCTACTTCTCATCCTTCATAGTTCACAGGCAAGCCCCACTCTGAACAGAGAACAGATGAAGGCTGTCCTCTTGTATCAAACATAGTCGAGCCTCTTAGGGATCCCGGAGTAGCTGGGAACTATGTACCAAATCCTCCTAGGACGCTGCCATCTGTTGCCTTCCACTGCTGTCTTTTCTCTGTGGGGACAGAGCATCTTTCTCCTCCATATAAACTCCCTTCTGAGTGGCTTCTAGAAAGAAGCTGTGAAACCCCAGCCATCCATCTCAGACACCAGTGGCTCTGCTCCAAGGCAAATAGAAAATTACTCTAGCTCTGAGTCTGGAGGGCAAGCTAATGCTGTTTCACAACTGACCATGAGAGGAAAATGGCACCCTCTTTCATTTTTTTGAAATGAGATGTGATACCCAAGTAGAAAATCAGCATCAGAGATACATGTTTCAGGAGACATGCCCTGACCCCAAAAACCACATGGAGCTTCCAGTGTGGCATGGATTAAAGTATCAGGAAGTATCCAGATCTAGAGAAGTTAAGTGGTGGCAGCCTCTCATATGTGTCCAGAAATCCTCGTGCTTCACTAAGACTTGAGTTTAAAATAGAAATGACTTGTTTAAAAGAAAAAATTCTGACAAGGTCCTTTTGCATTCCAGTGCTGGATGTGTTATGCCTTTGCTATACTCAAGAGTGTTTTCTGGATCCTTTAACAGCATCTGCAATCCTGTCTGTCCATATTGTCTGTTGTTGGAGAGATGTATAGTGTTTCTGGTTTTAAAGCACATTCCAGATTCCCTGAATAGGTGATCAACTGCTCAAGAGTACATCTTAAGGCACTAGAAGGAGAAAGGGGAAGAAAACTCTGAATGGCATTTAGCTCATCTCACTATCTCCAGACAGAGCCTGACCAAATTCTTTCACACAAATAGGCTGAATTCTATGTGCCCAGCAATAAAGAGTTCAGACCTCATGTTTTTAAGGTCTTGATTAAAAGTTATTGCATGTCCGTTTTGGAAGATAGAAGGTAGAAAAATCTATAAAGAGGACAAAGTATTATCTGTAGCCAATATGCCCAATGATTTCACTTGCCATCCTCCTCTTAATTGATATGTGTTCATGATCCTTGAGTTGACAATCATATTCATACTTCTGTGCATACTAAGTATTCACTCTACCACTAGGATAGATCCCTACCCCCAAAATCATAATTTTATATTTTGCTTTTCTTTAAATCTAACATTACCAGGTTTATGTCATACTACACTATCACAGCTGTATAAGGAGTCACTTTTCTTACAACACTGTTGTCGTTTGTTTAAATGACCCCCCATCCTGTTGGAACTTGGGGCGCTGGGAGAACAGGCAGCCTGCTCACCATGGTAAGCGGCTGGGGGCCTGCTGGTGCAAGAATCAGACATCAATCCATCCCCCACCCCTGTTAGCAAATGGAAGCTAGAGGTCTGAGTATCTCTTGGGAGGATGAATGTATGCATTGTGGCAAGTAAGGGGGATTTCCTTCTACCGTCTCTTTGAAAGCAAATATTTTTATCACTATTTTGCTCAGTTCTGATTAATGGTACTGCTCTATTCAATATTCTGTTTTTATAAGTTTGATATTTCCTTCCATTTTGCTCGACCTGATTGAAAGAACAGCTAATGTGAACAGAACATGATGTACTATTTTGCCTATTGCTGTTGTCCTGGTGACCTGCTCTGAGGTTCTGTGCCAATTTTACTGCCTTGCATGGGTTTGTTCTGTCTTGTTCTGCTGTATTTTGCTACCTTCAAAAAAAAAAAAAAGTAGATAACAAAGTAACAAAATACCTCCAAAAAACTCCCAACTCCACCACATCTGATCCATTGGGCATGGATGAGGAGAAACTAAAAAACAGAAACAAAATAATATATGGTGATTAAAAAGTAAATAACAACAACAAAACAAGTCAGTAAGGTACTGAGCACCCTGAAACAGGATATAACTAAACAGATAATGGACTTAAAAAGGAGGAAAAGAAAGTGCTCTAAAGGATATAACTGCATGTATGTTTAAGTGTGTAGGATTGATATCCATGTTGCTAAGTTTTTATTGGATCATTGAACAGAACTGTTTACAGCCTCACTGTTTGAATGTCCACTTTGTATGCTCTAATTTTGTAACTTGAACAACTAGGTCTAAGAAGACAATATGTAATTTATCAACTAGTGATTTCTTACTGTTTTTTTTTCTGAAATTCTGTATTGTTTCTACCCCTTTTTCTGTTTTGCTTTTTTTCTCTTTAAATAAAATTTAAAAAATACCCCCTCCACCAAAACCTCATGCAGTCCTGGAGGCTGCTAAATCCAGTGTTTGTGACTGGTTTGTTTTCTAGCTCTGGGATTGGCAGTGTGAATACTGCACCTGCCCAAGGCGGATAGCCAGCATACAATATAAGGGAAGGAGGGAGGCATGCCTTCCTCTTTTGCTCTTTAGCTCTTTTCCCCCTTGTAGCCACCATGAATGGCTGCCCCTTAGCCACGCCACCCTGCCTTGGAGCCAGCTGATTACAGACTGAAACTTCCACAAACTGTGATTTAAATAAACCTTTCCTTCCTTCATTTTGGGCATCAGGTATTTTGTCTCCATGAGAGAAAAGTAACCAAGACAAACACTTAACCCTTGTTTTGGCTAATTCTCTTTATTCTTCTTCAAGTCTCATTAACTCACTTTTCTTATTTTGTTCGGTGGTCCACGTCAGCCTGCTTCACTGAGTTTCATCCTTCTGTAACCATTGTTTTTCCCCAGGTAGCATGAGATTAGGTAGGTGAAATTACTGGCAACCTTTCATCCCAGTTTCCATTATGCTGCTGCCTGCTTTACCCATATTATATGAGATCATCCATGCATGTTGATTTCAGTGTAGGGAATTAAAGTCATTTACTATAGACTAGTGTTGTCCTAAGCATTGTAGCTTCATTTTACAAAATGGTGTGTGGAGACCATGATGAGGGTTCAACAATGATTGTGGATATAAAATAATTTTTTGAGAAGTAAAAGTAAAATCCACACAAAATGGGTATAGCATGTTTCCAATGAATGTATGAGAGAAACATTCAGGAATGTTTATATCTCTGATACAAGCAAGGAAAAAAAAAGACAATCTCAAGGATGCAAGACAGAGATAGATGTATTACAAAAGAGTAGGCAAAAATCAAATAAGTATATTACATTGTATTCTGAGAAAGGCAGAAGAGATCTTGGTCTTCTGCATCCATAGAATTTAAACAAGCAAATAAGCAATTCCCTGTGAACACTGGCAAATCCTATCCAGCTACTCTGTGAGGCCACATGGTCTTTTGACACCACTCATTGGACTGAGGGTTCAAACTAACATAATGTGACTTCATATAAAACAATTCATCTGCAAAAATCCAATTTCTGAATAAAGTCAGTTCACTAATGTTAGGAATCATTTCACTGAACACAATTCAACCCATATGAAATATTATAGCTGAATTTTAATTGTCTCTGAGAGACCCAGGCTGGCTTTATTGCCAGCCTAGGGGACGTATGGAATCTTCAGGAGTTGAGACCTAGTAAAGGAAGTTAGGTTATTGGAGGCATCTTTTGAAGAGGATATTGGGACCCTGACCCCTTCACTTCCCTCTTAGTTTCTATGAAGTGAGCAGCTTTGCTGGGCCATGTGCTCACCACCATGATATCCTCCCTCCCCACCAGCCCCAACGCAGGAGAACCAAGTAATCATGGACTGAAACCTCTGAAATCATGAACCAAAATATAACTTTTTTCCTTTAAGTTTCCTTAGGTATTTTGTCACAACAAAAGTAACACAAGAGATATCTTCTTGTTTCTCACAGATACCATTAAAATTATGTTCTGAAAGGCCTGTATTTAATTGAAATATGCCAGCAAATTAGGAAAGTAGTTTTACATTGTGTTTTATATAATAATTGCTAATAGTATTTATCTCCTACTGGTAAAATGACCTTTTTATCATCTTGTACCCCTTCCCACTTTTTGATGAGACCAGCACACTGAAGGTATTCTTATTTGAGAATAATGTTCAGGTCTTCAGTTAGAGTGCGATGAAGGCTGACAGAAAAGCTGTGTCTTACTATGGCTCTTATTTGTTAAGAACATGTTATCTCATGAAGCAATAGATTCTTTAAGAGATAAACAGTAAGTCAGGAGCACTCAGGCACAGTGGTCTCATCCAAACTGGAATATCATTGTCCTAACAGCAGTACTCAGACATCATGAAGAACAGACCCTGAAAGCTCATTCAGGGTAAAGTATTCCTTTTGTAGCTGGCAATTTTATTTTTCTTCAGTAGCAGACATCAGCCACTGCCTTTAAACTGCTCCATTGTTTTAGGAACTCGAGTGTTTCATGTCAGTGCTTTCGTAATAATTTCTTTATAGCTTCCATTTGTTCAGACTTTACTCTACTGTGGTTTCTGTTACCTGTCTCTTCTTTGTGCCTCATTTGTTCACACTTTTGGATATGTGTTCTGATGCTGCATATTATGAGTGGCTCACATTAGATTGGAATAATTCTCCCCTCAGTTAGCACAGTGCTAGGTTAGGTAGCTCATATCACAGGCCTCATAGTGAGTCTATGAAGCTGTTGGTTACACTTGGTGCAATCATCCAAGCTAGTGCAGCTGTATAAATAAATAGGGTAACTCAGGCTAACAGACACCTCTGATAACACAATGAGAAAAACTCTGAGGTTTTCCCAAAGGATTAAGGGTAGCCAGCAGGCAGCCAGTATTGTCTGTCCATACCCAGCACTTTGCTTAACGAAGTTGACTTCCTGAAGGGGATGAGTCCTGAAAGATATTAAGAGTTGATCCGTGAGGAAACAGAATATCAGGGAGAGCTCAGAACTTCAATAATGAAATGCCGTGGTGTGCTGTAACAGTCAGCTTTTCATCACTGTGACAAAATGCAGCTTAAGGATAGGAGAAATGTACCTGAACTCCTGGATTCAGAGCTTTCAGCTCATAGTCACCTGGCTGCGAGGTAGAAACATCACGCCAGAAGGAGATGATAGAGGAAGCTTCTTATCTCATGGCAGCAGGAAACAGTGAGAGGAAATGAATCAGAGAGAAAGGGATGGAGGACAAGAGGACACACTTCCACTTCCTAAATGTTATTACCTCCCTACAGTACTATCAAATTACAATCTCATCAATCAATTAATCCACTGATGAAGTGAGAGCCCTTTTGGCCCAACCACCTTCTGAAAGCCCCTCCTGTGAATACATAAGACATTTGGGGAGTATTTTAGATGTAAACCATAGCACATGAACAGGAAACTACAATTATTTCAGTGTTACTAAAATATAAATGTGAAGCAAGAAATGCAAGCTATGTAGAAACAATCTATGAATACTTGGACTCCTGGGGAAAGGAAGCCATTAAGATGTTTTAGGTAAGAAAACAAAATAATATTTTATTCCAGTGTAAAATATAGGTCTAAAAGGAGTAGAACCCGCAGCATGCACTGGTTAAGAAGCTATCAAAATGGCCATAATGAGCGGGAAGGAAGTAGCAGTAGGGATGGAGAAAAAGATTATAGTGTGTTTGAAAGATAAACTAGGAAAACCTGATAAAAGAAGTCATAAAGTGATAGACAGAAATGAATTGAAGATGTCAGGTTTCTGGCATGGGCAATCAAGGGGTAATTCTTCTATACTGATTTTTTTTTTTCTTTTGAAATTCTGTAGTGTTTCTACCCTTTTTCTGATTTTTTTTCTTTAAATATAAATAAATAAATAAACAAAAAAGAAAAAAAAGCATAGGACAAAAGGTAAGTTTAGAAGAAAAAGGTACTGAGTTCAGTTTTGGACATTTTTAGTTGTAAGTATTGCAAATGCTCAAATTGATTTATATTAATTTAAGCTAAAGTGTCATTTCATCAATGAAATTTTTTTCATCCTACTTTTTATTTTTATTTTTTTTATTTAAAGAGGAAAAAAAAAGCAAAACAGAAAAAGGGGTAGAAACAATACAGAATTTCAGAAAAAAAAGCAGTAAGAAATCACTAGTTGATAAATTACATATTGTCTTCTTAGACCTAGTTGTTAAAGTTACAAAATTAAAGCATACAAAGTGGACATTCAAACAGTGAGACTGCAAAGAAGTTCAATGATCCAGTAACAACTTAGCAACATGGTTATCAATACTACACACTTAAACATATATGCAGCCATATCCTCTAGAACACTTTCTTTTCTTCTTTTTACTTTCTAAGTCCATTATCTGCTTAGTTGTATCCTGTTTCAGGTTACTCAGTATCTTACTGACTTGTTTTATTGTTGTTATATACTTTTAATCAACTTATATAATTCTGTTGCCTTGTTTTTGAGTTTCTCCTCATCCATGATCCATGGATCAGCTTTGGTGGAGTTGGGAGATTTTCGGAGGTATTTTGTTACTTTCTTATCTACTTTTTTTTTTTTTTTAAAGAAGCAAAATACAGCAGAACAAGACAGAACAAACCCATGCGACCGCAGTGCAGTAAAACTACCACAGAATCTCAGAGCTGGTCACCAGGACACGAGCAATGGGCTCAATAGTACAGCCCATTTTGTTCACATTAGCTGTTCTTTCAATCAGGTAGAGGAAAATGGAAGGAAATATCAAACTTTTAAAAACAGAATATTGAATAAAGCAGTACCATTAATCAAAACTGAGCAAAACAGTGATAAAAATATTTGCCTTCAAAGAGATGGTAGAAGGAAATCCCCCTTACTTGCCACGCTGTATACATTCATCCTCCAAAAAGATACACTGACCACCGGTGCCTACTTGCTAACGGGGGTGGGGTGGGGAGGATCAATGTCTGATTCTTAGCCCACGCGCCGGCAGGGCCCTAGCTGCTTACCAGGGTGCAAGTAGGCCACCTGTTCTCCCAGTGCCAAAAGTTCCAACATGATGCAGAGCTCAGGAATCACTGATAGTTCTTGCCCTGGTGTGCCAGTGGCTTGCCAGGCCACCAGCTGCTCACCAGGGCGGCGAGTAGGCCATCTGTTCTCCCAGTGCCAAAAGTTCCAACATGATGCAGAGCTCAGGAATTGCTGATAGTTTTCTCCCTGGTGTGCCGGCGGCTTGCCAGGCCGCCAACTACTTACCAGGGTGGTGAGTAGGCCTCCTGTTCTCCCAGCCTGAAATCTTTTTTATTGAGATATAATTGACAAATAAAAATTTATGCTTTTATGGTGTACAATGTGATAATGTTTCAATTTATATCTACACTGTGAAGTGATTAGCACAGTCAGGCTAACTAATCCATCACAGAAAGCTTCTCTGACCAGTTATAAGGTACAGGTTCTCATCCTATAGCACCCTATACTATTAGGCTATGAAATCACAAGTTAAGGAAAGAAACCAAATAAGTGATTGACTATTTAATGTCATCTTCTGGCCTAGGCCAGAGTCCACTCTACATTAGGCCCTGAAAAATATCTACTGAATGAATGTTAGGTGCTTCTCAATAACCCAAGAATTAGCATTGTTATCCTGTATCACATACATGTAGGGCTGGAGATTCTAAGAAATAAAATAACTTATGCAAGAAAACACAATGAGTGAGTGAAGGATTACCAGATATAGCAAATAAAAATATAGGATGTCCCATTAAAAGTGAATTTCAGTTAAAAAAAGTACATCCTTTTTCATAAATATGTTTTGAATATGGCATAAGCTATATTTATGTAGGCAGAAATGACTGACATTTGATTCAAAACTATGTGTCCTTAAAGTCCAACTCTTTCTGCTTTACCACTAGAAGGGAAATCACTCTGACCCTGAAAGTCTGTTTGAAATGATAATAGCTGTGGTCCTCTTCATTATAAAAGGTTTTGTTTTGTTTTGAGTGTAAATTTCTGCTTTGATGGAAAATAAATCCATTTCTCTCGACTCATAAGCAAATATTCCCGAATGGTGACATTTCCACATGGTAAAATACTCAAGGCAAAGAGCAGTTGTTAGATCCTTGAGCCTGCAACCAACAGATTCCCAAAGTTCTGCTCGAGTTTTTCTAAAATGCCTACCTCCAAATGCAAAGGTAGGCTAAAACTAGGCTTTCTCCAATATCAGATGCAGGAAAATGAGTGTTAAACATACTCACTGAGTAGAAATACTCCCCACCCACTTCCGTGGTTTTTTGGGCCACTCAGGAGCTGTGACCATATCAGATGATTATATACGTCAAAGATATTGCTAAATTTATAGCTTACAGTTTCCTCGTAGATTTTGTGAATTGTTCTGGAAACAAGATAACAATGTGGTTCTAGTAGTTTTCCTGAGTGATTTTTAGGGGTGCCCCCTGTGTGGCTCATTTGATCTATGGAAGTGCTGCGTTATGGGTAATTTTGAAACACAGGGTTTGCCTGGCTGCCCTAGGTGACAGCATAGGCTCTGGAATAAGGGGTGGTACTCGGCTTTGGTGGAGGGCCTGGAAAAGTTTCTCTCTCTCTCTCTCTCTCTCTCTCTCTCTCTCTCTCTCTCTCTCTCTCTCTCTCTCTCGTATTTTCATAGACATAAGTAAATTGTTTGCTACACATCAATGATTATTATCTTCTAAATGGAGTAATTTGGGAAGAATTTTGACCTTTCCTTTGTATCTTCCTATATTTTCAAAATTTTGACACATGCAATATTATTACCATTACACAAACAATAAAGACTATTTTCTTTTTTGGGGAAAGAAGCAGTTTTAGCTTTCCCTGCAGAGGCCACAGGTTATCTTCATATCTGATACTCTTCTATTTCCTCTTCCTGCTCATTTACAAGATAAAGATTAAAGTGATATAGGATAAAGAAAAACAGAATCTTCTAAAGATAACTCAATAAAAAGGTAAAAAAATCAAGATAACTATTTAAAAAGTAAAGTATATTACTGGTCAAAATTATGACAAAGAGATGAGTAAGTCTTTAAATTAATATAAACATGTAAATCAAGGTTTTGCATAGACTTTTTTCAAGAGAAATTTGCAAGCAGATAACCTTGAATGTTGATATTTGTGGGCCTTAAAAAACTTCAGGGTAGAAAGCAGCTATTAAAACCTCAAGCCTCAATCCAAGCCTCTCCCCATGAGTCAGTGCCATTTGTGAACTGGAGACAGAGAGTGGCCTGTGCCAGCAAACAAGCCCAGTCTGGGAACCAGAGCCATGTGTGGACTGGGAAAAGCCAGACTCCAGCCCCTTCCAGCGTGCAGGCTGGAAAACAAGGAATACCAACACACTCCCCACCCACCCCACCCACCATAAGCAATCAGTTTATCTGGAGAAATAGAGGCTGTGATGATGGCTATCAAAATGCAATTGGATGACTGTGGTGCTTTGATGTTTCTCTAACATTGCAGGTCTAGGGCCAGTGGTCTGATCATAGGTTCAGAGGATATCAGTATGCAGTGTGGCATCTAGTGGGGATTTCCTTCTGAGGGATGTAACCATTGTTGATTCCCTATAGTCTTGTTTTGAGATCCTATATCATTTCCATTATTTTGTTGGATTGGGTTTTACTGTCTTTCGTTTTGTTTAATTATGTTAAATCCAAGGGCAGGAGAAACTATTTCAAGCATAACAAGATATATTATGGTAACAATTTGGGATTTACTATTGGCTTGTTTTGAAATCCTTTACTGCGGTCATGTTGGAACTTAGGGCACTCAGAAACCAAGCAGGCAGCTTGCCATCCTGGTAAGTGGCTGTGACCCAGCAAGCTGCGGCCACCCTAGGGCAAGAACCATCAGCGTCTCCTGAGATCCATGTCATTTTGGAACTTAGGGCGCTGGGAAACCAAGCAGCCAACTCACTGCCCTGGTAAGTGGTTGTGAGTCTACCGGCACATGGGCTAAGAATCAAACATCCATCCCCCCCCACCCCCATTGGCAAGTGGGAGCCAGAGACCTGAGCATCTCTTGCGAGGTTGACTATATGCAATATAGCAAATAAGGGGGATTTCCTTCTACCGTCTCTTTGAAGGCAAATATTTTTTATCACTGTTTTACTTTGTTCTCATTAATGGTATTTCTCTTTTCAATATTCTGTTTTGATAAGTTCTATAATGTTCTGAATTTCTTTTAATTTTACTATACCTGATTGAAAGAACAACTATTGTGAAGAAAATGAAATATAATATGGTACCTATTACAGTTATCCCAGTAACCTGCTGTGAGTTTCTGTACCAATTTCACTACACTGTCTCAAATGGCTTTGTTCTGTCTTGTTCTGTGGTATTTTACTACCTTCAAAATAAATAAATAAATATAAAAAGTAAATAACAACAAAACAGATTGGTAAAGTACTGAGCAAGCTGAAACATGATAACTGAACAGATAATGGACTTAGAAAGTAAAGGGAGGAAAAGAAAGTGCTTATAACTTTACTTATAACTGTGTGTATGTTTAAGTGTGTAGGATTGATAACCATGTTGCTAAGTTATTGTTGGATCACTGAACAGGACTGTTTGCAGCCTCACTGTCTGAATGTCTACTTTGTATGCTTTAATTTTGTAACTTGAACAACTATATCTAAGAAGACAATATATAATTTATCAACTAGTGATTTCTTACTGTTTATTTTTTTGAAATTCTGTATTGTTTCTTCCCTTTTTCTGTTTTGCTTTTTTTCTCTTTAAATAAAATTTTTTAAAAAGAAATCCTTTACTGCATTCATTGTTTTGTTTTTATTGTTTCTATTCTATTCTGTTCTGTTTGATTTTTACTATGTCTGATGTTATCTGCAGCTATTTTGAAGACAGCAAAAGGCATTACGGTAGCTATTGTTGATTTCACAATGTTTTGAAGTCCTGTATCTCTTGCAGTGGTTTGTTTTGATTGGTTTTATTCTATTTTATCCCCTTTAAAAGAAAAAGAAAGAAAGAAAAAAAAATCCTCAAGCCTCAAGCATGAGTGATGATAATGACAAATCATCATCATCATTCAATTCTAATAACTAATTTTTACCCAAAAATATGTGCTAACTTTCCAGGTTAACTTTTTCTCCATGCAACCTCAAGGAAAAGTATCATTTGTAAGGATTTCTGTCAAAATAGTTTTTGATACATTTTTATCTATAGAAAACAAATGGAATACAGAAGACTTAGTGAGTTTCCAGGAACAAGCATTCAAGCTTCATCTATATTTTAAGCTACAAATTCCCAATCTGGATTGGAGTATGTGGATAGAGTCACGGTAATAGTCACAAAACAATATTTCTCTTGCTGTGCTCCTCCCTGCTTTGAAGCAATTCGTCCCAACTAATTCTGACAGGACTGGTAGGAAGTCCCTTGCACTAGCACTCACTAACTTACTCTCCACTTCCATGTAGCACTTTCTGTTCCTGCTGTCTTCTCTATTGAGGTGATGTCCTGAAGCTGCAGATATGATCAGTGTACCACTGCTTCTATCAAAGTATCCAATATCAAACAAAACTCTATTCTCTCCTGATTTTCCTCTAGAAAGCACTGATCTTAAGGTCTAAAAATTTAGTGCAACAGCTCTGTTAGTTTTCATTCATACTTTATTATAGCCCATTCTGCCTGTGGCTTCCTGGAGGTTGGACTGAAAGACAACCTGAGTGGCACAGATGTTGTTCTACTTCTCTCCACTTTATTTTTTTTTTAATTTAAAGAGAAAAAAAAGACAGGAAAAAGGTAGAAATATTACAGAATTTCAAGAAAAGAAGATTAAACAGTAAGAAACCACTAGTTGATAAATTACATATTGTTCTTTTAGAAAGTTATTCAAGTTACAGAATTAAAGCACACAAAGTGGACACTAAAGCAGTGAGAGTGCAAACAGATCTGTTCAACAATCTAACAAGAACCTAGAAATATGGTCATCAATCCCACACATCTAAACTTACATGCAGCTATATCTTTTATAGTGCTTCCTATTTCCTCTTTTTTTACAATAGGAATTACACATCTTTAAAATTTTATTTAAAGAAAAGAAGAAAAAAAGCAAAACAGAAAAAGGGGTAGCAACAATACAGAATTCTAAAAGAAAGAAAGAAAGAAAAAGGAGAATAAGAAAAAGCCCCACTAAGAAATCATTGAAGAGTTTAAGGAGTACTGGCATCAAATCTTCTCTAAATTTCTTGTAGAATTCAGCTGTGAATCCATCCAGACCTGGGCTTTTCTTTGTTGGTAAGTTTTTAATTACATTTTCAATTTCAATAGCTGATATTGGCTTGTTCAAAATTGCTATATCTTCTTGGTTGAGCTTTGGTAGTTCATATGTTTCTAGAAATCTGTCCATTTCCTCTGTGTTTTCCACTCTGAGTAGAGATTTTCAAAGTAGGTATTCATGATCTTTTGAATTTCCATGGGATCTGTAGTAATTTCTCCCTTTTCAGTTCTTATTGCATGAATTTGGGTTTTTTCTTTCTTTCTCTTGATAAGGTTAGCTAGGGGTTTGTCAATTTTGTTGATTCTCTCAAAAAACCAGGTTTTGATTCATTAATTCTTTGTATTATTTTTTAAGTTTCAATTGCATTGATTTCTGCTCTAATCTTTACAATTTCCTCTCTTCTATGAGCTTTGGGTTTAGCTTGCTCTTCTTTATCTAGAAGCTTGAGATGGAGCATTAGGTTGTTTATTTGTGCTCATTCCATTTTCTTAATATGACAGTTTATTGCTATGTATTTCCCTCTTAAGACTGCTTTCATTGCATCCCACAGATTACAGTATGTTGTTTCTGTATTTTCATTGAATTGTAGGTATTGTTTTATTTCTTCTTTAATTTCACATGTATTTATGTAGGTTTTACAATTTCTTTTGCCATTAATTTCCAATTTCAGTGCACTATGGTCAGATATTATGCATGGTATGATTTCAATACCTTTGCATTTACTTAAGAATGTTTTATGGGATAATATATGGTCTATTTTGGAGAATGTCCCATGTGCAGCTGAGAAGAATGTGTATTCTGATGTGGTTGGGTGAAACACTCTGCAAACGTCTACTAAGTCCAATTGCTCACAGGTATGATCCAGTTCTGTTATTTCTTTGCTGTCTTTTTGTCTAGTTGATCTATCTCTTTGTGATAATGAGCTGTTAAGATCTCCTGTTATAATTGTGTTCTTGTGTATTTGGTTTTTTATGTCCATTAGTATCTGTCTTACATAGTTTGGTGCTCCTGTATTTGGCACATATATATTTATAATTGTTAGTTCTTCCTCTTGAATTTTACCACTAACAAGTGTGTAGTGACCTTCTGTATCTCTTTTAATCATTTAAGTTTAAAGTTCACGTTGTCTGTGAATAGAATAGCTACCCCTGCTTTTTTCTGGGTTCCTGTTGCATGGAATACTGTTTTCCATACTTTGACTTTTAACCTATGAGTTTCTTTTGGGTCAGATGTGTTTCTTGTATACAGCATATTGTGGGGCCCTGTTTCTTGATCCATTCTGTCAATCTATTTCTTTTTATAGGTGAATTGAGGCCATTTATATTTATGGGTATCACTGATACGTACTGTCTCGACTTTGCCATGTTATGTTCCAGTTGTTTCTTTCTGCTTTTCCTCTTATCCTATCTGGTGGTTTCTTTCTGTTGTTGTTTTGGGGATTGTGGTCATTTTTATCTCTGTCTAGTATGTCTTTCAGTACTCTTTCTAGGGCTGGTTTGGTGGACATGAATCTCTTCAGCTGTTCTTTGTCATGGAAGCATCTTGTTTCTCCATTAAATTTGAATGAAAGTTTTTCTGGGTACCTCAGTCTGCATTGAAGGTTGTTTTCTTTCAGGGCTTGAAATACCTCACTCCAGGCTCTTCTTGACTTGAGGGTTTGTGCTGAAAAGTCTGCTGTGATTCTAATGGGCTTTCCTTGATGAGTGAGTTGTGTCTTTTCTCTGACAGCTTTTAATATTCTGTTTTTATGTTATATGTCTGAGATCTTAATTATTATGTGTCTGGGTGTGGATTTATGTTGATTGTGACTGTTTGGTGTTCTATATGTCTCACTTATCTGCATATCAGATTCTTTCCCCATGTTTGGGAAATTTTATGCTATTATTTCTGTAAACAATTTATGTATGTCATTTTCCTGGACTCCTGTATCTTCGCTAATGCCCATTATTCTTATATTGTTGCTCTTGGCATCATCATGAAGCTTCTGGATTGTCATTTCATGCTGCTTTGTTATTTTTAAAAGTTCTATCCTTTCCTGATCACTAACTGTGATCCTGTCCTCAAGGTCCGAAATCCTATCCTCAGCTTTCTTTAGGTGGTTTTGCACGCTTTCAATAGAATTTTTTGTTTCTTGGATGTCTCTTTGAGTTTGTTTCATGAATTCTGCTTGTTTTCTGTATTGTTCATTCAAAGTTTCAATCAGTTTCCCATGCTCATGTACTTTTTTCTCTAGTTCTCCTTTAGTTGCATTCAACAACTCCTTTACTAAAGTTGTTATTTCTATCTTTACATGGGAGACTACTTCTAATTTGATTTGCTCTATGGCCTTATGCAGTTGTTTTTTTATTTCATTCGCTATCTTTTCAGAGATTCCCGGTGTGTTACTTTTGGGGTCCTCTATTTCAATGTCTCCTACACTTGCTTCTGGTGAACTATATGTTTGAGACTGCATTTTGCTTTTTTGTTTTGTCATTTTCACTCTGCCTGGTGTTTTCTATGTGTAGGAGGGGATCATACACACTTTTTTCAGACACACCAAAGTCTTACAGTTAGTTGGAGGGGGTTTTACTATGGGCCCTATTTATCCCCTGTACACCTCTATTTTAGGGGCATGCTCACCACATTGATACAGTCAATCCGGTGTAGTCCAAAGCTCACCACCTGGGAGCAAAGTTCCAAATTTTCTCACACTAACTGGATCCTGCTGAGATCTTCTGATGTTCCAGGTGGGAGGGCGGGACCCTCTATAGCAGTACAGGGCAGTTTTCAGTCTTGGGCAGGCCTCCTCAATGTTCTCGGTGGCAGGGCGGGCCCTCGGTGGAGGTTAAGGGTAGTTTACCCCTGAGGTGGGCTTGCGCTGAGTTCCCAGTGGCAGGGTGGTATGGTGGGGCCACAGTTGATGACAGGTGCAAACAGCAAGAGAGAGAGACACACACCTTCTTTCTGCCATTACATTGTATGCTGGATCCACCCCTAAGCAGGTATAGCACTGAAACCATTAATCCAAGTGCTAGACAATGAACCAATCACAAATGTAAATGCAAACGCATGAGGCCTGGGGGCCAGTGACATAAACCATGACAGTCCTTTAGGCAAATAAGTCTATTTGAGGTCATCCTGCTAGCCTTGGGGACATGCTCAAACATGCCTTATTTCCAGGACAAGGCATACCAAAACCACTCTGCTGTCCATGAATTTAAATTTGGGATTCTAGGCATAACAAAGTTCTTAGTGGGATGGAAATGATGGAACTTCAAGCCAGGACATGAAGTGGCTGCTCTTCCCTGGGGTAGATGGATACAACAGATCATCTTTTCAAAACAGTTCTTTGTGTACATCTCAAACAGTTAAGCCAGCCAAAGGTTTCTAGATACTCATTGCTTCAGCAATGTGAAAGAGAATCTTTAACACAGCATGATAAGGAAACCTCTCCAACAACACTTAATATACTTAGCTGGTTGCTAGGGTAGTAAGTTTTCACTGATGCCAGCAAATCTTATGGGGGAAAGAAAAGGAATGTAAAGCCCTTTAAAGTTCACTTTCATTAGAACTTTCTGATGAACTGGGATGGTTCTGCCTGAGATTTTCTTGAAGTCTGAAAGGATAACGGTGCCCAGTCAAAAACAAACAATGAGGGTTGAGGACCTACATGACAAATTTGTGCAGTGAGGATGAGATCTGTATCACAGGCTGAAGCTGAAAGGCCTTCCCAGCAAGCCTTAAGCCTGAGCTCGGCCTCTGGAATGACTATGAACATGTGATAACGCTGACTCACTCGCTGAATAGCTTACTCCCTTTGTGTTTCTGTGACAGAATAACGGAGGCTAGGTAATTTATAAAGAACTTAAATTCCTTTCTCACAGCTGTGGAGGCCAGGATTACAAGGTGAAGGTGTCAGTAGGTTTAGGATCTGGTGAAGATTCAGATGGTGCTTCCAAAATGGCGCCTCAGACACTGTGTCTTCCAGAGGGAGGAACACTGTGTCCTCATGTGGCAGAAGTTGAAGGGCAAAAAGGAATAAATTCTCTCCACCAAAGCCTTTTATAATAGGCTAAGTTCAACACATGACTCTGGAGGAACATGTTTAGACCGCAAAACTCCTTAGAGCCCAGTGTGGCAGTACCTCTAGCTGGGGTGGGTCTGGGAAAGCCAAAGCATCATCCTGGCAGGAAACCCTGGCCTGTGGGAGATCATGACAGCATCCAAAGCCAGAATCACTGCTATGTCATCCTAAGAATCAAGTCTGACTTTTTGAACTGATTAGGCACTTGGCTTTCTTGGCAATTCACATGGGCTGGAGGTTGGACTAGTACCAGTTGTTCTGACTGAGTTACTGGACTTGCTAGTAACTTAACTTTCAAGTGAGGGTAAAAGAATACACTGCTAAAAGCAGAGAACTGTGACTGCTTTTGTACCCTAAACTGATAAAACTCATTTATGGGGTATATGATAATACAGAATGGGCTCCCTCACCTTTTGTGAGAATTAGAATTACTATCTGCTGTAATTTAGGGCTCAAGTGAGATTGTAGATTCTTGCTTAAAACTTTAATATTAAAAGTATTATATAATTCTGAGTTCTAAAAGTAGGAATTGGTATGGTTGTTTTTCTTATCCAATCTCTTTTATAAAATGGACCCATACAATCAGGTCTCTGAAACTAACCCAGATCATTTTCCCTTATTCTGGTGGTGCTCACTTGTTCTTGTCCTCTGACTTCTGGTTCTTTAGTATGAGTCCATTTGCACACCCCGTCTATGTTCTTCTGGCCCTCTTGTGCTGACCACCTGTCCTGGGCTAGATATTCTAATGCCCACCTTTCTCCTGCCCTCAATTCCTTTTCCTGAAGCTGCTTCCCAGGGAAAACAAGGGTATTAGCCAGAGCCCTGGGAACAAGAGATCAAAGTGATCAGTGTGGTGACTGATCCTCTGTGCTTATGTGCAAAGCATTTTGTCTCCTCATCTGTGAAATACAGAGGTTGAACCATATGGCCTCATCATATGTGTTGAGTAAAGAAACAAGTATTCTTTTTGGTGCTGGTAATATTTATAATGTGTATAATAACTTTGAGATATGCATGCTAAAAATAGGTCTCTTTGAAATCATGAACGCTTGCCCCAGAATATTCATAGTGCAGTCAGAGCCCTTGATCTTTGACAGGACCATTATGAGGCTGACTTTTTGAAAAGTTAAACGCTTTTTAAAAATGGGAAACTTTAGTGAGTTACACGGCACTGTGTCAAATATTGGTATGTATTTCCCCTTCTGAAGAGGGAAAGATGCAGGTGGATTAGAGAGTTGATATAATGGAAAGATATGATAAAATCCTGGCATTAATTTTACCTTAAAAGACTGGAGTTTTTAGTCACATCGACCAGATAATACAAGCAAAAGTAGTAAAGCAGTGGAGAAATTTGCCCAAGGTTTGGTCTTCCCACCTTTATTCAAATTAATGTCTTTGTTACTTTCCATATCTTAACAAAGGAAAAACTGAAAGTAAGGGAGGTATGTGCCTCACAGTGACTGCAGTCATACCTTCCATCACTGAAAACGAGAATGATCAAGCAATTTGTTTTTCCACATTCAAATATCATTTTTAAAAGTTCAATTTTTAATGGCATAAGGTTGAAAGCAATCAACAAAGGGAAAGAAATTCACTGTAGAGGAAATGAAATTCCTTCTTAAGTCACCAACCCAAGAAAACATAATCAGGAATCCCCTATGTTATTCAAAAAACAATCATTTTTCCTTGTAATGTGTCTGTTTGTCTTGCTACAAGATCTTGAACAAGAATTATCAAATTACAAAAAGTTTTCTAAGATTTCAACCCTGTAAAGGTTTATGCATTTGCTTGTTTAGTGAGTAAAGACAGGTCTACTTTATCTTTAGTAAAATCACTGTGACTAAACTGAAAGGAAAGTTGGCTTGGGGTTTCTGTAAACATGATTTCTCCCTCTCTACACCTCTGTCCTGTCCTTCCTGCAGAGAGATTCATTTTTCTATTTTTTATTCTATTTCTTCATTCCAAGAACACCATTAATTCTGACCTGGGATATTCTAGCATTTCACTGTACAGCATCTTTGATTAAATGAACATCATCAGTGTTTCTTAGGGTAAATCTGTAAAAATAGTCTCCAAACTGGAAATAAAACAAGATTTGCCAGTCATTTAAACTGGCAGGAACAAGAATTGTTTGGAGACTGTGTGGCCATAACCATTAAGAAATGTTTATTAGGCACCTGTTTATATATAAAACTAAATTAGGTAAAATGCACACTGTCCTGAGGCACAGCTAATAACAATAGTCATGATAATAGGGACTACCACTTAGTAAGTTTTATTCTTGTAGCCACCCTAATAATTAAATTACTATGACTTTTTATAGGGAAAAAAACTGGGATTGAGAAACATCAAGCATTTTGCTCAAGGAGACCAAGAGACACACTCCTCCCCACCTGTCTGCTTGATTTTTAAATATGGAAAAGCCCTGGATCCTTGGATGAAGGGGAAATGGAAAAAAATAACAGAATCTGTTCTCCAGATGGTCCATATAGTTGTCTGCTGAAATGATTTACTAGGGAGAGACAAGGAGGAAGCAGACACAAAAGGAACCAAATAATACCTATATGGTTTTGTTGGTTTATATGGAGAAGGTATAGTAATATATCCTAGCTAAAAATTCACACAGCAAAGGGATGTATAAAATATGCCACCAGAAATGATAACTGTTAATGGGTTATGTATATTCTAGGTTTTCCTATTTAAGTAATATATGCATAATTATTTTAAAGTAGAATACTATATACATATATTTTATGTAATTATACTATATACTTCTTTCCATGTCCATACCTCATTTTTCTAATGACTCCTTAGTGTTTCATTGTACAGTTATAGCATATATAATATTTATATTGATTTGGACATTTAAATGTTTTTCAAGTTTTTTATGATTATAAATATTCTACAATAAATATGAGCACATATTTACAATGCTTGTATTGTACTGGGTATCAGACACCCTCCAAAATGGGTTGTACCACTTTATATTTAAACGATTTTCTGTTCCATAATGTCTTTGCCAATTTTGAATATTACTGATCTTGTTAATCTTTGCCAATAAGATGAGTGCAAACAATCTTCTTATTTCGTTTTGAATTTCTTTCATTGTTAGTAGGTTAAAGCTTGCTTTTTATGTTTCTTTTGGCACTTGTGTTTTTGATCTATGAATTCTTAATAAGGAATTTAATTATTTTCTTAATGGATTTTGATGAGTTTCTTATATATTAGAGATATGTTAACATGTGTCTACCAATTGCATTTTTTGGGCCTAATTTGTCTTTTTGATCTCTTCTTCCTTCCCTATTCCTTCTCTTCTGTTGTAGTCAGAGGTTGTGAGGAGAACAATTAGAATCAGGACACAGAACTTGTATTATTTTATGATGGTCACCCAGAGTTTAACACAAGAAAGTGCAGGAAATCTGTCCACTACACCAAAGACAGACTATTCAGCCAAGGGCCTATATCCCACAGCAATGTCCTGTGTGAGTCCAGAAGAAAACCTAGAGCCCATGACAATGCCTCCTACCAGTACAACTGGAGGTCTAGAGCCCACAAGAAAGACTCACACCAGTCTATTTTACGGATCCATGCTAGGAAGACCCAAAGGTCAGCAGTGGAAGCTAGAAAGTCTGTGCCAGCTGGGTGAAGGAGCTGTGCTGGTAAGTTGAGGGTTCTACCACTGGAACCAAGACGTCATGCTCAAAATAAGACCAGGGCCATTCTGAAAAGCACCACAGCCATCCTCAATGACATGGAGGTCCCAAGCTCCTCTGACCATAAGAACAGCTGAGTACATGCCAGAAAGCCAATGTGACGAGTTTCTCCTGGAAATTAAATGGCACGCATCTTCTGCTCTGGAAGTGAACCACAGCCACTGTCACCAACAAGGTCCTGAGCTCCTCCAATGACAATGGTTGAACTCACACTGGGAAAGCTAGTCATGATGAGCTCCTCAGGAGAACCAGCAGCTCAAACAGCAACACTTAAAGAAACCTTGCTCTTCTTATGTGTCTATTTATGCTGGCAACTTTCCTCAGGTGGACATCTCTGCTCAGCACCATGCTGACTTAATTTAGCTTGCATTAAGTTGACCACCAGTTTTTAATCCCAAACACCTTCCATCTTTTTCCCCTTCCTCCTCCTCTTGCCTTCCTCCTCCCTCTTGTCCTCTTCTTTCCTTCTTCCTTCTTTCCTTCTTTCATTCCTTCTTCCCTTCCTCCCTCTCACTTTCATGTGCACTATATAGACATTTTATTTTGTATGCAAAGATTTTTATTACTTTTACACTTCATATATTTAAAAACTTTCACAGATCTAGGAATATACAACTATGTATATGTGCAATTTGGAGGAAATGACCTTCAAACTCTATCTCTTAAGGAAAATGATTTTCCCATCTCTCTGTTTGCTCCTTTACAAAACAGAGATCATAGTAGGTTAGGGGAAGAGCATGAACTGTGTTTTTATCTTGGATGGAATTTGGCACATGGGATAAGTCACTAAGTAGTAGCCACTCATGAGAAATTTTAGGAAATTATGAATGTGATCTCCACCACTAACCACAGTTATTTTCATGGCATGTCTTACAGTTTTAGAAACAACTGGCACATAAAGAGATTTTGTTCAAATCAAGTACTGTGTATGGGTTCCCAACTTGTGTGTGAGTTACTCAAGGACTCTGGGGAAGATACAGTAGAAGCGTTAAATACAGTCTTTATTCTCAGGAAGTAAAGTTGATTGGAAAAATTAAATTTTCATTCAAAGAAAAAAGAAAACAAATAGAGATGCTGTGATTCAGCACCAAATTAATATACACAAGATACGTTTCAGCTCAAGAAGATATCTTATGTCTTTTTCCTTTTCCCATCCTTCCTTCCTCCTTCCCCCATCCCAGTTACTTTTCCTCTGTGAGCAGTTTCTTCCTTACACAGTATTTATTAGTCTCATTTTATAATGAGAACATTGGGATATAAAAGAGATTAAGAGAATCTCAGGAAGAGATGCTTCAGTAATATTAAAGAAGCTGCCACTTTGTGATCCTCTTTAGGTTAGAAGAAATCCGTTTTTACTGAATGAAACCAGAGATATCTCAAGAGAAAGACAGACAGCCCATATCCTCTTTTGAGTGTACCTTAGAGCACAGGTTACTGGAAAGAAGATATAATATGTCCAGTAACCATGTTTTAGTATTTTTTTGCAATGCATAGTTACTGCTGTCATTGTTGATACATGTACATGACACAAATATTTAAAGGAATAGAAATTAATGAAATAAGATTCAAAAAGCAGAGAAAGTCCATTTGGTGAAACATTGTTCATTATTGATTCATTGATTTTCTCTGTTCATTGATTCATGATTGCATAAATGCTGACAGATGCTTCAATAGTTCCTTTTCCTTTTTTGAACTATTAGGTACTTTCTTTCACTTTTCCTTTTAAGTTTTGGGGATTTCTCTAATTTTAATTTTCTACCAAGCAATGAAGGAGAAAGAATCACTCATTTTTATAAATATTTGACATTTAGGAAAGCCCAGTCACAGACCTTCAAGAATCTTGTCCAGTACAATGAAGTCAATCTCTATTAGCAAGAGAGCTAAAGTATCTTAACATTGCTTCTTGGGTATTTATTATTCAATCATATTTTTAGGTATCAGCTGGTGAATTCTTACATTATGCAGCTTTTAATTTTTAAACTTCTACAAGTAAATTAAATCATTTTCTTGATAGTTCTAGACTTGTTAAATGTGTCAAGTCAAAATGTGAATGGAGTCAGGTGTGGTGGCACAAGCCTCTAATTCCAGCATTCAGGAGGCTGAGGCAGGAGAATTGCTGCAAGTTTAAGACCAGCCTGGGCTATCTAGTGAACTTAAGGCCAACTTGAACTATGTAGTAAGATTCTGTCTCAAACTGAAAATAAGTGACTAGATAGGAAATCTGACAGATAAGTTGTCCTGATGAGAGATTTATGTCATCAAAAAACAATTATGGGAAAGTCTTTCATATGATGAATAGTAATCTGTTTTCCTGGAATATCAACTCAAAAATATATTGCTACCCTCAATGCCATGAACCCTATTGTCTATCACTGTGAACTAAGAATGAGTTTGGGATTCATTGATCTACTCTGACAAAGAGCAGCACACAGAATCAGTGAGTATTTTGTATTACCCTGTTGATTCATGTTTTTAAGAGCAGACAATGCCAAAGTTCTAAAGATGAAATATGAATGGCTATTCTCTACCAATAGAAATAGAAACTCTGCTACATATTGATTTTCATGTATTCAAAGAGGAACTACATTGCATTTTTGTTAGTCATGTTTTGATAATAAAGGAATAGTTTAGATTTGATTGTTTTTAACTTATCTGACTTTGGAAAAAAAACATACAACACTGGGTTCATAGTATAAGAAACTAGGTCAACTTAGAAGCATTTGAGACACTAGTCTCTGCTAAACTCTTAAAGTGCAGTTAAAACTACACTTGCATTGGTAGAATCCACTGTTAACTACTATAATCAGTTACAAAAAGATTGTAGGAATCTTATATGTATTCAAAAAAACAAACAATTTAAATGGGGAAGTTTCAGGAGACCATGGAGTTTCCCTGGAGAAGTATGCTGTTGGAACAAAAGCTAAGAAGGAAAATGTCAGCTGGGGATAGCATTTTGCAAAAATGAAAATAGATTACTATCAAAGTGCTATTGAGTGGAAGAGATTTAAATTTTTTCTGAACTGTTCCATTATACTTATCTAAAAATAAAATAAGCTTCCTGATGAGAAACTTAGCTTTTTGTCAAAACAGATATTCAGAAAGGGCCAACATTATTTACAAAAATATTATTGTGAAAAACGTTATGCATAATCACTTTACATGATAAAGACTCAACTCATGTTTGCTAAGTTAATAAGTGTATTATTATACATGGTTAGTCCAAGTGACCACAGAAGTCCAGAAGAATGACGGATGATGGCCTTTGATTTGTCTAGTGTAAATCCCACACCACTGTGGGAAATACTGAAGGAAAATGTCCCTTCTTCCTTGCTCTAAGAGTAACTAAAAATATAAAGAAACAAAAAACTTATAGTAAATCGTTTTGAAAGATAACTTTAAAGAAGGCTAAAACCTCAGAGTTTGTATAGAACTTTTCTTAAAAGGGGGAGTTATATGAGTTGCTCTTCAAAATACTAAGAAAAGCAGGATAAGCACTGGCATTTCAGAGAACTAATACAAAGTTCCAGCGATAAAATGAAGTGAGGCATGAGAGTCAGGGAGCACACTGGCTGGTTGGAGTGTCATGAGGTAAATGCAAGTTAGGCTGGTGAGTTTGAGATTGATGCAGGCAGTACCTTGGCATTTTGTAGATGATTAAGCAGAGAAAGGGCTTGGCTGGAATGCATGTGAGAAACAGTGCCCCTCCAGATGCACACTAGACCAAAATGAAACAGCTGTGTATAGAGTACCTCCCTTACATTCGTATACCAAAATATTCACTGAGCATGAATTTGACTTGAAGATTTTAAGGAAAAAATAATTTAGCTTGTTAGTAATTTAAAAAATATATCTGTACCAAAAAAAAGTATGATAAAGCCATCAGACTTCAGAGAAATGACATTTTTGTGCAGAATAAGCTCTGCTCCAGAGACCTGCCAGCTCCCAGGGATCTCTGTTTCTCCTGATCTACAGACAGGGAAGTGTTAAAAGCCTATGAGGGAAAACTGAAGGGCAGAAGTGTTCTCTTACCAAACATAGTATGTGCAATGCTAGGTACTAGGCCAAGAGGTGAGAGAGACAGGACAATAGCACTGCCTGGAGAGGCTATTTATCTGCTGGGAGACTGTGTACAAATGGATAATTTCAAAATATTTTAGCAAACCAATAAAAACCAGTTATTCACAGAGTGAGGCCTGAGATAAACTCGAGGTAACTACTGGGGATGATATGCTGAATGCTGAAGGACATGAAACCAAGGCCAGAGCAGAATCCCTGTCCTAGGAGGTCTAAATGTGAACTGGTGCTTACAAATAAGGTAGATATGTGGTTAGGTTTCCAAATGGTGGCTAATACTGAACAATGTCTGCAGAACTTAGAACTCATGCTAGGGAAAAAAACAAGCACCTGAAAAAAGACAAACACCCACGGAGAACACTTGTTTACACCTACACTGTCTGACCTCACTCTGAAGCTCTCCCACCTACCTGATTTATTATATAAACTCATTCCCATCAGTAGCTCTAAGACCCAAGTTCTGATATTTTCCAATGTTTCACTTACCCTGCACAATGAAAATAAAACCAATTGAAAAATCCAGAGTAAACATTTCAATAAAAAATAAAATAGAGTGGTACATCTCTGGATAAGAAATAGAATAAACATCTTACTTGCCAAAATGAAATACACCTTACTGGAAATGGTATTTGAAACGTACACATCACTGAGATTTTCAGCCTTGCAAAGAAAATAAAATTGTGGCAAGTTTGAAATATATAGTTTCTACTTTTCTTTTTTTTATTTTTTTTTTAGTCTTTTATTTATTTTGAAGTTTGTAAAATACAACAGAAAAAGACAGAACGAAGCCAATTGAGACAGTATAGTGAAATTGGTACAGAACTTCACAACAGGTTACTGGGATATCAGTAATAGGTACCATAGTATATCTCATTTTCTTCACAATAGTTGTTCTTTCAATAAGATATAGCAAAATCAAGGAAATACAGAACATTATAGAACTTATCAAAACAGAATATTGAATAGAGCAATACCATTAATCAGAACAAAGCAAAACAATGATAAAAATATTTGCCTTCAAAGAGACGGTAGAAAGAAATCCCCCTTATTTGCTATATTGCATATAGTCAACCTCGCAAGAGATGCTCAGATCTCTGGCTCCCACTTGCTAATGGGGGGGGGATCTGTGGGCTCACAGCCACTTACAAGAGTGGTAAACTGGTTGCTTGGTTTCCCAGCACCCTAAGTTCCAACATGGCGTGGATCTCAGGAGACACTGATGGTTCTCGCCCTGGGATGGCTATGGCTTGCCAGGCCACAGCCACTTACCAGGGTGGTGAGCTGGCTGATTCTTTTCCCAGTGCCCTAAGTTCCAACATGGCATAGTTTCTATTTTTCTTACAGAATAATTATTTTATTCATAGTATTGATCAAATCAAATGTAATCCTAGTGGAAAGGTTTTAAAAAATTTAAATATTACAATAAATGCTAGTGACACACTAGTGAATTAAGTCATTAACTATTAATGATAGCTTTCAAGTAATAGTCACAAGTAATTGCAGCTGTTTCCAGCTAACAGCTTTTGAATGTTTAATATTGTATGTATTAGGCTCCATCTGTCTCAGTGATTCTCACTAATGACATATTCATTTAATTGTCACACAGTCAAATATGGTAAATATCAAGTTACTCCTGTTTGATAGGTAAGAAAAATAAAGCCTGAGAGATAAAGTTATTTGTCCAAAGCTACCTAAAGAAAGTGTCAGGAGGTAGGTTGTTTAAGCACTGTACTTCACTCTGTTCTAATAACCATTGAAAGTGATTTATTTATTTGTTAAAAGATTATTTTTCTCCATCTGACCCTGTAAGTAAATATCCTGTCAAGCAGGATACAGGAAAAGAAAGAACAAGTTACAATTTCAGCACCAGGAGTTATACCCACCCTAGGTAAGCTCACAGGAATACATGATGTTCAGGTATATCATCTAGAATGTACATCTCTGTGGATAAAAAATAGTCTGTCTCTGGTCACAGAAAATGAGTTAATGTTCAGATAAATTCTACTCCATGTAGCACATGCAAAAATTCAGAAAGCAATATGGTGTATATCATCAGCAAATAGCAGCAAAGGATATATTTTCTCAAATATATGTCATATATGATAATATGTCATATTTGATAAAATGAATTTTTAATTATTCTCCTTGGTGTTCAAAAATATTCTAATAAATGTTTAATATAATTTTACAGGAAAGAAGATAGACATGAAATTTTCTTTATCAAAAAGTTTGCAAGCTGGGCATGGTGGCACACACCTGTAATCCCAGCACTCAAGAGGCTGAGGCAGGAGGATCACCCCAAGTTCAGGGCCCACCTGGGTTGGAAAAGTGAGTTCAAGACCAGGCTAAACTGTATAGTGAAACCCTGTCTCCAAAAAAGGAAAAAAAAGTTTACAATCATGAACTTAATTTTTTTGGTAGAGGATTATTCAGTTTCCTGTTTATTCTTGCCAAGAGCTTAGTGCTTTATGTCTTCTAAGAAATTTTTCCATTTCATCTAATTGTCAATTCTGGGGTATAAAATTACAACATTTCTCATTTACTTTTTTAACATCTGTAGAATCTGTATTCATGTTTCCTTTTTTATTCCCAATATTGAAAATTTAGATTTTCTAACATTTTAACCTTAATCTTTGTAGATAAATATTTATGAATTTTGTTGATTTTTTTCAAAGAATTAGCTCCTCATTTCATTGATTTTTATCTATAGTTTACCTATTTTACATTTGGTTGATTTTATTATTTTCTTCCTTTTACTTACTGGTCATGGAGCAGCTTTGAAAAGGAAGATTAGTGGATTCATTTGCACATCTGAGGAAAATATGTCACATGTCAAGCTGTCCCTCATATTACTTGAGCCTTTCAGAAAGCAGATATCACAGTGCTTCAAAAATAAACCAAGGGTTCACTTTCTGATTACTCGGAGGGGACTAGTGTTTGATAACTTTAAGGGCTGTATGAATGCTGTTTTCTGAGGACTGAGTTTTAAAGATTGCAATTAGAGGAAATGAGAAAATTAGTGTGGCAAGGAAGGAGACTTCCACAATGAACTACTTAGGAAAACTAGATCTCTGAATGAACTCTTAAGCGCTTAAAATAAAGATTTGAGTTTGACATAAACCATACTCTCTCTAGAAGTACTATATCTATTAGAGGTCACTTCCTCCGTTATCGATAATTTTAAAATGACTAAACTTGATAAATCCCATTTAACTGAATTACCTTTTGAACATACAGCTTGATTCCTCTCCCCATCCTTTCCTGAAAGGGGAAGTAGAAATTTATTAAACTGACACTTGGGCTGAGGAGATATCTCAAACCTTTTCCTACTAACTTTTAGAAAATACAGTATGGCACAGTCATTAAAGGGAGATTGGCATCAGGCTGTTTGGTATCAAAGTCAGCTGAATGATATTAGGCAAAATTATCACTGTAAGATGGAGATAGTAATACTTATCACATGGTTCATGTGAGTTCATGTATGTAAAATACTTACTAAAGCATCAGGCCCACCATTATTGCTCATTAAGATTAACTGCTATTATCATTTCACCGTTACTCCTTTTTCTCTTAGTGACTGGGAAATAGTCAGGTACTTAGATTTCTTGTTACACTCTGGTCTCTTTGGCATACTTTTCTGTTTTTAACTAAAGTTTTGACTTACTACATTAAGGTCTTTCCTGAGGTTGAATTCAGTACCATTCTGAGTAGCAACTACTGTGTTCTGAATGTATACATCCTCCCACCAATTCATACATTGACACCTAATCTCCAAGGTGATGAGATTAAGAAGTGACACCTTCCTGCTATGTTTAGATAATGAGGGACTGGCCCTCATAAATGGGCTAGAGCCCTACTGAATTAAGCCTGAGAGAGTTTCCTTGCCTCTTCTGTCATGTGCCATCTACTAGGCCAAGAACCTTCATTAGACACTGAGGTCTGCTGAAACTCTGATCCTAGACTTACCAGCCTCTAAGGATAATGGATACTAATTGTTTATCAATCCCCCATTCTAAGATATTTTGTTGTAGCTGCCTGAATAGTCTAACACAGTTGCTTTTTATTTTTCAAAGTTTCCCTGTTTATTTATTTGTCCTTATCAAAATATTTTCAGTTTGACTCTCTGTGTGTACTCTCTATTCTTTCTCCCTAGCTCATGCTCAATTTCTAAGCAGGCTCCACTGTGGGAAGCATCAACAGGAGACTAGATAGAAGGGGCTGAAATTGGAGAATTTATTCCTCTGATTCCTCCCCACAGGGAGGCTGGCTGAATGCTTTTTATCAGAGACTATATTTGAAGATGCCGCTCCACACAGTTCTTCGGTTTTTTATTATTGTTCCCTTCTCCATCCTCTTAAGTCCAAAGGTGGTAATGGGTGTTCTATTAGTAGATGCAGGGTACTACACTTTGCTGTGTAGCTTCTCTTTACCCCACTCACACATTTGTTATTAAATCCCCATATGACCCAGATTGTATGTAGCTGTTTCCTGCTTGGATTTTGACTGATATAATCTGTGTGATTCTAATCCTTCATACTTCCCAGTGGGAAGAGGAAAATGGACAAGATGAAAAACTAGTTAGCATTTGTTTTGTGTCAGTCACTTCCCTTATTGCTGAGACAAAACATCTAACACCTGCAATTTTAAAAAGGAGAGATTTCCTTTGGCTCACAGTTTAGAAATTTCAGTCCATGTCTGACAGGCTTAAACAAATAAAAAGTATGGCAAAAAGGCCTGAACAGAAGAAAGGTTCTCATGTTACGGCGGGCAGGAAGGAAGCAGAGAGCAAAGCAAAGAGCTGAGGAAGAAGCTATGCGCTTCTAGGTCATCCCCAACAATTTGACTCTTCAACCAGGCAAGTCAGTCATAGTGCCGGCATAATTCAAAAAGCTCTGCCTCTCAGGTTCTTGAGACATTCTTCACCTAAACCATAACATTTTGCACCTGGTCCTCAAAAGAATCATGTACATATCTTTATAAAAAAATGCATTCAGTCCATCTCTATGAGTTACCAAACTTTTAACAATTTCAGCACTGCTGAAAATCAAAAAGAATGTAAAACACTGCTGATCTTCAGTGGCATAGAGTTAATTTTCCCATTTCAAAAGAGTGAAATAGGGTACAGAAAAGAATGGGACTAAAGCAAGACCAAAACCCAACAGAGAAAATAGCAAATTCCATAGCTCTGTATTCAACACCCGGGGCAAAGATGTGAACTCCAAGGGCCTTGGCTAGCCCTACCTATAGAGCATTGCTGTCACAACTCTTGCAGTTGTTGTCTCGGCTTGGCTTTGCTTATTGCCTATGGCCTACCTCACCAGACATTCCACGTTCCTGGCTTCTCCAGCTTCTTAGGAGGGCTCTTGCTGCACCTTTGACTTCACTCTCACAGCTTCACTCACTGGCCTCTCAGGGTCATACTGCCTGGCTTCCCAGACCGTCTTCTGAAATCTGAGCTGAAGCTTCCCTGACCCTACAACTCTTGCAGTTTTCACGTCCATAAAACGAACACCATTTTGATGATGTCAAGTTCTGCTGTCAACTTAAGCAGTAGCTATAGCCCCTTTACACCATAGATGCAGAGGCCTCTGAGTACCTGAATGGCTGGTATCTGGAAAATTGTTTCCTAGGTGGCCCTGAATGAGGTGGATTCCCTGGAGTTCTCTTCTGAAGGAAAAGCCTTTTACTTTTGCAATTTTAAACCAAGAAGTTTGGGGTCTTGCTGGTTCCAAATATGCTCTCAAATCATCTTTACTATATTCTTTATCCAAAGTACTTAACATTTTAATATCTATCTTTTTAGCAACCAAACTCTCCTCTGGTCAAACTTTTTAGCCCTTTTTTTCTAGAAAAACTGGGAAAAAATGGTCTTTTTGTTTCTTTTTCTTCCTAAAAGTAGCAGACAATAACATGAACATTGGGCTGCCTTGAAATTTCTTCTACTAAATGTTATGACCTGCTGCATTTAATTTATTCTCCCACAAAGCCTCAGCACATGAACAAAACATAGACAATTTTTTTGCCACAGTGTAACAATATGGTTTCAAGTCCACCTGCCAGTGGAGTCCTTATTTGAACTGAAACCTTTGGAGCCTAGTCTTTACTGTCTGCCTTTTTAAAAAATCAGCATTCTGTTTTTATGAGTTTCAACCAGAATATCCCATCAAACTCAGCTTATAGCAATCTAGGACTACTTCTCCAGTCAGCCTCTTCAAACTTTCCATACTCCTCCTACAGAGCAGCTCCAAAGGCTTCTGAAACACATAGTGAGGTTTTGTTCCGGCAGTAACACCACTTCTCTGGTACTAAAATCTGTTTTAGTCACTGAGACACAATACTAACACCCACAGTTTGAAGAGTAGTTTATTTTGCCTCATAGTTCTTGAAGTTTTCTTCCATGTTGGACGGGTTTAAACACAGAAATGGCATGGCAGAGGGGCCTGGGTGGGGGAAGCTGAGGGTAAAGAGAGCAACCAGGGGTGGAGATAGGCCCCTCCAGCTCATGGCCTCAGCAACCTGCCTTCCTCAGCCAGGTCCCACTTCATAAAAGCAACTCAGCTATCATAATCTAATCACTCTCCAAAAGCCCCACTTCTAAGCACATGGGACTCTTGGGGGACAATTCTTGATCTAATCCACAGCACTAAGTTTTCTTATAATACGAAATAATTTAGTGAGAGAAGATAGAAAATAATGATCCACCTAGTTGTGTATATAATACCATCCTCAAGTAATGCATTAACATGTGGAAACTAGCAAACATGTTATCCACATTTAATCAAGATGTAGAAACTCTGTGATCTTTCTTAGGGATTAACAGAACAAAACCAATTATTTCCTACACATAGGGTACTAAGTAGTACCTCATGGGTTACATTTTACTGTTACCCTGAAAAGTGCCTAAAGTCTTAAAATTCAAGACCTGGAATATGCCTTAGCGATCACCTGGTCTAGCTGTGTTTCATCCAACCCGTGGACACTTCTTGGGATGTGGAGACAGAAAAAGGAATTAGGTTTCATTTATGGCAGTTCAACTGTATCTCCACCTGAATAGTACAGAAACTCTGTTTTTCCTATTTTCCATCTTTTTAGCTCACAATACCTAATAATTTTCCCTGATTATTTCCTGTCCATTCATTCTGTCTTTAGGTATAATCTAGTCTTTAGACTTTTTCTAAAAAGTTTTATTTAGTCCTATTTCAAATCTACTTATTCTTTTATTTGCTCTCTTCCTTCTATCTTTCCTCTTTGACTTCTTTCTTTCCTTCTTTTTAAAATTAGTACATTGGCTTTTCATTTCTGATTCTTTCTTTGGTGTCTTTAAATCATTTTAAATGCACACACACATTTCAGTATTGACATGATGATTTTGATATTAAAAATCTTGAGAAGAAGACAATATTGTTATTGTCTACTCCTGGGGGTAATTTCCTTGTATATTTTTTAAAATTTTGAATGCTGACTGTGTGAACTTGGTCATGTTTGTATTTCTCCAGAGCAGTTTTTATTCACTTCTGGCAGATGTGCCAGACATGTTGCCAAATTGTATCTGTAATAATTTTTCAGTTGGGGTTCTTGAACAAAAAGGCAGTGTATGCTATATTAGTGTGAAGGCAGAGGCTTATGGTAATATTCTCATGAGAGTATATATCTTTTCTTCTGGCTCTGTCCCCTGGTACCCAACTTTGTGGTTGTAAGCTAATTCTTTCTAGTTGCCCTTGGATTATAATGATCCCTGTGTATCCTTTGATCAGTAAATAGCCTCGTAATTGCTGCTGTAGAAAAAAATTATAATGCAATCTTTATAGTTCCCAACCTTTAATACACATCCTTACAGAACTTTGAGAAATAGATTTGTGTTGTTTTAAGCCACTAAGTTTGTGGTAATTAGTTATACAGAATATAATACTGATATAATTATCAAACAACTGGCAGTCAGGTATTCACTCCTACTTACTAAAGATTGCAAGAACTATCTTCATCTTTGATTCCCAGGAAAATTTATTTACTCTTGTGTGAAATCTGCTATATAATGGGAAAGATTTTTTATATTTCGACCATCATGCCTTGTTGTTTGGTAATGGGAGGGCTTTGAAGTTGATCATCGGAAATGAAACTATTTCTTTGTTTTCATTTTGACATAAAATTTTAATCGAACAAAAGACTCTGATTTAAAAAAAAAGGTGATGGCCCTCTAAAGCACTAATAGCAGTCTTGTCTTCTAACTATAGATAAGGAAATGGAAGTCTAAAGAGGTGACTTGCTTAGGGGTATATGGACATTTGTGGCAGAGGTGGAGCCAGAAGAAGATTTTGCTTTGTGATTAGTGACTATCATTTTAATCTGTGTCTGGACAAAAATAGTAACACAAAGCAAAATAGCTCCGTAATGATTCTACAAACTTTTACTGCCTTCAAGAAAAAAGCCAGGGAGTTATTCATATTTTCCCTCACTCAGGGGAGACTTAGGATGCCCCCCCACCTCCACTCTGCTTCTAACATCAAAATGATACTAGAAGAGCCAAAGGTGAACATTTTGAAGCAAAGGTCTTGATGTTAAAATTTATAATGCTAGATTAACTTTGAGATTAAATGCACAGCTTTATCACTTTTAAAAATGTTACATCTTTTAAATTATATGTATCATGTGCATTCCTTCAAAGTTATGATAGAAATTATACTTTTACTTTTTGTATGTGGATATTTGCCAGTGTTTTTTCTACAAATACATTGTATGTTCAGTCACAGCAGGCAGGGAATTTAGAATTTTTCTAAAAGTAATTAGTAGGTAAATTAACAAAATTTTGGCATGAATAATAACCACTTTCTAGAAATCATTTAAATAATGACTTAAAACTTTTCTAGTTTTTTGAGTAACACTGACCAACTTAATATTTCAGGAGAATTTAACAAGACTTCAATTGGAGACCAGACATATACAATGCTCAATATCACTTACATGGCTAGATGTTCATTTATGACTTGCAATGTTGTGGACATGTGAACATATCCCTATATAATTCTTTTTTTTTTCTCAAGGCTACACAAAATGCACAATTTTCCATGTCTGGGATAGTTTCTGTTTTTAAATTGTATAAAATATAATTACCAACTGTATGAAATATAATTAATTGCTCTTTAATTTTATCAGTTGAATGCCAAAAGCCAGAGAAATAGAACCAATAGGATGGATATATACATTATAATACATTTTCATGGTTTTTTTGTTTGTTTGTTTTTGTTTTTGTTTTTTTACCAGAGATCAAACTCATGACCTTGTGTTTGCCAGGCAGGCACTTAGGCCACAAATCCCCAACCCTACATTTTCATGTTTTATAAAAATTGCCTCATACATCATGGAGATTAAGTCACAAAATCTTAGGTAGACCCAGAAGAGGTAGTGATGTGATTCCCATCCAAAAGCCAAAAAACTTGAAGACCAGTGTCTCTGCTGGAGTCCAAAAGCCAGAAAAGATCAGTGTTCCAGCTCAAATGGTTAGGCAGGCAAAACTTCTTATTCAGCTGTTTTGTTCTATTTAGGTCTCTGTTGCCTGAATGATGGGCACCCACATTACAGTTGCTGATTTATTTCACTCATTCTGTCAATTAAAATATTTATCTCATCCATAAATACCTTTACATACACATGAGAATAACAAAATATCTAGGCCAGTCAATTTGAATCATAAAATTAGCCATCACAGGCATTTTGCTATTTTTAAAAATATTATCTGTAATATTTTATAGACTTAATTCAAGTTCTTCTCATATAAACTAATGGAATAGATTTACAATTAATCTCATGATCTCCATTTTTTTCTTTCTTGCCTTCATTTCCCAAACTACCAGCGAAATTATATTACTTTCCGATAATACCAATTGATAAAGATTTTTACCCACACTCTTTTACTTAATTACTACAGCAATCTCCAGGATTTACTGCAGGCTACAGAATCCATTCCAGGCTTGGGACTATGGCTACAAGGAGCTCTTGTCACCTTTCTCTCCACTCCTCACAGGAATGCTGATTTATGATAAACTATTTTGAAATAATACAATTAGTAATATATTGATCCACATGAAAACTGCCTTTGTCTCTTTTATTTATGTTTTTTAAATCTATTATTTATTTAATTTTTGCTTCTTGCTTTTTTGAGACAGGTTCTCCCCAAATTTCTAAAATGCCAAAACTGGGCTCTAATTTATAATCCTCCTTCCTCAGCTTCTTAAAGTGCTGGGATTGCAGACATGCACCATCGAGCATGGAAAAACTGTCCTTTTTATAAATCAAAAAAATGGAATATAATTATTTAAACCAATAACATAAAAGAAGAAAATATACTTGAAATATTCCAAGAGAAGAGCCCTGTCTGTTTCACTGCAGTTTACACAGTAGCTAGCATGATTTTTGGAACATCACATGAATCATCTATATATTTTAAAATACTCATAAAGTAAAAAAAGTTAGAATTTGTCATGAATTTTCATTATCTTAGATTGTGTTTCAACTTCATACATAACATTGTCATTTTTTAAGAATTACTTTAAAGATTCTAGTTTAAAAGGCCATTACTCTTAGAATCAAAAAGTATTTGCTGTTTATGTAGATATTTTAAAAGGTTCTTAATCTGAATGGTGGAAAATGATAGCTATAAAATTAACTCAAGCTAAGTTTTACTCCAAATAACCATTTGAAAAGCAGTCCATTGCTTGTGGCCAAAAAACTCCCTTTTGAAAATGAGTACTCTGGTGTTACTGGGATTTTTGACTGACTCCTTTTCTGGCTTCAGAAAAATGCTAAAAATATAACATGTTGAACTCATGGGAAAAGTGAGCCACTCTGATCAAATAGAACCTGTTCAATCCATCAGTGTACTGGAAACATTTTTGAATTTGACAGGAAATAGAAAGTTTTGCAGTAGAGGATTATTTATAGCTAATTATAATCTACTTAAATAATTTAAAGGGTAGTTGGGATTTGAGAAGATCAGTGTATTCTTTTAAAGTATTACACTATTTACAGCATCTTTAACATGTAAGAAGCTACTCTATATAAAAACATCTATAAAAGAGTGAAAATTTTAAATAATAAAATCTCTTGTGGCCACAAATAAATGGTACGTCTCCCATAGATATCAACGGTGCTCTCATTTATCTAGCACATAAAAGAAGTGAAGATCAGAATCATCTTAAAGATTTGTAAATGTTGGAGCTGGGGATTTAGCTCAGCGGCATAAGCGCCTGCCTTGCAAGTGCGTGGTCGTGAGTTCAATCCCTGGTACCAAAAAAAAAAAAAAAACAGAGAGAATTGTAAATGTTGATAACCATTCTTAATTCCTCCTGCCACTATTTTGGGATGAATTCAGTATTTCACTGTTTCTTGGGTGGGATGTGGTAGACTTCAACTGTGTAGAAAATGTCAATGCTTTAGCTATAGGTTTTTTGTGAGCAGAGTTTCTCAACAGAATACAACTGGCATTTTGTGTGAGACTATTCTTCATTGTGCAGGTCCCTGGTTTCAGCCTAGTAAATGCTAGAAGTTTTCCATAATTACTATGAAAAGACACTATCCCTGACTTCCAATTGAGAATCACTGCACTAGCCTCTGAGCTTGGGTACAAACAACCAATATTATATATAGGAATAAATTTATTGATGCATCTAAGAGTGGAATGTATGAACAGTTTCTTTGATGTACAGTACAAATAAGATCATAATCGAATGGGGCCCTACTTAGACCACTGGGTTTCTGTGGAACCAATGTATAACCCAGTTTGAAGGATGGTGTTGCTCAACTGTTCAGGCCTGTGCAAGCTGTCCAAGGCCAGCATTCTCAGGTCACCTCTCCTTGCTCAACCACTGACTATAATGGATGAAGAAAGCAAAGCAGCTGGCCTGTGAACTATTCACTTCTCTTATCAGGGGACAACCTCTGGGAGAAAGGAAAGAAGGCAAACGACCCAATATGATCTCTTATCAATTGTACCTCTGAGTATATAGGCTAATAATGATGCAGATCTGTTGACTTTCAGGATATCGCTGGCCTAGGGTGATCGGTAGTAAATAAAAATAGGATCCATGGATATAGGTGGAGAGGTCATGGCTCCCTGGAGAATGGTGTTCTTTGAGGTATTAAGTGGAGATATTTTATGACTTAAAATATGTATGAGAGAAATTCTTTGTCTCACTTGGAGATCTCATTCATTATTCTGGACAGAGAGTAAACAACTGACATGAAAAGATAGGTCCTAGTGAGCCACTCTTGAATTCTCAAATCTCTTTTTGCTTCATTTGGGTCTCTTGAAGGCCTCTATCTTTAGAATTATTGGGAAACCTTGATACTGGGTATAGCTCAAAGATAGACGACTGTGATTTGATTCAGACTTTTTTTCAAAGCCCTCTTTTGTCTCTGTTGTGAGGCCAAAGGCACTCTGGCACTGTCACAAGATGCATAGACATAAGCCCTCACCATGACCATCTGTATGAACACTTCCTTGAGTCCAGATCACCATCCTGAACTTCACAATTCATTTCAAAACCTTTATTTCCTGTCCCATAATCTAGATTTTTCCCAATGTCTCTGACTCTTTAAAAACTTAGGAATTGAAAGTAGCTTATATTTATAGCTTACACTTGTGGTAAATGCACTAAGATGTTTCAGTGAGTAAAATTTACTTAAAATCATCATTGAGTTACAACAAAATGTCATATTTATCAATATTCTCATTTGAAAGTGAAATATACAAGAAGTCAAAAAACAAAGCCGCCAATGTTGTGGGGAAAAGCTGGCTCTTCTACAGTGCTGGTTGGAATGTAAACTAGTGCAACCACTATGGACATCAGAGTGGAGATTCCCCCCCAAAACTAAAAATATAAATTCCAAGACATCATGTTACAGTGATATGTGTGCACCCATATTAATAACAGCAGAATTCATAATAGCTAAATTTTGGAAAGAGCCTATCTGCCTACTAACAAATGAATGGATAAAGAAACTCTGATATATATACAAAATGGAGTCATAAAGAAGATAAACATGGTCATGTATAAGCAAATGGATGCATCTTGAGACCATGATGTTAAGTGAAACAAACCAGACACAGAAGATTAAATATTTCCCTAATATGAGAAACCTGAAATATAAATAATTTTAAGAACAAAATGAGAGCGAGATGATAGGAAACAGGAAGGTAGACTTTGTGGGGATGAAAAGGGTATCTGAGTCAGGGAGAAAGAGGAGGACAGGAGGCAAAGAGAAAGCAAAACTGATTAAGATATGGTACGTTTATACACCAATTCCCCACAATGACCGTAATTATTGCATTGAAACATATACCAATAAATATATATGTCAAAGAATTGAAAATAAGATATGCTGAGTATATTCTAAATATATAACAGTAATTAACTTCTTCAAAACCCAAGAAAGAAAAGTGATAATGAATTCTGATTTTGATATAAATATAATAATGAGAATTCAAACAAACGTGGCCTGTCTCACTTCCAGCGGCAGGGGTCTTACGGGATGATAGCATGGACGAAGTAAATCACATCATCATCACCATCATTGTCACCATCACCATCACCATCATCATCAAACTGCTAATGTCTTGTATTATAATCCATAACTATGTTGAGAGGCAGGGTAGCTTGGGTGACAATAAAGGCTTTAGACTTTAGGCTTTTGAATGCAAAGACCCATTGGATTCAAATTCCAGCTTGACCACTGGCTAGCAAAGATATGTGGGAGGTTATTTGGCCTTTCTAAACCTTAATTTCTTCATTTACAAATTAGTAATGATAATAATAATGCTAGCTACCTATAAATTTTTAAAGAACCAAATGAATTAATACAGATAAACAGAATAAAATACTGTCAGGAACACTACATTGTAAGCAATCCACAATTATTATTTGTATGAATAAGAGAGATAGGGAGGAAAGAAAGCCAGCTTCTTTTAATTAAGAAAAGGCATAGTGCACCTGAGGTAGGATAGAAGTAGAAATAGGTTGGGAGGAGATAAGGAGAAATATAACTAAAAAATTTTACTCTTAGGAAGATGTCAATTTTAGGGACACAGTCAAAGTTGTCCACGACTATCCATATGGGACTTCCCTGTGTGAAGTTACGTTCCTTTCCTTCCAGACCCATTACAACCAGAATTTATTAAGAATAATGTAAATCCAGGTCCATAATTAGACTTCATTGAAATAATAAAGAGCAAGAACCTAATCTTAATATAAAGAAAGGTTGAAAGACTTCAAAGAAAGCTTAAATTTATCCAACCCTTTAAAAATAAATCGTGAAGCTCACACCTTTCATCTGCAAAACTGGCCATTATCTTTGTAACCTGGTCATCCTTTTCCCATAAAGCAAGACCCAAGATGGAACTTCTGCCTGCTCAAGAGAAACATAAATTTCCCTGTTTATAGAAAAAGTGCACCTGGCTTTCTAAAGGGCTCACACTCTATTTCTTTGAGTATGTACTTTTAAAATGCTGCCTAATAAATTCCTTTATGCCTCTTATTGACTAGTCCTGAAAATTCCTTTTCCATAACAGTGAAGTTACTTCATGGGTAGAATGGGATTGCAGTCTCAGCCTCTGCTTTGGGGACCTGCTCAGACCTTGTCCAGTAACATATCTGCCCATAATTGTAATTATTGTGTCACTGAGGGGATACATGGACACATGCTGCACTAGAAAACATGAGCAATAGAGATTATTGGGAGATGAGGGCTTAAATCCTATCTTCCCCAATTTTCATCTTAAAATGGGTACAGCTATACAAATCTGCCTTAAGAAGTTGTAATGGAGATTAAATGTCTTATTCATAAAATGTTTTATACAGGGTTTATTCAGCATAATTTTTTCACAAACAATTAGTAGTAGTAGTACTCTAAGCATTCAACGCATGCTGGCAGGAAGAGGGACTAATCATGTACCACATGATCAATCTATGTAGCTCTGAGCACAAGTCCATAGGGAAGCCTTCATTTCTTGTGCTGTATCTGCAGAAGCTAGCTGTTCACAAATCGCGAATGCTGATGAAAGTAGCTATTCCTTTCTCTGAAGGGAAAGGGAACTGCAACAGTAGACCACAGACTGAGCTAACCCTATGAATCACCAAGGGAACCTTCTCAAAATCCAGATTCCGGAGCTCCCAGTCAAACCTAGAAAATCAGCATCTCCGGGGGTGGGGAGAAGAGAGAAGGAATCTTATATTTAAAAAACAACCTCGGTGATTCCCATGATAAGTCAGTGAGGTGACCTCTCTATTCCCTTCAAGATTTAGATTCTGTGATTCTAATCACACCTTCTAAGTGAGTCAGAGCCCACAGTTATCATGCAAAATGAGGTAATTTGTGGTTTCCTGTCTTCAGATATAGTAGAGGGAAGAATCACATAATGGGCATTGTCTCAGTTAATGGAGATTTGCTAAAATAACATAGGAAGATGGAAAAATGCCTGATTAAACACTGATGTTGTTAAATCCTTAATATAATAAATCAATCTGCTATCAACAATTTTGACAAATAGAAATAAACTCTAGTAATACTCAAACTAGGTCATGAGACTGGTAGAGAATTAAGCTGAAAGTAATAGCAGAAAGATTCTTCATTTTACCTCATCACCGAACAATTGTAGTTTGGAGTGAGAATCAATAAAGAATAAGTCCTCAGAATATTCAAGTGATATTTTATATAGAATTATGGACATGATTGCTGTCTCAAGTTCCACCATGGCCAAGGAAAATGTTGCTGACTTAGAGTTCACAAGCATGATCCAATCAAAGGAGAAAACCTCACTCCAGCTTTGCAACATGTCACAGACAGATGTAGCAGATCATGACCCTAAGATAAGTAGAGTCTCTAGACTGAAAGCAAACTTTTATATTCCCAACACTAGGTCTCCTTTCCAGGAAAAAATCCAAGACTTCACAAACAAAAAACTAGTGATTACCAAGGCTGTCAGTTTCTAGAAAGTAGATAAATTCTCAGTGAACCCTCCTTGCTCTGAGAAGGAAGCAAAAGAAAAGGATGCCTTTCACTCCTGAATTGCTTTACACAGAATTCAGTTCATTGCCACCTTTCAGAAATAAAAGTCCAGTGTACTTATTTATTTATTTATATGTTTTTTTCAGTAGCTGGGATTGAACTCACAACCGTGTGCTTGCAAGACAGGCACTTATGCCACTGAGCTAAATCCCCAGCCCAAGATACATAGAGTCAGCTTCTCTGTGTCCTGGAGGTACTGACCGCACTGTGCACTAACCTCAGGAATAGTCAGATTCGCTGAAGAATTTAAGTGAGCAGAACCGCAGAACTATGCCACGCTTTCAAGTACATACATATTTTAAATTCCTACTAATTTACATAACCCTGGATTTCCTGAAACCAAGGCTTGAGGGTACTTGGAGAGACCAAGACTTCATGTAGAGCTATCTCCAGGACTCTTATTGGAAATCCAAACAGTCAGTGGGAAGGAATTGTGTGTGATTTTGGCTGAAGCTCTTAGTAAAGATTTTCTGGCTTTATAACCAGACACCACCTCATAATTAGAAAATACTGTTCTGTCACTTGTTAATCCACCTGATTGTGACCTTTCCCTGGATCAAGCTGGGGTCTGAAACTAATGTTGATGTCTGCATAAGGAGTTCTTAAGGGTTCTGTATTTGTTCCTGTTCTTAACTCTCTGAAATATATTAACCTACTTACTCACTGAGAAGGTGACATAAAAAAGGAAACGATCAGGTTTTATAACTACAGTATTTATAACTTTCTGATTCATTCTGGGCCCTGGAGATCCGTGGGTGATTACTACAACTTATTAACTTTCTTTCATAAAGAAATGCCAGTAAACCTCTTCCTTGGACCACAGCCAGGTGCAAATAGTCTCATGGTTCTGTTTTGCATCATTCACCTGATTGCTTTCAAAGAAGGTGGGGATCATGCGAGAAGCAATTCCTCTCCAGGTGCTAACCATTACTGAAAAGAATTACTGATTACTAATGAATATTTTCAGTTAAAACTCCTAATTTCAGGGCTCTACTTAAAGATGCCCACTTAATGGAAGAATGTAAATCTAGTTAGAGAGTGATTTGGGGGGAAACAGAGCTGTTTGCTCACATTGAGTGTCAATTCTGTGGCAATAAAGGAAGAAGGAAAACCTGACTTCCTCTGAGCCCTGTCATTGGAACAAGGCACTCAATTGTAGCACTTGAATCAGCACTTTTGGCAGTATTTCCTCCCTACCACGAAATTAAGATCGGTTACCTTATAGACCTTTCTCACTTTCTCTTTCTTTTTCACACTTACACTGCAGCCTATTTCACTGCATTTCACTATATTTTCCTTCTCTCTTCTTACTCTCATTCCCTTTCTCTTCTCCTTTATCTTTTGAGAATGGAGATGAAGAATAAGGGGGTGATATAAAAAAAATGCTCATCTGAGTTAGCCAGGTGGAAAGCAGAGTCGGATTTGTGGGGTTTTTTTTTGGTTTTTTAAAAATGTTTTCTACCTTTAAAATATCTAAACATGCTAGGTGATCAGGCTATGGAAACCCAGTTAGATCAGCTGCACTATTCAGAGGTTGTCCTAACAATCTTTGATGATGTCCTCCAAAATCTGGTTTTAGTTTGAGATCAGTTTGGAAAAGTTCTTGGGGCCAGCTGATGGAGGTGTTATTATTTAGACCTAGATAGGAGGTCTGGCAGGTTGAATGATAAAGAACAGGGAAAGCAGGTAAGTCCCCAAACTGGTGCTATATGGGCTTGTGAAAACCCTTTTTTATACAAATAGGAAAAGAATTTTCTGGAAACACTCTCTTAGACTTCCCCAGAATGCATGTGGATTTCTGGAAAGGTTGACACTTGGAAAGTGGTACCAAATTCTTGGTTTCAGAACAAGATTTTTATGAAGGTCTATGATGTAATTTACTGATGTCAGGGAAGGTTAATGGCTTTCAGTATTTGGATTTTGAAAGTAATACAGTTAGAAACGAGGGAGCTGAGTGAATCACCCCTTTCCTCCATTTAATTCTAAACAGTACCCAACCATTATCCCTGCTTCCGTTATCCTAGCAGAGGTAAAAATAACAAAAGCCTAGGAAATTGCCACGCCTCGGTCAGAGCATAGGCAGCCAGGTACTGGCACAGAGGTAGGTTGAGGCATCAAAAGCAGAGATGTCTGGCCTTTAAATTCTGAAAGACTGAGTTATGGTGCTCGTTTTCCTCTTTTTTCCTGTTGCTGCTGCTGCCTTTGACCTGTGTGCCATGCTTTTTTTTTTTTTTTTTGTCACCCTAACACCTTTCTTAGTCTATGTTATACCTTTGTTAGCATAGATGACCCCTGAGCACAACTTACTGTGATCTTCAGTAAGCAGAGTCACTACCGGGTGTACACTTGACAGTTCCTTCCTTGTCATTCACAAGAACCTGGATGATTATTGACCCACTCAATTGTAACAAAAGCATTTGATCGATTGACATAGTTCACACTGCAACCTAGATGACCTCCTCTTGTCCTCCTAACCCTCAGCAGTAGTTCTTTTATCTGTTGAAAATCAAGAGAATTTAGGGGAAAGAAGGGAGGAGGATTTCAGAGTCTGGGACACAGTGAAAGACTGACAAAGAGGAAAATGCAAGTATATTATCTGTCCTCTGCCCAGTCACTTGAACTGGGGTTGAGCCTAGGTAATGGAGTAGAGCGAGTAGTTGTCTTCTGCCACTTGGGACTGAGAAAGAAGAGAAAGCCAAAGGTCAGAGAAGCTATTTTGGGGGTAGGCTGTGTGACAAAGTGTAAAAAATTGTGAAGACTTGTCCCCTCGTGGAGCTCAGCATGGCCATACCACCCACAGGATTGTCAGCCTTGGGCTCTCTGGAGGAACACCCAGGGCATGGACCTTGGTGCCGTCATGAGAGGTTACAATGATGTGCCTTCCAGTGACCCTCTGGACTGCAGACCTGGGAAACTGTGACACATCCAAGACAATCACATGTGAACTATAACCTTTGCACTGATACAATCAACTGTGGGAGATTTTGAAGAGGAGTTGAAATTCTGCAATCAAGAATGGTGATTTTTAACATGTCTGAGGAAGTCTGACACATGCTTTCTAGGAAAATCAAACTGTGATTTTGTGCTTGTCAATTTGGTGTGCGTGCAAGTATGAGTTGAGAGCAGTTGGAATTCAATATCTAATGTAATTACAAAGTGATGATCATATTTATTTTATGTCAGCAGATCTTCATCAGCCTTCTCTTTCCAGTAAATTTTTGCTAACCTTCCTTGATCTTTGGTAATCAAGAATGATACTCAGTTTAACTATGTACTAAAGATACATTTCACCAAAATACATTTTAGGAGAAACCTTGTAAACTCAGAGATATTTCTATTTTTCCCTCCCATATAAAGCTTAGAATTAATGGGCTCTTGTTTTGCTTTGGGTAGTTTACTCATTTATTTCTGTTTCTACAGCATCATTAGAATTATAGGACTTTGGAAGTTATGGGGATTTAAAAGAAGGAAAAGTATAAATCATATATTTCCATAGACCCGTGTTGGAAAATGCAAGACAAGACCCGCAAGGACCAGAAACATCAAGCCCAAGGCCAAGTGAGGACTGAAGTTAGCCTTCAGATTATTCATGGAAGCAATAGGATTAAAGCTGGATTCTAGCCTGCTTCTAACTACATTTTAATATTGTCATTCTGGAAACAGTACCTTTGCTCTGGTCATCTGCACCTAGGAGAGGTTCTACCCATGAGGATTTCAGACCATACAATAAGAGGATAACATAGGAAAGTACTGGAGCACTAACAGGAATCTCCTGGAGAATCTACTGCTTGGGCCCTGCAATGAGTGAGGACTGCACAGCAGGTTGCCTTGCTAAGTGTGTAATCTGGAACCGCAAACATGTCTATGTGAGCCTTTATTTCCCATGGACAAAAGATATTCAGTTCTCATTTCTATCACATTCAGCTCAAAATGTATTTAGTGTTAATGTAACATGTGTCTTCAAGACACAATGGCAACTTTAAAGATAGCCTGATATAAATCAGAGTGATTAATTTGTAATGATAAAATGTCCAGTATCACTAAGTAAGATAAAGAGACACTGACAGAGGAGCTGTGGAATTATATCACCGTGAGAAACTGACCACCTGAGAGGGTGCTCTACCCACTGGGTCCAGAGCAGTCCCATAGCAGTCAAAGAAGAGTTCACAGCTAAATGTGGTCGTAGGAGGTGGAGTCTGGAAGAGTTTATTTGCTTTATTTTTTTTTTTTAGTGCATGTTAATATGACATGATGATGGGGTTTATTTTGAGAAACTAGTATATTCATGTAACATAGCTCGATCAATTCCAGTCCCCTTGCCTCCCTCTTCCTCTCCTCTCCCCTTCTACTTATTCACTTCCTCATCTCCAGAAATCTACATTTTGGTTTCCTGTTTTCTTTCTTTCTTTCTTTTTTTCTTTCTTTCTTTCATTTGTTTTAGATTTCTAGCATATGTGCTGCCAAAGCGAGCACTGTTTTAGATTTCTAATGTGAGAGAAAATGTGTAATATTTAATTTTATGAGTCTGGCTAATATCACTCAACATGATGGTTTCCAGTTGCATCCATTTTCCTGTGAATGGCATGATTTTGTTCTTCTTTATGGCTAGGTAATATTCTGTTGTGTATGCATACAATTCTTTATGCATCATTTATTGTTGGGCATCTAGGCTATTTATACAGCTTGGCTATTGTGAATTGTTCTGCTTTAAATATGGGTATGCCTGTGTTGCCATAGTATGCAGTTCTTAATTATTTTGAGAATATACCCCAGGGCGATATAGCTGGGTCAAATAGTATTTTTATGTTTAGTTTTTGAGGAAGCTCCATGTTGATTTCCATAATGATTGTGCTTGTTTGTATTCTCATCAGCACTGTGGAAGTGTTCCCCATACCCTGGCCAGCATTTTTTTGTGTGTTTCTTTCTTTTTTTTTTGGAGGGGGTACAGGTTTTTGTGTGTGTGTGTTCTTAAGGATGGCTATTCTGACTGGGATGATATGGTAATAGTATAGTTTTAATTTGGATTTCTCTGATGTCTAGAGATGTTGAATATTATTGTATACATGTTTGACCATTTGAATTTCTTTTTCTGAGAGATATCTATTCAGTTTATCTGCCAACTTTCTTATAAGACTCATTTTTTGATAAAGATAACCTTTTTATTTTTTTTGAACATTCTAGCCACCAGTCTTCTGTCAGGAGAACAGCAAAGGTTTTCTCCTATTCACTGTATTGTCTCTTCACTCCATGGATTGTTTCTTTTGATATGTAGAAGCTTCTTAATTTGATGTGGTCCCATTTGTAGATTCTTGATATTATTTCCTACACTTTTAGAGTTCTATTCAGGAAGTTGAGATGCCTGAGATTCTGGCATCAAGTGTTTTGCTTATGTTGTTTTCTGGCAGTTTCAACATTTCTGGTTTTGCATGTAGGTCCGTGATTCATTTTGATTTGATTTGAGTACAGAGTGAGAGAGGGATCTAGTTCCACTTTTCTGCCTGTGGCTCCCCAGTTTTCTCAGCACCATCTGTTAAAGAGATTGTCTATTATCCAGCACATAGTTTTGGTACCTTTGTCAAAAATCCAATAGCAAGGTGTGTGAATTTGTTTCTCTGTCTCTGGTTTTACATCTAGGTCTTTGATCCCACTGGTCAACTCTTTGTGTTATTACCATGTTAGTTTTGTTATTATAGCTTTATAATATAGCTTGAAATCCAATAAACTGATGCTCTCAGCATTGGTCTTTTTTCCAGGATTGCTTGGCTGTTCCAAGTCATTTCTGATTCCAAGTGAGATTCCCCAGGCTCTTCTCTCTCTGGCTTTTTCTAGTCCTCTCTGCTTCCTGGCTGCCATAAGGTGAAAAGATTTCCTCTACTATACTATTTCTGCCTTCATTTCTGAAACCTCTGAAAATGTAGCCAAATGAACCTGTCCTCCTTGAAATGTATATTAGGCATTTGGCTGCACGGATGAAAAATTGACCAATATAGTTGGTAAAACACTGAGAAACTATAAGCTGAAAAGAAAAAATGTGTAAGAGTTTATACAAAGTGGCCTTGATCTACGTTAAATTGGATGGAAATTACTGAGAGTGAATATTCAACATTACTATGGGGATCTGATAGTGGAAAGGTTTAGAAGTGCCCTGATATCTGTAATGGGGCATCCATTAAAGTGAAAGCATTATCATGTATCACTGATGGCCCAATCAGGATTATAGAACATGGTTTTGCTGTGGATATGCTCAGCCCAAGTCTGTGGCTTTATTCGGTGGCTGGCAGCAATTTTAGAAGGAATGAATGGCGAAATACAACTGAATGAGATTTGGCCAAGAAAGCACAAGTGAACAAGAGAAGGGCAGGCTACTGCTCCCTAACCTGTTCATCTAATTTCTGTCCAGCTGCTATACTTTGATGCCGAATGTCCTCCGGAGGCCCATGTATTAAAACCTTGGTGCGAGTGCCTCTACTGCAAGGTGGTGGTAGGGTCCAATGGCAGGCCTAGTGGGACTTTGGGGTCACTGGAGATAATGCCCTTGCTGGGGACTGTGGGACTCTCATGCCCCCCTCACTGTGCTTGCTGGCCAGTGAGGCAAGCAGTTTTGTCCCACCACACTCTTCTGCCATGGGGTGATGCCTTAGCATAAACCTCATAGCAATGAGTCCACGCATTCATGGACTGGAACCTCGAAAATTATGAGCCAAAATAAACCTGTCCTCCTTATAAATTAATTGTCTCAGGTACTTTGTTATAGTGATGAAAGACTAATGATTTCCCTAACACTTTGTCTCCAGGTGAAGCCCTTTTAATCTAAATTGCTTTGGTGGAAGAGGGAGTGGATGAATGTGATAGCAGAATTCCAAAGAGCAGAATCTTAATAATACAGTGGGAGATATTTAATACAGCTGGCCTCCTATAGGTATGATTTGTAGGAAATGTAAATATTTTCTCATTTAAATTTTTTAAAAGTATTGAATAAACAATAAAAAGAAAAAATATGCATCAATATCTCACATTGTTCAACATACATAAAAGATTAGTAAATAAAAATATATAGAAAATATATTTAAAATTTTATATATTAAAATATATAGAAAAATATATAGAAAAAACTAGACATTTTACAAATTCCTGCCATAAATATTTAACCTTACTCTTTTTTCCATGAGATTTTACAAGTTTTCTTTCCTTTCATCTTGAATCTTTACACTGAAAATTGAAAATCAACTCAGAACTGGAAAATACCTACATCAGAAATAGAAAGATCTCTGGTCTTTATTGTACTATATAATTTACTTCCCTAGAAGGGTTTTTTTTTTTTCTTTTGGTTCTTACTTTGTATTCTAAAAAGAGGAAGAAACCACTTTTCACCACTATCACTTCATACAGAGGACAGGTTAAGTCACTAAGTATAACGCTGACTTTTCCTCAGGCAAAGTTTTTTAGGTACTGTTTTCTTCTCAGAAGCACATGCTTCTGCTCCTATCTCCAGTCACCATCTTTAATGGCAGTCTCCATCACAGAAGCTGTGTCTCCCCATGACAGGATGAATTCTAACACAGAATTTTGGTTGTGAAGTCAGATTTGACAAGGATGGGATTGTAGGGTGAGAGAGTTCATATAGACTGTTGATCGTGTTTAAAGAAAAATAGAGTTTTCTTAATAGGCTCATTTGAAACAGTTAATGAAAGAGATCACAATGGGAGCAATGTCTTTTTCTTGGGAAGTGGCAGGCGGCCCTGAGTTTGAATCCTGTTTTCGTCACTTACTCTGTGAATCTATGCTGGGTTCCAGGCTCATAGGAAGTCCCAACTCTGTCAGTGGCACATTTGCTTTTCTTCCCAGTGCCACCTCTGGAGGGAAAACTAAGGCGGTGTCAGTCAGAGCAGAGGGAGGCAAAAGCCCTTCTCCTTGCTCTCATCTACAGAACGGAGTGTAGAAGCCACCTCACTGTGGTGTAACCTTCCAGGTGGATGGGATTGGTATGGTGGTAAAAGCTCCTCCAGGAAGTAACTACTTCCAGACCCCAGCCCTTGGACCCACTGTAGTTGGATGTGGACGAGGAGTGCTAAGGGAGTAAAATTGGGCCTCGGGTCAGCTTCAGGACAAGAAAAGTATAAAATAGTAATGGCAAAAGCTTTCAGAGTATGTGGAACAATGTCTGTTCTTAGGAATCTGATTAGCAACTGGCAACATCTGGGTTATCCCAGACAAATTCAGTTAACATCTCTGCTAACTGAATAGTAGAGTCTGAGCACTGGTAATTTTTAAAAAGCTCCCTAGTTATTTCTAATGCAACTACATGATTGAGAGCCTCTGGTCTAGAGCTTTGTATTTTAGTCCCTCCTTCTTATCTTGGAGGCCTTCTGCCCACTGGTGCATCTCTCCCAGGTTGCTTCAGCGAAGGCAGACTGTAATCCTTACTTGAGGGGTAGCCACTACTGTCACAGGTCCTCCTAAGACTGCACACCTTTGGGTGAGACTCAGTCCAACTGTCACAGGGTCATTTGACTAACTGTTCAGTTTCACAACATAGTACATTGTTCATGTGGAGCCAGGATGTTTCATAGTTAAGATTACAGGCGCTGGCATCAACCTCTCTGTTCCAACTCCAACTTTGCCATTCCCTTGCTTTGTGTTCTGGGGTAAATTACTTAATGTTCCAGTGCTCATAACCATAAGATTAGGTAATAATAGTATTGTGTGTGTGTGTTAAAGAGTTACTGTATTCAAAGTTCTTAAAATAATGTCTGAACTAGTGATAACTCAAGAAAAGTTAGCTTTTTAAAAAGTTATTAATCACTCTCCTACCAGAACTCATTGATGACAAGCAAGAGCTTACCTTTAATAACTTCCTAACTTAAGGAAGCACAACTAAAACACCACTGTGGTTTCTGTTCACTAAGAAGATCAGTTTTTTTATGCATAACAATGTACGTTAAAACCATCCATTTTTATGACTGAAATCCAAATACATCCAATATTACCTCAGTTTTCTTGGATGATTTTCAAGGCAAGTGGAATAAGGCCAGGTAAGTTGGTGTAATAAAGTAAACAAGGTGAAGCAGTTCAGTGTGTATCAGCATAGAATGTGGGCTGCCACGTGTTACGGATTGGTCACCACCACAAAAAGATGGATGGAAGTCTGAATCTCCAGTCCTTCGAATGTGACCTTATTCAGAGACAGGGTCACTTCAGATATAACTAGTTAGGATCACACAGTATGGCTGGCTCCCCATGGGACGTGACTCTGGTGTCCTCAGAAGAAGCTGTGCCAGAAAACAGACACCAAGAGAGGAGTGTGTGATGAGGAAAGCGGAGAATGGAGTTATACAGCCACAGACCAAGGACTGATAGTAAACTAAAGCTAAGAAGAGTCAAGGAAAGATTTCCCTCTAGATTTTAAGGTGATTGTGGCCCTGCCAATACCTTGATTTTAGATTTCTAGACTCTAGAAATGTAAGATAAGTTTCTGTTGTTTAAGCTACCCAGCACTGTATCACAGAAGTCCACAGAAACTAATAAATCAAGGAAAGCTGAAGTGAATCCAAAGGTCATACAAGCCTAGCAGGAAAAAAGGGGAGAGTTTGGACAGCACCTGGCTGGATAATACCTCGTCACTTGTGGCAAGTGTTTAGCTGGTGAGGAATTAACACCAGACACTGTAGTGATGCCTGCATTATCTGTGCAATTGGGTATAGGAATAACTATGTATAACTCTAATCCATTTTTATTCAAAGTACAATTTCATGGATTCTGAATGCAGCCTTTAGTTTAAGTACTTGTGTTATTCTTATTTTACGAGTAAGAAAATTTAGGCGCTGAGATTAAGGAAAATCACGTGGCTATTAAGTAGCAGAGTTAGAAGTCAAGTTCAGGTTCATGCTTCTAATCATACTTGTCTTTCACCATTAGCTTAAGAAGGTAGCTTTGAAAAGAGAATAGCAATCACCCAAGCCACATTGCGAGGGCACTCCATCTTCCTGGGGATGGGAGGTGAGCATGCCACACTCCAGGAAGACATCGCCTCACACATTCCTAGCGACACAGGCCCCCTTGGTTCTCCACTAGCCCCAAGAGATTCAAATTAAACTGGCAAATAATAGAAGTTAAAGAAGTTTCCAATGGCAGCCACCATTGGGTTTTAAAATTTTATCTCTTTTGAGAAAATAAAAAGATCACTCAAGATTCATTTATCACAATTAGTTGAATATATTTTTTATTGTGAGAGTCAACTGCATATAATAAGAGATTGACAGATTCACATAGGATATTTACTGTTTTTAGTACTGCAATATGTTGAAGTTCGGAAACACAGGAGTGTTAGTGACTTCTGTGTGTTCAGTCCCTGTGAAAGTATAGCGGCACATTTATAAGTGTACACATTGCATTATTGTGACAAGCAAAACTTTCATTTTTCTCACTTACAAACTTAATCCTTCACTAACATTTACATATCCGATGATAAGAAGAATTTTTCTCAGAGTAGTTTCTAAATGTGTGCAGTTCAAACATTTTCATCCTCCACTAGGCATGTTTTCCGGAGCTGAGCATGGTGGGACCTCATCCATAGTGTGCTGTAACGTTTAGCCCTGTCTTGTCACATCATAGCACAGAGACCACAGCTCAGGTCTCAAGTGTCCCTCAAAGGCCTGTGGATTAATGTCCTAGGCTCCGGCCTGGCTCTACGAGGCGGTGGTAAGACCTTAAAGGGGTGGGGTCCAGTGGGAGGTCTTAGATCTCTGGGTCACTCCCTCAAAGGGGGCCGTGAGATCCTGGTCTCCTCTTTCCCTCCGTTTGCTCCCAGCCATGAGGTGATCAGTTTGGTTCTATGATGTGCCCCTGCCTTCACCACACAGCACCCCCACCAGAGGTCTAAAAGCAACGAGTCCACCAGACCATGACTAGAACCTCCGAAATGGTGAGCCAAATGCAAAGTGTTTTCCTTTAAAGTTTGATTATGTTGGGTTTTTGATGTAGTATACTGAAAGCTAACAAAACAGATGTTGGTATAGAGGAGAGGGTGGTAGGAACACTCCTAGAGGTCATTCCTACAATAGCTCAATCATAAATGAAGGGTTATAAACACATAGGCATATGCCGCTAAACCTAAAATAAAGGTCCAAATTAGTTTCCTTTTAGCCCAGTACTTCTCAACTGTCTAATTCTTGCCTTCCCCCAAGGAATTTTCTTACACTTTTGTTTTTCCTTAATCATCCATCCATGAAATTTTAATAGCACAGGCATATTGTATACTTGTTTATGTGATGCATATAGTTGTGCTTTTTACATAAAAATAGTAAGATTTTTTTGCCTCTTTTGGGAACAAAATCACCCCATTGAGAAAGTATGCCTTAGCCAAATCACCCCAAAACACTCATGTTATACCAGTGCCACTCAGTCCAAGGGGAAAGCGGTAGGGATGACCTGTAAGGAAGAGAAGCATAGACCAGGTGGACACATCGCTGGGTGCTTTCCTGATGTCTTGGAAGCAGTTGGCTAAAGTGAGAGGACTCGGGACCTAAACCCCTTAATCTGCACTGTAAATCTTCCTCTGCTGACAGGACGCAACTTTGTGAAATAAAAAGTAATAAAATTATAGGTAAAAATCAAAATATGTTCTCTTTACAGAAAACCAAGGATACGTTATAATATTCTTATCCATCAACAGAAATATTTTGTCACTCTAGGCCTAAAATGAGAAAAAAAATCATTTAAAGTCCTAAGGCAAGATTGTGAGAAACCTACAGATAATGTTAGTTTTGAAAAAAAAAATCTAAGTTTATTTTTAAATGTTTTAAATCTTGGCAAGTAATAAGCATTCAAACAATAATCAGATTGTGTAAGTACTGGGCATTTGATGCAGTCATAATAGAATTTACTGATTTGCACATATCTTCATCTTTAAAGGAAAATCGAGTTTGAAGGCTGCATTATTTGATGTTACTGTGGTTATGTAAAGTGTTTTGGGAATCGGCTGCATCTCCTGTAACTAATTATTTCACCTGCACCGTGCAGTGAAAGTCCAGTTGATAGGGCTATTGTTTGTTAATCCTGGCCCTGCGAATATTGATTGCGATGTCAAAGATCATTGAACATGTTTTTACAGGCTTAAAATAGAAAGACAGGTTTTACTTTTTTTTTCCCATGTAGAAGAGAGTGGAACATTTGTAAACTGAGAAACTTAAAAGGAATTCCAAGATAAAAGAAAGTGAGACTTGAAATTTCTAAGTAGTTCTGGTTGTCTTTTAGTCATAGTCCCCAAGTCATTTCTCATAAGATGCTTTTTATCTTTGGTAAATTATGTTCCCACTCATGTAACAAGAAATCTCATTCATAGCATTTATAAATACAAGCAATTAATTTAGGAAGCTGGTGTTTATCAAATCACATTCAATATAGAGTGCGTTCACAGTGAACACAGAGATATGGGCTCTTTATTGTCACTAGGAGTCTGTTGGATAGCTTCCTTCAGCCATAGTTTCCTCTTCTGTGACAAGTTATAATGCAATGTTTTTTTCAGATAAGTAGTGAGGTGGGATTAAATGAGATAACATTTGTTTCAATAGTTTAGAACATATCACATGATTTGCTAAATATAAAGAATCATTGGCATTATTATTGTTGATGGTCTATGGGGAAAACAGACCTTCTTACCAAACCTCTTCAGATTGCTCATTTTCTTTAAACAGGAATTCTTGGGATTTTTTTTTAACTACTTGTACACAATTGACTAAGAAATTCTCATTAACTTCTCTGTATCCACTATTAGACTGTGAGCTAAGAAGATAGCCTCCCTTTCTCATTCATTTGCTTTCCTCCCTTGGTGTGTAGCACATGTGACTTAGTAGGTGCTCAACTATGCAATGAAAGAATACAAGCACAAATGGACAATGAGGTCAGGATACGTAGTTATGTACTTTGATTTCCTTGAGTAAAATATTTTCCCACGTGGTTTTAAAACCTGCTTCAGTCGTGATCTGCAGCCTCCATGACTCATTCAGCCTTCCCACCAAAAACACCAGGAGTGCTAATTACTGTAAAAGCCAAAGTCTTCAAAAAGAACAAATTGTCTACCTACAGTAACTAAACAGAAACCACCTACCATCTAATTTCATGTTGGGCTATAAACCCCCAAAGAGCAGGATTTTCCATTCCCATCTAAGAAGACTGCATTCAACATCTAAGTACCTTCCATCACTTTGGAAGGTACTTAGATAACAGCAGAGAAAGTGACATGCCACTACCCCACTATGGTTTTCGCAAGGTCCTGTGATGTGAACTACATTGTTCTCAGGTCCATGTGCATTACAGAAGAAATGGAGGCCTCGTCACCACGTCGAGGGGACAAGTATATACTAAGGAAGGAAGGAATAACTCAAAAGCAGCTTAAGTGACAAGAGACAAACAAGCATTTGGATTCTGAAGAAACGGCCTGGTGAACTTCTTGTGCTTGGCAATGTGCTTCTTCCACAAAGCATGGGAGCTGAAAGGAAACTTTTTTCAGAATCCTTCCTGTTCTGTGTGGACAGAATGTGTCACAAACTTAATGCTGCCTGCAGGTAACCCAGAGATGACTTTATTCTAGTCAGGACTCAAGATGGGGAAATGGAACTGGTGCTCTTATACTCTGTGGTCCTTCATTTTCCTTCTCATGTTAACTCTCCCCTAAGCAGCACAGGTCACCAGATACAGGAGCCACAGAGAGCAGGGTGGTCAGGCTGGGCAGCTGACAAAGCAAGAGGCTGAGTACTAAATGGGAAAAACACTGGAAGGTCAAAGGCCTTCTAGGGACTGTGAGATCATGATGGAGACAAGACATATAAGCAGAAATGTGTAATGAATGGTTCAACAGTGGACTGTTGCCAATAGGAACATTCTCTAGCAATTGGATTGAAGCTTGACTTGCGTATTTTCCTGGATCTGGCCACTTTTCAAAGAAGTAAATGTCTAGGTGACTCAGTAGCTGGAAGTCTTCTGAAAAGCCTGGCCTGCCTCAGCATAGCAAGGACTCTCCAATTGGGATTTCCATTGCCTCCGTATCTGTAATGAGTACTTCTTTCTCTGTGTGTCACAGTCACAAGATGGATGAGGCAAATCTGGATGTCACATTCATGTTCACTGAAGACAACAGGAAAGGAATGGAGAAAAGGGGGCTACTGTCAAGAGACTTTTTCTGATTTTTACTGCCAGAATAGCATTACTTGATAACACCTGACAAGGAAGCCTGGGCAATAAGCTAATCAGCTTTTGCAACCTCTCAAGTGGATAATCAGTGTGGAGTTTAAATTTGGTGAGGGAAGCAACATGCAGTGGCTGTCCCAGGCTGTGATCTGACACACCTCTCCCCACTCAATCCCTCACTACTCTACCCTCTACTGCCCAGCCCCCATCTGCCCCACTTCATGGTACTGGGGACTGCGCTCGGGCCTTCACACTGAGCCCCATCACCAGCCCTTTTATTTGTATTTTTTAAAATTTTATTTTAAGAAAGGTTTTCTCTACGTTGCTAAATTTCCCAGTCTGGGCTTGAACTGTTAATCTTCTTGTCCCGGCCTCACACAGTACTGGGATCACAAGTAAGTGTGCGACACCTTGCCCAGCTTTGTTGCCATGTTTTAAAAGACAGGATGCTCAAGGATTTTTCTAGTGATGATAATCATCACATTCTTCCAAACCTTTATCTTGCACCTCACCTAGAGACCCAGGAAGTCGTTTCTTTCTCTGACTTCAGTTGAAGATATAGCAAATTTCCTTAAAAAGAACTGTGCTTTTATCTGAACATATGCACTCTAAGCTAGAGAAACACTTCAGATTGTGATAATTAACTTTGCACTCCATCCCCACTGGACTCTTGCTCCACACCTGATCAATGTGTCACCTAATGGTGACACACACCAGATGATCCTAATTTTTTAAAAAAATTGACAGAAAAGACTTACTGGCAAAAACTGGAAGCTAGTTGCAAATTCATATTGCCTGTTTTATATCCTTTCAGAAAACAATGTTTATTTAACTTTTATAATGACAAGTCACATAAGGAGTCCACTCCTGAATCTTGGGGAGAGTTTACTAAATGTGGAAACATTACCCAAAAAAGCTGAAAAAAACTTTTCATGAAAAGTTTACTAATGTCACTTAAGAGTAGAAATGAAAAGTGATAAGAAGCACGATATAGGTGGTAGTAAGCTGTAATCTGGGCATTCAGCAGCCAGACTTCTTTTACTGGAAAGAATAGACCCTTATACATATAAGCTACTGTAATTGGCTGTTTGTTATCTGTAGTTGAATATAATCTAATTAATACAAACAAAGTGTGAGGAAAAAAAGAGGTGCTAAAGCAAAACAGTGAAGGAACAATTACAAAAGTTAGAGGAGGATTAGGACAACATGCATAAGGAAACCAATTGGGAGGAAAAATGGAAGGGTGACCACAGTATTAAACACAGTACTAAAGAGAGGATGATTATATCTCTAATAATATTATGCTTGTGATAAAGAAAATGAATATATTAATCACATTAATTTCATGTTCAAAAAACCTACAGCTCCTAATTTTATATTATTTCAAAGGATTTTGTAATGCATTTCTTAATTCTCTTTCAACAGAAGCTAATCTAAGTCACAAAATTTCATAAATTGTATTTCATGTTAAATTTGACATAATGACTAAATTCTCAATGTGCAAAATGGAATTCATAAGTCTTCTTTAAATAAGCAAATGGTAGTAATTTTGAATGGATTCTAAACTGTGTGAACATACTAGATTGTATTTTGGTTTTCAGTTCTAGATGGTTCTATCAATTTTTTTTTTTTGTACTGGGGATCAAACTCATGACCTTGTGCTTGCTAGGCAGGTGCTTATGCTGCTGAGCCAAATCTCCAGCCTTTGTCAGTTTTATTCTGAGAAAGAATATTTACACCTAGCGCATTAACAGTGTTCAGTTGTTAAAATGCAAATACTGACTAGAATGAGAGTACATGTTTGTAATACATAATGATTGTGTTCATTGTGGGATTTTATTAAGAAAGTGTTTGCAATGATTTAAAATTAAAAGTTGGATGAAAACACATGGAACAAAGAAATGACATTTCTAAATCAGCAAGAATATTTCACAAAAGCACAATTTCATATTATTTCCCTTAGTCTTTATATTAATTAAAATCACATATTACAAATTCATTACATCAATAATGACCCAAAGATACGAAATGGCAGGCCTCGTGATGCACGGAAGACAGCGTCTCGCAACTGCCGAGTTCACATGGTACAATGACAAATGCAGGGAGATCGTCGTCTCCCTCTGGCTCCAGGTCACACATTGCCTGGGATGGACTCCTGGTCTAGGCAGGTGCCCGCCCTCTATGCAGCCAATTGTTCCCAGGGATGGGGGCATTTTAGACAAGCTCAGCTTCTAGAACCTGCTCCGGATGTCAGGGGATCCGTTAAGGAGACCTCAGGGAGTGAGACACTTTCACATGTTGTTTCCACACAGCAGAACCTGCTAGAGACAAGGACATCCCTACAAACTGTCAGCAACAAGAGGAACAAAACGAAGTGAGAAATCAGGCACAAAAATGAAGTGCAAGATAAAGTGTCAAGACAGATCATTCCCACATGTTTCCAGGAATCTGCATTTATCATGATAGTTCCAGGTGTTTTGATATTATACTATCCAGCTTCCCTTTATTCTAGTCAAATTAAAATTGTGCAAAGCAATGTATGGTGAGTATTATATTTATGTAAGCTATAACAACCCTAATTCTGCCTGTCATAAGTTTCCTTAACTTCTATACATTGTTGGTATTCATGCAGATTTCCTTTATTGTGCATACCTGCAATTAGTTCTGATACCACATCTGAAAGGCTATCATTGTTTCTACCATGCATTCTTCCAGCAAACACTTCAGTCACACCAAATAGCATGCTTGCCTTCTCCTAAAAGGTATGTTGTGTTATCTACATAATTTTGACTGAGCTGACGGGGGAGGATGTTATTTATCTCAGTTCCCAGAGATTAACTTACTGTCATACTCTATATAGATTTCCTTAGCTCTAAGTTTTGGTGGCAAAACTTAATATTTCCGTCAGAGTAATTTTTCTTCACTAAAGTCAGATTCACTTGAGAAGTAATGTTCATAACTGGGCTGAAGGTATCCTAAGTTCAGAGTTTAAATAATAGATTTATTACCAGATAAACTAAAATACGTTATATTCATCAATCAGTGTGGCAGAAATGCTGTGAGGCTCATCCCAGAACTGCCTCTTTAGAGCTTCTGTCCTGATTTATTTAAGTTGTTCTATATTCACCAACCATTCTGCAGAGGATACTGTCACAGTTACAATGTGCAAACCCTGGAGTCTGGAAAGCATGTCAGCAATGAAGAACATGGGCTGAAACAGGCACGGTGGTGCCTACCTGGAATCCCAGCATTCAGGAGGCTGAGATAGGAAGATCATCAATTTGAAACCAGGCTAGGCCATTCAGCAAGACACTGTCTAAAAATCAGAAGGGCTGAGAATGTAGCTCTGCATTAGAATACTTGCCTATCACATCAAAACCTGGGCTTAATCCTTGCCTATCACATCAAAACCTGGGTCACCGAATTCAAATCCTGCTTCTTCTACTGGGAAGATATGGGAAATTCTCTACTTTTTCTGGTTCAGTTCCCTTCTTTATATAAGGATAATACTTCCCTCACAAGATGGTTATGCATTTTCAAGCTAAGAACTTATCACAATGCCCACAACCTATACTTCCCCCTCTCAATTTCCCTTCCTTTCTTTTTCTCCCCAACTTGCTTTCTTTGCTGTATTACCTAGCAATTCAATCCTTTCTTATTATTCTTAGCAAATCTTTGGATACCAATGTCAGATACCTAGAAAATCTCACAATATTTGAATATCAAATCATTTTCATTTTCTTTTTCAATCATTTCCCAATAATTTTCTGGGAATACCCTACACTGGTAAAATCCTAAGTCTCTTGGTCAGTTCAGGTTCCTTTTCAAGTAATAAAGGTCAAATTATTTAGTAGTTATTTGTGCTGTCTTCTTATGTAAAGATGAGAGTAAGGGCCTAGTCTTTAACCTTGCTTCCTATAAAATGCCTTGATACCCTCTAGTACTCATTAAAGTATAAATCATAGTCACAGCTTGATTTAATGACTGAAAAGTGGAAATAGAGCCCTTTTGCCAATGCCAGAGCAAAGCAAATGCATATGAACAGACACTAGGGAAAATGGAACACGGGCTTGGTGGAGTCTCCATGCTCTGTGAAGCCACTGAAGCCTGACAGAGCAGGCTCATGTGCGCCAGCTTATGGAATCAGATTCACCCCAAACAAACCCATCAAGTCTCAAGGGTCTTTAGTTACAATAAGGAGGGCATTTACTCAACAGTCTGGATACTTGGGAGAGTAATTCAAGTTTTGAGCCCCCTTTATTTTAAGTCCTCTCACATCACTGTATGACAGAGTTCGCTCTAAACATCTCTGCATCATTTTTACTGCCTTGTACCCCAAAAGAGGCCATATTCCAGTGCAATGATAGCTGAGCCTCTATTGTGCTATGTACCTCACAGTACCATGTGTTACATGACATCTGTGGTTAAGAGGACTTTGGGCGAATCCAAGGCAACTATTTATAGACACATCAGTATGAATATAGATTTACAAATGAGAATATCACCAGAATGCGAGTTTTAAAAGGGGTTTAGAAACCACAAAGAAAGATAAGTTTCTCGAGGGCAGAATGCTTTTAAGACAAATTTTGAATCCTGGAGTAGTGAGCCTGTGGGTCAGTAGTTTTCTTTATCTGCACTGCCCCCTCATGGCAAAGGGGCTGAGTGGAAAGAGGCCATTTGGGTACAGAGGTGACGGGTGAAAGATGCTGGAACAAGAGGCAACAGGTCTGATAAGAAATAAAAGAGAAAGGAAGTAAGTTGTTTAGGTTGTGTATCCTGGAAAAGAAGTCAGGAGAGCCTGTTAGTGAGAATGTTGGGAGCAGTTGTAGGAGCTGCTTTTGCTGTCCATCTGTGCTCATTCTTAGCGCTGAAAAGGTTTCGCTTTGCTTTGTTTTAAGCTGCTTCTCCTTGCGGCCCTGTAGGGTGGGTGCTGTAATACTGACTTAGATCCCTGGGCACCACTGTCCCTTCACTCCCCATCATCTCCAAAAAACGCAGCCTAGGAAACTGGGTGACAGTTAGTGCACAGCATAGGCTTGGCAGCAATGTTAGTAGACAAGCTAGTGGCCATAGAACATCCCTGTGCAGAGCGCTTTACCACTAAGGATCCTGGAGATTTGCAGACCAAAGACCGCCTATTGCAGGCCTATCATTTAGGCCCATCTAACTCCAGTGAGACAGGGAGGTCTAGAGTGAATGTCATATTCAAAAGATATTTTGAAAATTAAGGAAGGAACACGAGAGACAATCTTAAGGGAGGAGAAAAACACTACAGGGACTTTTCTTCTGCATTTAATTCTAAATTTCCTTGTAGCTAAGGAAAAACAAAAACAAAACAAAACAAAACAAAACAAAGAAAAAACCACACTTAAAAGGGGGGGGAGCCTAGAATGAGGAAATGTAACCATTCTTCAGAAATACACAGTCCATGCCATGAAGAATTTATCTTCATAATTCTAGGCCCAAAATAAGCATTGCATTGAAAGCCACCAAATGCAACCAGTTCTCTTCCGGTGTGCTTGCAGACCTAAATACTACATGTGATGGTAGTTCCCATTGGTCAGTGGTTTCCAACCTCAAGTAGGACCTCTAGTGGACAACAATGTTATTGCAAAGTATCGGCGAATTTAGACGCCGGATGTATCATTTCTGGAATGAAAAAATAATGTACTGAGCAATCATATCAAAAAAATTTCAAAAAATATAAGGATGACTAGAAATGATAAAATATAAGTTATGTAAAGGAATTTCTGAATTTATACTACCTTTTGGTTATTGTATATTTTCTTAATTCAAATTCTACTAACCATGCAAAATCTAAAAGCCACAAGTAAGATACTGAGATACCTGGAGTAAGTCCTTACGTTTGGAAACGTGGTAAACCATCAGTGATGCACACAATGGTGTCACTCATAAAGCAAAGAAAGCAGACTCCCTCACCTTGGCCTCTCATGCTTTAGAATCTGGGTTTTGTTCTCTGAGATGAGCTCCAAGGAAGGCGCTGGCTGCTCTGGGGCTTTGTTCAGTAATCGGCTTTGCGGTCTCAGGAGGCCCAAGAGAACTGTAGGGCTTTCTACCCGGGGCACTTTGTTCAGGAAGCTTAAGAGACTTGTTGTGGTTTCAGAAATGACATGCTTGAAATTCTGGAGCTGGCACAAACTACTGCTCCTGCTGAGAGAGACGATAGGAACAGAGACCGCCAGAGGGGCTGGTAGCCGGGCACCAGCGCTGCGGTTGTCTCCGCAGACAACTGCTCTTCAGCAAGCTCGCAATTGCTCCATAGAGGCAAACACAGCCCTTTCATGTGGGCAAAGAAAGAGATTTATCAGACGGAATGTCTCTATTTGCTTGAAACGCTGGGGTGAGATGGGAGGAAGTTGGGCTGTAAATTGGGGCAGAATTTACAACAGCAAAAAATCACGTTTTTGTTGAACTCTCCTGATCACATGGGCACCTCCCCCTGTTACAGATGCCTCTCAGATACTTTCTTGCTCTCCACTGCTGGCTGATGCGCCCACTGCCAGGAGGCGCCCACAGAGGGAAAGGCAGAGCTGCTCTGGACGCCTGGCTGAGACTAGCTATTTGAGGACAGAAGAGAATGGCAACAAGATTCTAAAACAAAAATGAGTACGTGCAAAGCTTTGTGAGGAGCAAAGTTAGCAGCACACTGCTTCAACTTCACCTAATGCTGTGGTGAGGTATCATCAGTAAGTAAGCTACCAATCACCATCCTAGAGACAGCCTGGCATATTTGTTAAATACTTAGATCACAATACCTTGCTTTTAGTTATCTGATTATTCATATCTCTAACTGTACATATGTCCCGGACACATAAATCTGAATGGCTGGCCAGCTTTGTCTCTCCCGCTGTCTATCATGGCTTCAGACTTGTACCATTGGAAATTCATTTATTTGAATCAAGAGTCTTACTCAGAAGGCAAATATCAGGTGGTAGAAAGAGAGAAAATGAGGGGTATCTGAATATAGAGTAGGAAGGTGGGAAGGATAAGAGAATAGAGGAAAAGATACACTCTTCTTATAGCTTGAAATGCTTAGACTAGAACCTGGAGTCTGTAGCCAGGAGCAAGGTGGTCACAGGCAAAATCAAGCACTGTAGGGTCCCCTTGCGGCCCAGCCTCCCAGGTCCCCCTCCTTGCCTGCAAGCCCTTGATAATCTGGGCATCTAAAACTTTAGTTTCTTTCCCCCATTTGCTTCAGCAAACCTGTCTTTTAAAAAGCACTGAGCCGGGGGACATGTATAGTCACTGTTTGATTCTTTGGGGAGGGCAACATGTCAGTTTTCTCACGTACATGGAGCTAGTGCCTCCCCTTTGTTCCTTGATGCTTGGTTTCTTGCATGTTAACATTTCTGAAATGGAAGCATTTTACAATGGTACTTTTAACACGATAGGGGATTTTTTTTGTCTCAAAAAATAACTAGTACCAAAAAAATGACGTGTTTTCTAATTCATTGCTTCATGGAACTCAAAACAAAATATGTACATTTTGTTCTCCCCACAGATTATTGTGAGGGTTGAATGTGATAATTCTTGTGAAAAATCAACTGTGGACAATGACCAAAAAAAAATGACTGTCACAGGATTTTTCTTAGAGGGCTTGTTGTCTATTGAATGGTGGTTCAAATGATTCCCGAGGACAGCCCTGCAGGTCCTGTCAGTGAGCTCGTGAGCTTTTCTTTCCTAAGGCACAAGGTCATCATGCTCTGTGACAGGAAAACCATTCAGCACCATAAAATACTGTGATTAACAAAATAAAAGTGAAAAAGGAAAAAGCACAGATACATGTTCTTACAAACACCAGTAATAAACATTAAACATATATTTTATGTTTTTCTAGCTATTATAAATATTTCATGCTATATATATATATGTATATATATATGTGTGTGTGTGTATAAATATATATATATATGTATATAGGGGAATTTTAAATATATATATGTATATGGAAGGATTGTAAATGTTTCTTTTTTTAGGAATTTTTCCATGTGGTCTGGATTGGCCAAGACTTCTTAACATATGAATCCAATGAGATTTTCATAGAAAACATCTTTCTTTTTTTTCCAGATATTACATAAGACATGGACATCCTTGATTCCTGTGGGAACTTTAAAGTGTAAAGGCTACTGGAAGATGGAGATTAAGCATCTGGCAGATAAAGAAAGGAAGGCGTGGGAACAGGTTGGCTACATGGTGCCTCTAATCATACCAGAAGATAGTCCCTGCTCTCCTTCCTGGTCCATTCCTCAGCAAATTATTATATAGAAACTCTTCCCTTTAAAATACTGGGCTTAGGGAATGCAGCTATAAGGCCTGACAGGAATGTGAACATTTCCAGCATTGTTAGAGTCCATGAATTTGTTTTTCCCAAAATTATTAAGTTCTTGGCAGGGTCAGGATTCAAATTAAGAACTCTAGACCTATGTCCTGTGGGGATAGATATCTTTGCACCTGACAAGTTGAAATTCAACAAATATTTATAGAGTGACTGCTATGTGGTAGGTTCTACACCAGGCATTGGATATGCAAAGATCAGTACATGTTTTTAAAAACTGATAAGAAAATGTGCCAAAAATGTGAGCTAAGACCATGAGCTGGAAATTCACAGAAGAGATAACAGTTAAATAGGTATAATTCACTAGCAACTTAAGAAATTTATGTTGAGACAGCATTTCCCTTCTCCAACAAAGGTTAAAAACAATGTTTATATTCAGCACTAAAGAATATATGGGATCATTTCCCTATACTATTGATGAAATAATACCTTGATAGAGAAGATGGGCAATATGCATCAAAATAAAAATTTATATTTTTAACCTGGCAATTCTCATTTTGGAAATTTAAGCAAAGGAAATAATAAAAAAAGAGCAGAAGGATGCATATCCAATGATTTTCCTCAAAATATTTATAATAATGGCTTCATATCAATATCATTTACAGTATTGTTAAATAACTCCTCATCCATCTTTTCCATGGAGTGTGTTCAGTTGATGAAATACACCTCTATTAGGATAGCTATGCACAGTACACAAGTGTAAGCAAGAGCAGGATGTCTTAGATAGTTCAGTTCTATTTCTGCTTTTTAGAAAAGTAAGCATATTTTTCCAAACTGGGGTGTAAATTTCTCATCAGTTCTAGAGTCTACAAAATTGATAGAGCTTTTCTTGCTGGGAGTCTACCGTTCTTTTCAAAAACCAAAACTCCATCCCAGGAAAAAAGAGAAATTCCGGAAAGTCTGCCTCAATTTCCCCCAGTGAGGTAGCGCTTTCCATCCTTTTTTCAGTGTTTTCTTATCATAGATAAATCTCTGTAATCCTAGCTGCTCAAGAGGCTGACAGGAGGATTGCAAGTTTGAGGCCTGCCTGTGCAACGTAGGCTTTGCCTGAAAATTAAAAAAATCAAAAGGGGTGAAGCTCAGCATTCCTAGGTTTAGTCCCCAGTGCCAGGATGAATGAATGATGAATTCATCAGATTCAGATTATGTAAATTATTTCTTACTGGCGTGTTTTTAATTTCCAGGCTCTTTTCTGGGTACTCAGATGTCTTCCACAGCTGAAGCAGGTATCATCAAAGTCACTGGCCCCAAACTGGATAGCTAGAAGTCACCGGAGTACTGACTGAATCAGTCCTCTGATTGCAAACCCCATGATAGTTCCATGTGTTCCTTACTGTCTGCTTTTGTGTGCCCATATTCACCAAGATACGGATTCCTTTGCCCTTAGTGTGAAAGTTTGTGACTAAAAATTTGCAGTTCAATGGGTCTTCCTTTGAAGAAGCCTACAGCGTGCACTTTTCTCTCATGCCCTAGCCTGCTTTAACTGGCTGGAGACCTAGGTGTGCACCACGCATCCATCTACTCACCCTTACACATGCCATCTCTATTATTCATCTTCTCTCTAGTTTCTGTTAGGAGCTATGTAGTCTAAAGTTTAAGAACAAAGTTAAAGTTTAGGAACAAATTGGCCAACTTCAAATTGTGGCACTGCCACTCAGGAGATGACAGAAAAATTACTTAACTAATTTGTACCTTTTTGCCTATAAAATGGGAATAAGAACAGTTCTGCTTTATAATGTTGTGATGAACATGACGTGAATTATCTGTGTAATGATCTTAGGGCAGGGCCTGGCATGTAATGAGCACACTATCTCCATCAATATTCTTAATGTCATGCACCAGGCACTGGACTGGATTCTGAAATTTCCAAAGACAGCAGACAGGGTTTCTGCTTCCAAAGCTTGTGAGAGACAAGCACCCCATCCCAAGAGGTGAAGGGTGTAGGGGTTAGCACCAGAGAGGCAGGGTCAAGGATGCTTCCCAGGAGAGAGAAGCTCTAAGCTGAAGTAAACCAGGCAATGATGGGCAGGAAAGGCAGGGCCAGAGGCCAGGAGGCAAGGGAGAGTGGGGCGCTGGAAGGACCAGGAGATTAAGGAAGACTGGGGCACAGAGTGCCACAGAGGTGAGGGAGAGATGGAACTGGAGAGAGGGACCAGTTGCCTCTTTGGCAACTGTTACAAAAGTGCCCTGAATCTACCACTGCAGATCACACCACTTGTCTCTTCCTTGTTCTTACACCATTCTGTCTTTTATGGGCCTTGATTAATAACAACACATCAGGCCTAAGAGACAAGGTCAAGGTTGTGTTTCAAAGCTCCCCTTTCACTCTGGATGGAAGGACAGAGCGGGCCAGCCCTGAGCCTGGACACTTGCAGTACTTTAGGGGGTCAGGTTGTAAAGTGGGATCTGAAGCATCCCAGCCTTGTGGAAAATGAGTCTCCCAGCCCTCTGGGTGCAGCAAGCCCTTCTGGACCAGCTGCCTCCACAACACAGCAAGGATGGGCATATACGGAGCCCTGACCCCTTCACACACCTCCCCAGCCCCACAACACCTCCTGCCCCCAACCCCTCCATCCCCCTCCCCGCCCAGCAGAACCACATTGTGTCTTGGGGCAGGCTGGCAACTGACGGGTGCAGAACTTTCACGGTTCTTACATTGTCCTTCCCTGAAGTATGTTTCCAGGGCAGAACCTAAGAGAGGCAACTCTCACCAGCTCAGATTTTTACACCTATTTTGATATTCCCAAGGAGTGATCATCCTCTATTTCTTTGGTTCCATTTAAAGTATCTCAAGAAACACGTTTTCTGATTATTCTATTTCAATTAATGTCTCATTCACCACAAAAATCGTGCATTCTTAATTTTTGTCTTTAACCGGTATTTCCCATAGGTTCTCTTTGTGGGAAATGCATGGCTATAGACCTACAAATTTTCATTCTATTTTGAGATTCCCTTTGAAAGTGAATTAAGGATGTTCCCTGAACTAGTTGATGATTTCCAGAAATGGTTCAAAGCCAGTTGCCATATTTATCTTCAAAAGAACTTTTTTAGGTTTGTCATAACATGCTTGGTGTGTATCTACTGGCTTCACCTTGCTTTCTGTTTTGGGGTGTAACATCCTCCTCAAGGTATTTTTGGCAACATTCTGAATCAGTCTTCTCTTTATTTCTGAGACAAACTTGTGATTCATCTTTAGCGTGGTAACCACTTTCATAAACATGGCTGTTACTGGTTTGTATAACTGGATTTGGTGTTAGGGAGACAAGTCAGTGAAAGTTGTCTCAGTGGGCATTTGGCTTTCTAATTTCTTCTTTATGATTTCTGTTGTCTAGCACTGAGAAGAATGTGGGTGTCCATTAAGTCTCTTTGGCCCACTGTTGACATCACACCTGCTTGAGAGGAAGGTGAAGAGTTACATGGAGGAAGACAGACACTGAAAAGTAATAAAATCATGTTCCTCCTGATATTCTACAGTGAGAAAGGCATAACATCGTCTGTACTGCATTCCTGCCAAAATGCTTAATCTGGATCTAATGGCAAGAGCAGTCAGGCTCTTTCAAACTGAGAGACAGTTTGCAAATCAGCTGGCTCAGGCTCCTCAAAAATGGTAGTATAAAGGAAAACCAGACAAAAGGGTGATAGATTGTCCTAGCTTAGTTCTCATAATGTGAGTCTTAGACCAGCAGCAATAGGATAAGCTAAAGAGCTTATTGGAAAAGCAGAAGTTCAGGCTCAGGCCTACAGAGTCAGAATTTACATTTTCACAAGATTCCCCAAATGATCTGTGTGCACACTCAGTTCTGGGAAGCACTGATGTAATGTGTGATTCATACTCAAATTTCCCCACTTTCCCAGTGGTACTCCTTTGGTTATTCCCTCTTGTCCCCTCTCCCTAATTCTGAATCTAGTCAAATGTCAAACATTGCAGTTAGTTGTCAAATCTCTCTAGACCCTTTGAGTCAGGACATGTGGCTCTAAAATGTTAGCCGGCATCAGAATCACTTGCAAGTTTTGCTGAAACACAGAGCATCACCCGTAACTAAGCCTTTAAATTAGTTTCTAGCAGTGATATTGGACACTGCTCATCCTGGGACCATACAAGGTGGAATTATTTCAATGCTAAGTTTCCAAGTGTGACAATCATGATTATAGAGGAAGAAGCATCCCCCCCCCATGTGATTTTTACTAAAGTATTTTGAGGTCAAACGTCACAATAGATACAACTAAGCCTCAAATAATTCAGCAAAATAGGTACTGGAGGAATGAATCATGGATGCATGGACTGGAGAGAGTAAACATGGTTATTAACCAGATCCATCAGTGAACACAGATGAATATAGGCACACAGTGAACACAGTGAGCAAATAAAAAGTTGAGGGAACATATGAAAAAAAGAATTCTTCATCTGTGCTCTTGGGTTCACTGCCTTGGACTTGACAAATTGAACTAACCAAAAATGGATGTGGATAGAAAGACCTATGAGTTTTATTTTGTGTTCATTTTTAAGTGAAAGGAGTTTCCTAGAAAAGAAGTTACAACTCCAAGAAGCAGATAAATCTGGGCCTTTATATGCCATTTTTAATAAATGATATAAATAAATGGTATATGTGACAAGAAAAGGCAAAAGGTTTTAGGGTTCCCAGGGTTGGTAACTGTGGGAGGGTAAAGAATTTAGAGGAAAACTGCTAGAAGATAAAATCTATCTTAGCTTTTTTTGTGCAGGTCCGTCCAGGTGCTCACCAGTTTTCTTCAAGTACTTGTGAGAGGGGATTAATAGCAGCCCTTATTTCCCAGAGGTTTCCTTTAGATAAAGGAAGCTCTTAGGAAAACTTCTTTCTACATATGTTGAAACTTAAATAACCAGCTCAAAACAATCCTTATGCTCCAATGACTTTAGGATAGCATATTCTGATCCCCTTCAAAGCAAAAAGTCTGCCTAGGAATCATAGCTGTAATTGTCCCTATTAACAACAATATACCAGTGCAGAGTATGGAAAGAACCGTTCTTAGGTGGATCTAACTTGCATCTGTCAGGCTTCTGGGTGAGCCAAGTAGAATGCAATAACCAGCTCTTAGGGTCTTAACCTGAAAAGCTGAATAGAAGCTGATCCATAGATAATGTTTTGTGCCATAATAACAAATAGGAGCAGTAACCATATTGAACTCATTTTGTTAATATTACTTAAGTCTTCAGTTATTCAACTGATATATTTTACCATGTATGGCATCAGATATATTTGACCTTTGCCATTTGTGTCCAGTTAGCAAGTATTCCTGGAGGTCTAGGGCCAGAAATGCTTTAGTCACTGGAAGTAACTCAAAGCACCATGAGGTAGGCAAGGCAGGGATGCAGATTCTGGTTCAGGCAATGCTGATCAAGAGATACGTGGTCTGCACAGGTCACTCAGGCCCTTTGACTTTCTGTTCCCCTATCCCTACACCTGCCTGAAGGGTACTCCTCATTCCTTCCAGCCTGGACTTTCTCTGGGGAATCTGAAGGTTTCACATAGCAGTTTGGAAACCCCTGTGGGGCCCAGTGTTCAGGCTACTACCAAGGAAACCCCCGCACTGAAACATTCACCCAGGAGCTGCACACACACAAAAAATCCTAGTACTCGCTCTTGGATCTTGTATGGCAGGTAGGGCACATGAACAGGAGAAATAGGCTGGTAGAGTAGGGATACAATATGAAAGAAAGCAGTGTCCTCCTTGAGAGCCAGGGAACATGCAAGAGCACCTCGTTCTTGTCAAAATTTACTGTCCCCTGAGTTCAGATCGGACAGCCTATAAAGGACTAAGGGAGTGCCAAGGCCGCCCAGGGCAGAAGGAGAGCTTTATGAGAGCAGGCATTTCCAACCAGGTCCCGAAAAAGAGCTCTAAAACTTATCCTTCTGATTCAGAGGCTGCTTATGCCCTGATTTTACTCTCCTCAGCAATAGGAGAGTATTGTTACCCTTGTCAGCATCCTGCATAATGTGTGTGCTTCTGTTAGAAATGCCAGGAGTCCCCTGGCATAAGACAAAGTTGACACAAGTGGAACATTTCACTGTTTCTTTCATTTTTTTTATCTATTTGTTTATTTTTGTCTTTTTGAGACAGGAGTTCACTGTCTCAAAAGGCCAGCAGCTCAGATTGACTTTGAATTCACAGCAATCCTCCTGCTTCAGCCTCTCTAGTGCTGGGATTACAGGCGTGTGCCACCACGTCTGACTATTTCTCACATTTAGCAATAGAATTATAAGCAATTTTGCCATTGAGTTGCACTATTTCCATGATTACTCAGTTTCTACATACCAAAGTTCGTTCTTTCTTTCTTTCTTTCTTTCTTTCTTTCTTTCTTTCTTTCTTTCTTTCTTTCTATTTGCTTGCTTGCTTCTTTCTCTTTTCTTTTTTGGTGGTACTGAGGATTGAACTCAGGACCTTCACACTGAACTGCACTCCAAGCTCTTCTTTGAAAGAAAGTTTTTGGAACAGGGTCTTGCTGAGTTAATGAAACACCCAAGCTGGGCTTGAGCATGTGATCTTCCTGCTTCAGCCTCCCAGAATGCTGGGATTACAAGCCTGCACCACAGTTGTGGGAAAATTCCCAAGTCAAGCAAAAGGAAGACTCTTTGCATTGAGGAGGTAAGAAAGCAACATTTAATTTATGCCGGCAGACTGTTACAGGATCATTCCCAGAGGCATTAGCTTGGAGTTTACAAAAAGTTTAGTTTATACAGCACTTAGATTACAAGACAAGTGACAAAACATTACCTGATTGGTTACATGCTTTGAGTCATATACTAACAGACAGGCCAGTCTTAAACAGATTTGTTGGAACAATGGAATTCTTTATCCTAATATAGAAACATTCTTGGAACAAGGGGAGGGGCCCTTACAGGTTGAGCATAGTTAAAGCTGTCCTTGACTAGCCCAGGGTGCCTTACAGCATAGACAGTCACTCTGACTCAGTGCTTATTAGAGGTGTGCAGCTGGGCTGTAGACACTGGCAAGGTCAATTGAATTCAGCAGGGGAAACTTGTTCAGAGACTCTGACTGCTCATTTGTATGATGACATACCTAGAAGTTTGCTGTTTCATGGATGTGTTCTTGCATTGTAATTGTGCCCCAACACCACCACACCCAACCAGATGCTTAACAGCACCTCTGCCCCAGTGGACTAGGCCTGGAGGTCTGCCATGGGAAGTAATGGTGATGCTGGCTAACATTTCTCCAGTCAGCATCTGATCCCGCTGCCACGCGTGTGTGCAAACTCGCAGAAGCTACTGGTTCATTATTAGTCATCAGACCGTAAAGTTTAGACTGTTCCTTTGAAAAATGTAAATAGACATTACATTCTTTATTGCCAGTTTAGTTCAAGAGATCACCCTAGGTCTGCTACTCCAGAAACTTAGGAAATAAACCTAAACACACTGGTGACCCACAATCTCAAATGCTGCAACACGCAAGAGCTTACATCCATGAACACACAAAAGTATTGTACTACAGGTTCCTTCCGGATTACACGCACTTCCTCTGTGTTCCCTATTGGAGACACCTGCAGTGGGTTCCAGTTTCCTTCCTGGGTTATGGTGCACCCCGGGAAAGGAAAGAAAGGGCAAGCACAGCAGAGACCTGGGACGACCAGCACTCTCTGGGAGCAGAAGGCCATGAGGCACCCAGACTCTTTGTATTTCTTCATTACATCTGAGTCAAGGACAAATGGGTGAAGGGGACTGGGTGCTCCTGGGAACAGTAATGGCACTAGACTACTATGGGTTAGGAGGATCAAAATGTTCTTGTGAAGATGAGGAAACAGGAGGGCAATGAGAAACTGTAGTTTCCCCAGGTGCCTTATCCTCTTTAGCAGGTCTTACTTGCTCTGTGAGTGCTACAGTGGTCATTAGCCTTAGGGCTTCTAACTGCAACCAGAAAAGAGCAGGGAGTTTCCACATGGCAATCTGGCCCAAGAGGGAAGACAAGGACAAGCTCAGATGTCACCTACACTCAATTTATAATGTGTGGTTCCCAACAATTCCCTTCCTTCCCCTTGCTTTTGGGGACACTGACAAGCTCACAGTCTTGGATGAGTCTCTTAGCTTCTCAAGCCTTATCTTCCCTGCAACGTGAGAGGGTTGCAGGCTCCCGGAGGCCCTTGCTATCTTTGGTCTGATTCCATGCTGTGTCCCCCAGTTGGAAGGTTGATGAAGTGCGGGAGCACTTAACCCCTCTGCAAACATTCGCAATGTCTAGATACACTTTTCTGGTCATAATTTGACCGGCAGTGCAACTGTCATCTAAGCAATAAAGGTCAGAGACAGTACTAAACATCTTATACTGCAAAAGCAAGCCCTCATGACAAATAATTTTCTGGCTTAAAATGTTAATAGTGTCAAGTTTGGAAAGCCTTCTTCTTGTAACTGTTACAAGTCTTTTTGCCCACAATTTAGTCTCTTGTCCCAAGGCTACTGTCTATTGCATAAAGCATGCTTAACATAGTGCCTGACATGTAACAAGTGTTTGATAAATGGTGGGATATTTGGTTGCTGTTGGCTTTTTATTTCTGTCCTTTGATAGTAAAGTTTCTTTTCCTGCCACCACAGTTTTCACCTCAGTGAAAACTTTGATCTTTGCAAGCCAAAACATATTTTGCATTTTTAACTCTTTCCTCTTAGTTGACATTATAGGTAACTTGAGAAACCCAATTGTCATCTAGTTTTTACTCACCACTCCTAATCTGATGCCCTGTCTGCCACTAACCCTCAGAAGCTATTGACCAGGTTAATGGGAAAATGAGAGGATTGAAGTCTCCTGGACTCAAACTTCCTCTGCAGACCTTATCATCTCCCTTCCACCCATGCCGGCACCCACTCCTCCATTGGCTTGTAGACTCTGCTTCTTTATTATCTCTTAAATATTTCCTTCTCCCGATTGGTACAGGCCTTGTCTCCATCTTGTCTGCATCTTTGTTGTTTATCACCTGTGGCACTTCAGAGCCCGACTTCCCTGACCTGAACGGTACCCTTCACACCCAGTCCCCACTTCTCTTCTCATTTGGATCTTGTCCAAATAAAAATGCCTTTGTGGCTTCCTTGAACTTTCAGGATGATCTTCAAATTTCTTAATGCAGTGGGCATTTTCCAGCTTGCCTTCCTCCCCATCTTTCCCTCCCAGTGGAAGCACTGTTTCCCACATCTGTGCCCTTACACGCATCATTCTTTCTGCTTCAAGTCCCCGTCCTCAACCCTTCACCCCAGCAACTTCTACTGGGTCTTCAAATGTCCTCCAGACAATCTTCTATACTCCCCAGGCTGCAATAGTAGCTTTAATTATTGAATAAAATTTGCATATAGTGAAGTACACAAATTTTAAGGATATGATCCAAATTAATACACACCCACATCACCACCACCCTAATCAAAGCAGATTTTGGGGGGCTTCCCCTCAGCCAATCCCACCCCCCAGAAGTAACCACCCTCCTAAACTCTGTCACCGTAGATTGGCTTAGCCTATTCTTGATCTCTGTATAGACAGGGCTGTCTGGTAGATGCTTTTTGTGTCTTCTGAGGCTCAGAAAATGATGCTTTGAGGTGTTATCCTTTGACATATGCTAAGTGAGGAAAAGACCCTGGGAACTGTTTTCTTATCCCCATCCCTTGATTATCTTTAATCCCTTTTCTCTCCTGAAATTCTAGGAGAGTCTTTCTCTATGTAAGTTTCCTTGCCTGATTAAGAGTCCTTCCTTCCTTTCTGGAAAGAAGGCAATTGTTAGGAAATCTCATTAAATAGAAAGAGTTAACCTCTGGGGAAGAGAATGAAAATCAAACACCAGACTCAGAACCCAGAGGAACTTTGTGGGACCCATTCATTTTTCCCTAGAAGTCATTTGCTATGCCTTCAAAATTGTCCACAGCACCCCACCCCCTCCTTTTCCCCTTTGAAGAGGATGTTTAAGTCTCAACCATATGACTCTGGTTTGAAGGTTTATACCTTATATGACTCCCATGTACATGTGAATATTAATAAATTTGTGTGCTTTCTCCCCTGCTGATCTATTGCCTGTTCATTTCAATGGATTTATAGGTTAGTAAACCTTCCCTTCAAGAGGGAAGGGGGAAATTCCTTTTCCTCCTAACAGCTATATTGTATGTTTCAGTAGTTCATCCTCTTTTTTTTAATTGCTGAGAATTTTCTTGCATAAACATATTGTAGTTTGATTAAACATTCAGTTCCCTCTGGTGTGCATTTGAACGGTTTTCTTTTTTTTTTCTGGCTATTATAAATAAAGTCGAGATGGTCATTCCTAGCATTTTTGGCTCATATTTTCATTTCTCTTGGGTAAATATCTAGGAATTGAATTAAGGAAAAAGCAGAGTAGATATATAGTTTATTTTAAAGAAACCACCAGACCATTTTTCCAAACTGCTTTTACTCTTATTTGCACAATGTACTGAGTTGCAGTTTCTTCAAGTCTTGAGAATAGTTGACTTGTTAGTCTTTCTAATTTTACTCATGTAATCTCCTACATTTTACTTTACAGTCAATGATCTTTAAAAAAACTTTTCTTGGGTTTATTTTGTGTGTGTGTGTGTGTGTGTGTGTGTGTGTAGGATTAAAGATGATCAAGTCTTTTGCCCACTTAAAAAATCCTATTTTTAATTCATTTGTAATATACATTCTAGATATAACTTCTTTGTCAAATATGAACATTGAAAATATTTTTACCAGCCTAGAATTTGCCTCTTCTATTATTAGTGTTATCTTTTGATGAATAAAATGTTTTCATTTTGATGGAATGCAGTTTATTTAACATTTTATTATAACTACTGCTTATGGAGTCTTAAATTTTTGCCTACCATTACTTATTCTTCTTTTTTCTCCTCTAAGTTTTTATAGCTTTGGGCTGGTGGTTGAGCTCAAATTAACTTTCTGTGATGTGACATGAAGATTCATTTTTTTCTTGATGTTCACTCACTCACTTTTCCTAGTTTAATAGAATTTTCCTTCCCTATCAATCGTATCAGTGCATTTTTAAAATAGTTATTTGTCACTTAACAATGGAAAAATGTTCTGGGAATGCATTGCTGGATGATTTTGTTGTGTGAATATTAAATTGAGGCAGCTACAGTGTCACCAGGTGATAAAACCTCTTGGAACCACCATTAAATATGTCATCTATCATTGACTAAAACTTGTCATAAAGCATATGACTGTATTAATTTCCCATATATGTATAGGCCCACTTTGAGATTCTCTAGTCTGTTCTCTTAATCTGTTTGTCTGTTTTATACCAATACTGCATTGTCTTTATTAACTTTACAGTAAGTCTCAAATTCAATTGTAGGTATATTGAATTTCTATGTGAATTTTATAATCAATTTTCCAGTTTCTATCAAAAATGCTTTCTGAAATTGTGAATGACTGTGTTGTATTGAATTTGTAGATCAATTGAGAGATAACTGGCTCTTAGTAACATTCAGAATTTAAATCCTTGAACATAGTCTCCTCCATTTATTTAGGTTCTTTTCAATTTCTCTTAGCAAAGTTGGGTAGTTTTTATTCCAGAGGGTCTGCATGGGCTTTTATTAAATATGGTATTAAGTGTTTTCTGTTTTGATGCTATTAAGAATGGGATTTAATTTTTTTTCATTTTCTGGGATTTTTTTTTTCTTTTGGCATATTTAGAGTCAATTTGTGTGAGACCTTGACAAATTTATTAGCTGTAGTAAGTTTTTAGAGTCCATGGGATTTTCTATGTAATCAATCATATCGCCTACAAATTGAGATAGCCTTACTATCTGCTTCCTTTCAATACTGCGCATTTGTGTGTGTATGTATGTGTGTGTGTGTGTGTGTGTGTGTGTGTCTATGTGTGTGACCTTATACTCATTTGGACTTGCAAAACATCACTTTTGAATAAAAGTGATAAGATTAGGCATTTTGGTGTTGCTTCTGATCTTAGTGGAAAAAATTTATTATTTCACCATTAACTTTAGTGTTAGTAATCAACTTTTTAACTTTACTCCTTATGAGAATATGAAGTTCTGTAGAATTGTAGTATGCAGAGATCTTTGTTCCATTGTTAAATCATGAGTAGGTGTTACATTTTTTCAAGTGTATTCTGCATCTTTTAAAACAATTATTTTTTCTCCTTTTTTCCATCAATATAATAGATTACATTGATTTTTTAATATTAAACAACCTGTATTCATTGCAAGAACCATAGCTGATTGTGAAATAATAAACTTTCCGATATGGGTGGTAAAATTTGTCAATTTTAATGTTGTTTGTTTGTTTGTTTTTTCAGACAAACTCTCCATATGCCACCCAGGCTGGGTCTGTCACTCCTGGGCTGAAGTGGTCCTCCAAACTCCACTGCCTGAGTAGCAGGGATTACAGGTGTGTGCCACCACATATAGCTCTTAAAGTTTGTGTTGTCTTGTTTTGTTTTGTCTTTCTTTGCATCTACAAGGTATGCCTGGCAAATATAGTAACGTTTACATTTTTTAAATTTAATGTTTAAAAGATACATTACCATTAAATCCCTCAAAATACCTTACCCCACACACACATACTCACTTCAAACACACATCCCATTGCTCTTGCCAGTTTCAGAAGGAGTTCTGGGAGAATTCTTTCTTGGGTGTCTTTAGGGGTGCTATCGTGGCTGTTTCAGTGTCCTGAACTGATAGAAAACATTTCCCTTTCATGGTCATTTTGACTTTGAGGAAGAGCTGGAAGTTACACGGTGCCAGATCTAGCGATGAATGAGGTAGATGAGAACACAGTGAAATGATTTTATGAGATTGTCTTTTGGCAGCGTTCTTTGTATTTTTTATCTTACCTCATAAAGACACTCATGAAACAGATTCCTAGAACTGATTCAGAAAGTGGTGAGAATGACGGGATGTTTTTGAACAAATGGGGGAGTGTTTTGAGGGGGATTGTGCCTTTTACTGTTATAATTTTTTTAAAAATTTGAACATTCATCATGTATCAATCACACTTTGTGTATCTATGAAGGATATTAAGCTTCTGATTTTCTGTTTTTGAAAGATTTCACTCAGGTTTTTGGTATCATCTTTATACTGGCCTTGTAAAGTAAATTTGGATTCAAAGGATGAATCCTTTGTGTTCTGAAAGAGTTTATGTAAATTTTATATCATTTATTTCATAAATGATTAATAAAATTCATTGGAGAATCTACCTGGGTCTACAGGTAGATAAAAGCCTTATGAGGCTTTTATTGATATTATTATTATTATTATTATTATTATTATGAGTTCCATTCCTTTAATAGGTACAGACCCCTTCAGATAGTCTAATTCTGCTTACATCAGTTTTAGTAAATTTCCTTTTAAATAATTTGTCTATGCTAATTTACTGATTTATTGATGCAAGTGTTTTTAAAAATGTACTGACTTATTGATATAAATATTTTAAAATAACATTCATTTATTATGTTAATGTCTATGGCATCTCTAGTGATGTCTGCTCTTATTCACATTTGGTTATCTACTTTCCTTTTAATTCAACAGCCTTGTTTAGAATTTGTCAACTTGATTAAACTCTTCAAAGTAAAAATTTTAGACTTTTCCTAATTTTTTCATTTGTTTTTGTTTCATAGTTTTTTTTGCCTTTTATTATTTTCTTCCTTTTATTTAAAGTTTATTTACTCTTTTTTTCTAGCCTCTTACAATGGTATCTTAGATAATTGAATTTAGACCTTTTCTATATATATATGCACTATGAAGCTAAAACTTTTCCTAACCATGTTGCTTTAGCTGCATCTCACAATATTGGTATGTTGTATTCTTATTGTTGCAAATTCCAGAGATTTTTCTGGTGCCTCTTGTGATCTCTTCATTGGTTTAAGTTTTTTTAAAGCAGTCAATTTCCAAATAGTTGAAGTTTCTTTACATATATCTTAGTATTAATGATATCTAATTTAATTTCATTGTGTGAAAAATTACATACTCTAAGATTTGGAAAATTATTTCATTTGAAATTTGTTAAGATTTATTTTAAGACTGAGGAGATGTGGCCTATCACGGTGAGTGTTCCATGTGCATTTTAAAAGAATATGTATTTTGAAGTTGTTGTGTAATATTTCATAAATAGTAGTAGATCAAACTGTTTGTACTTCTCTATATAAAGTACTTTTTTTTGGTCCAGTTGTTCTATCAGTTACTCACACGAATATATTAAAAGCTCTAATTATAAATGTAGGTCTGCTTGCTTCTTTAGTTTTGCCAGTATTTGCTTCATGTACTTTGACATTCTATATCAGCTACGTATACATTTATAGTTGTTATGTCTTTCTGATGAATTAATTCCTTTATCACTTTTTTGCTGATAATGATTCTTGTTTTGAAGTCCACTTTGTCTGGTATTAATGCTAGTACATACCTCCCTAAGTTTGATTTTATCACCTGTCCTTTCCATCCTTTACTTTTGAATCTATCTGTGTTTGTATAATGTCTTTGGTAGAAAACATAGTTGTGCCCTGTATTTTTATTCAGTCTTTCTTTGCTTTTAGCAGAGGGTCCAATCCATTCTCTCCTCCTTTTGTTTTCTCTTTGTGCTATCTGCTTTTTGCTTATGTGTTCCTTCCTTTTTGCCTGCTTTTAGCCCTGAACAATATAATTCAGTTTATCACCACTACATTTTGTGTGCTGATAGAGATAGATAGATGATAGATAGAATCACCACAATGAGGTGCAATTTTTAGGTTAAAACAGATATGTGGGTTAGAAAGAAACATGTACCATTTTACATTGATTTATATATCTACTATTTCAAGTGGCCCTTATTTCTTCATTCCTATATAACTAAATTTCATCTGCTATCATTGCCATTAGCTTAAAGAACTTCCTTTAGTCACTCTTGCAGGAATTCTATTAGTTCTTTTTAATTTGGAAATGATTTTATTTTGAAGGTTATTTCTACTAGTTATGGAAATTTGACATTTTTATTGTGGTACTTGGGATTAAACTCAGGGGCACAGTAACCGCTGATTGATTTTTTTTTTTTTTTCTTTTCAAGATAAGGTCTCACTATGTAGCCCAGGCTGACTTCAAACTTACCACAGTCCTGCCTTGGTCTTCCAAGTGCCTGTGATTAAGTTATGGCACACCATGCCCAGCCTCGGTTGTCATTTTTCAGCATACTAAAGATGTATTTTTATTGCTTTCTATTTCTCATAGCTTCTGGTGAAAATTCAGAAAATTCATCACTCTTATCTTTCCCTGTGTACAGCACATCCTTCCTCTTCTGAATGCTTTCACATTTTCACTTTGTGTTTGGTTTTAGCAGTTTGACTGTGATGTATAAGTGTGGCTTTCTTTGTGTTTATACTGTTTGTGACTTCTACGCTACTTGTGTCTACAAATTAACATTTTTCACCCAATTTGGGAACATTTTAGCTATTTTTTGGAACATTATCTCCCTTCTCTTCCTCTGAAATTCCAATTTCATATCTTAGGCAACTGATACTGGTTTGTATTTACTCAAGGTTCTACTCATTCTTCTTTTTCTTTCAGTGTTCTTCAAGGAGGAAAAAGCATGAACACCTGGTTTTATAAGTTTATTGACCTTTTATTATGTTATATAAACCTTGTAAGCCAAGTAAATGAATCTTTTATTTCTGACTATACCTTTTGTTTCAATAACTTCCACTGTTTTTATAACTTGTGTCTGCTGAGACAATCAAGATGAGATAAGAATTCAGCACAAGCTGTTGTCACCAGAGGTAAAATAGGTCTGAAAATAAATTTCTCCAGTGTGAAATGGGTAAATAAGGGACAAGATACTTTCCCATGATTTTTTTCATTTTATTTCTGTGAACATTTATCACCTTAGAGGGGTATGAATTATTATGATTGCTTCAAAAATGATGAAATCTACAGCCTGTCTGTGGCTTCTTCCAAATGAAAATAAAGCATAATAATTACCCAGTTGAAGTCCCCCCTAAGAAGAACCCTAATTAGATTAAGTTTACTTTGCTAAGTACCAATGGCCAGACTTCTGCCTGGCTGAGGACGAGTGAGCACCTCGGGGGAGGTTCCTATGTGAGGAACAGAGCAGGTTTCAAATGCTCCTGATTCCCTTCTTCACACTGAGTTCTTCAGGGCCCAGGAAAAATAACTTCCTGTCCCTGAAGCTGCTGGCAGAACTGGGCAAAGCCGTGAACATCTTTGTGGAGTGCAGGACTGAAAAGAGCTGAGGTATGCTTTTAGAATTCATATCCTTTGTTTTGGCTGAGTGTGGGCCAACAGCTGCCTCCTGTGTGTTTGCATTGTTTCGATAGGTGGCAGCATGTCCTCTCCTTTTAAAGGTGTGGCAAGCTGCTGCTGGGAAAGGAAATAATAGTGCTAATAAAGACAAATAGTGACTTTTCCTGTGATACACCATAAATACGTTGCTTGTGATCACAATTAAAGTCATTTAACAGGTTTTTATCCATCATTAATAACTTCAGGATAAAAGTTGTATTATGACACTTCTACTCAAATTACTTTGCTCTCTGCTTGTTAGATATTCAGTGTATTAGGAAGGTTTGCAAAATGATGTTGGATACTTTTGAGTACTTTCTCACACATCACTTTGAGATGATTGTTTCCCTTCTGTCCAGACCGTTTCTTTTTCTAGATTGATTGATCGATTGATTGTACTGAGGACCAAATCCAGAGCCTTGGACATGCTAGGTAAGCACTTTACCACTGCACTGCACTGCACCCCCAGCCCTTTTCATTTTTATTTTGATCCAGGGGTTCACCATGTGTGCTAGGCTGGCCTCAAACTTGTGATCTTCTTGCCTCAGTCTCCGGAGTAGCTGGGATTTCAGGTATCTGCTACCATACCAGCTTTCTTCTCTAACTTTGCAGGGGGTTCAACTCTGATCTCTTTTTCTCTGTTTTCATATATATCAATCAGTGGATATATATGTTAATTCCCTTCACACTGAAATTTCCCCCTAAAGGACTCTCAAAGGAATGATCAACTCCAATTCAAACAAGAAAGCAAGAGGCTTACAGGAAGATTAGAAGCAACTGGCTTCCAAGAACATGAATCTTCTCAGGGAAGGTTCTGTTTGGTTTGTGGCATGGGAAAGACAGCTGCCTGTGGGCAGGGGTGGGTTGGTCCTCCAGATATGTAGGACTTAGTAATGTCAGATTCACTTGACCATTCACTCTTTAGGTTGAAAATATAATTATACCTCCTTTAGGTTAAATAGGTTTAATAAGAATTAAATTGTGATTTAAGAAAGAAATAATCAGTATAAAAATACATACAATCGGAAGAAGACAAGATGGCCAATCAGTGAGCAACAAAACACAAAGCCTCCTGGGAGAAGCAATTCATATGCCAGAATAAAACACCCTGGAGAGACCCAGACAGAGGGAGATGGATCCTCTTGACACAGGAAGAAATAAAAACATAAAAAAGCTCGTCAAATACTTCGGGAGTACAACTGAAACAGCTAAAAACTATGGGACACAGCATTTTCTCGATGACCCACCAAGTTTGCACCATCTTGAATCCGTGACGGCCGGCAGAGCCGCCCAAACTCGTTCCTGCCACCACTCACAGGAAGCACAGCAGCGCTGAAGTCAGGGGTTGGTGAGCCCAACGGAGAGTGGAGCCGGTGAAGGGACCTTCATTAATCCATGGTCAGTGCTAGGAATGAGACCCCCACCACGGGAAGGGTGCTTCCAGGTGGGCGACATGTTGGAATTGGGCAGCAGGAGCCTGAACTGGGAGCGACAGTGACTTCAATTGGTTGCTCTCTCCCTAGAGCAGATTCGTGGGATTTGCTTGGACTGGGCCAAGCCCCTGTCCAGGACCCAATGAGACATCCCAAATCGATTCCCTGCGCCTAGCCTACACTAACCAGGTGAAGGCACCTGAAGTTTGGTTGGCCCGGTGGGGAGGGGCAGACATATGCAGCCTGCTTATACCTCAGTGACAAGAGCAGGCAGGAAAGGGCAGAGGTCCCTTGCCAGCGTGCTTCGGAGGAAACGTGGCCAACAGGGAAGGGGGCTGGGACCTGCACTGTGTGGAGGAAGCCAAGGTCATGACAGGAGAGAGGGGCAGGAGGGGGCCCCCAGCCCAGAACCCTGAGAGCCCTGATCCAAGAGAGGGAAGAACAAGGGAGACTGAGGACGGCAAACACTCAACATCAGACATGGCTTCAATGGGCATTAAGAGATATTTTCAGGACCTTGTAGACGAGCTCAAAACTGAAATGTTAAATCAGGTAAAGCAGGATATGAGTAGAGTAATAAAAGAAATGCTCTCAGGAAGCATCTCTCAGGATGATACAGATGGAAGAAGGGAGGAGCACAAAAAAAGGAGAGAAACATTCAATAAAGAATATAAAGAAAATATAGAATACATGAAGCAGATTCAAAGAGACTATCAGGAAATTAAAAACTCCATTGAAAGCTGGGAAAACTCCTTAAAAGAAACTAAGCATAGACTATCAAAACTTTAAGACAAGTTTGCAGTGTGTGATCATGAAAGGAAAGATCTCTTAAAAATAATAAGGAAACAGGCAGTAACAATACAAAGGCTAGAAGATGACAAGAGAATCTATAATTTATGAATAAGAAATGTGAACGAAGAAGCAGGAATACATAAAGGCGAATTACAAAGGCTATTCACAGAAATAATTAAGTAAAACTTCCCAAGCATGGGAAAAGAAAATGACATTCAGTTGTGTGAGGCATACAGAACTCCAGCCACCTACAAACAAAACAGATCTATACCTGGACATATAATAATCAAGATACCAGAAATTCAATATAAAAACAGAATATTAAAAGCCATCAGAGAAAGGAAACAGATTACCTATAAAGGTAAACCCATCAGAATCACGGCTAACTTCTTGACACAGACCATCAGATCAAGAAGAGTTTGGAGCGAAGTCTTCCAAGTCCTGAAGGAAGGTGGCCTCCAGCCCAGATTGATGTACCCTGCAAAACTGTCACTAGAAATTAATGGAGAAACAAGATGCTTCCATGACAAAGAGGAACTGGGTGAGTTTGAGACCACCAATCCAACCCTGCAGAGAATGCTGAAGGACATTCTAGAAAGAGAGAAAAAAAAAATACCAGGATTTTAGGAACAGTGGCAGAAAGGCCTCAATGAGTGGGGCAGGCAGTAGAATGAAGAAAACTAAACAAAGGCAGAAAAATAGCATAGCAGAAATGAGGCAGAGAAGGATAACTAGAAACTCTAACATAGATGGCCTTGTTATGCTATATTGTTAATAGTGCACCAGGATTTAAAACCCACATTACTCACACTACTCTGCTTAGATGTATTATATTCTGTTTTAGTCATTCTACCTGTACTAGATTTGAGGGCACAGACAGCAATCCTGAAAATAATAGGATACAGTATGGTAATCATCCTTAATTTCCTATTAACTTAATCTAAAGCTCTGTAAAACCTACACTGTTTTACCATGACTGATCATAATCGAATCTGGCTTGTTGGATTGCTGTTTTGTATTGATTTTATTCAAAGCTGTTATGATTGATAGTATCAAGTCTGAGAGTATAGGCAACTGCACTTAAGATGACAAGATCCACTAGAATATCCACTCTGGTTTAATTATTACCTGCCTTTGAAGTTTTATACTGTCTACAATGTTTTATTTTACTAATACTGTTATTTACTGCTATACTCAATTATACTGCTATATTCAGTTATGCCTGATGATATAGACATTCTATTGAGGATAATAAGAAACAACACAGTAATCATTGCAGATCACCTTGTACTGTGGTTTTATATGACTTTTTGGTTTCATGTTTTTATAGGAATTTGCTTTGTTTTGTCTTGTTAAGTTTTGTTTTTCCCTCTAATACAGAAAGGATAGAAATACACATAGAAATTCATGCATGTGTAGCTGTTTACACTCTCACTGTTTGACTATCTACTTTGTATGCTTTAATTTTGTAACTTGAACAACTATTTCTAGGAGGGTAATATGTGATTTATTAACTAGTGATTTCTTATTATCTTTTTTTTGAATTCTGTATTATCTCTACCCTTTACATGCTTTTGTTTCCCTTTAAATAAAAAAAGGTAAAAAAATACATACAATCACACATCATTTCATAGAATTAAACATATCAAACAAAACTTCCTATATTTGATAGTGAAACTAATCTTTTTCTAATGTTTTCCTTACTTACAAAAATTTTTTTAAACTTCTTTTTTTTTTTTTTTTTTTTGGTACTGCTATTGAACTCATGACGTTATGCTTGCCAGGCAGGTGCTTACACCACTGAGCCAAATCCCTGGCCCTTTTTTAAACTTTTAAAAGAAGGAAAAAATCACTCTTACACCAACACTCAGGGTTGGTGCTAGTCAAGATCTCATATCTTTTCTCAGTTTTATAAGCTCCTCACCCTAGCTTCTGTGCATTTTGATGGCATCTTGCATTTGGGAAACTCACAGGATTGTTCTCAAGCAGTGGAGCATTCGCACCAGGATCCTGTAGTTCATCAGACTTGACCACAGCACAGGTGTACAATTGCCCAGAGTCCCTTTGCCTCTAGGAGGAGCTAACAGCTCTCTGGTATAATATAAACCCCAGGACTCCATACAAAATCAGGTTGATTCTGGTGCTTCCCCTGAAATCCCACTCTGGCATGGCTTTAATCCATCCCATTCTGATTTCTCTAGGAGCATTTCTTAAAAATCACTTGTTCCTAAATCCTTGGCCCAAGATCTTTTGAGGAGACAACCAAGGACACTAAACTGTTCCCTGATGTGCTCTGTGAAAGTTGTTAGATTCAAAATAAACTTGTTTTTGTCAGTATCATATGGAAGAGTTTTGGTCGTGTGATTGGAAAACATCAAGGTTTTATCTACCAGTAAAAGAACTTGAAACAATATAAACCCAGAAGTTTTCTTTAGAAAAGTATTTTTGCTAAAATTTTAATAAGTGGGAGAATGTTTCCACTTTTATTTCCAAATTTCAAATTGCTGAAAGACAATTTCAAAATTAAAGAAGAGCTGTGGTTGCATCTAATAAAAGGAGGGGAAAATTTTGCAAGTGATAAGATGCCCAAACATCACGAAGAACCGGGGGAGTGGAAGTGATAATGTACAAATGTCATTAAAAAAGGAAGGCTAACTATGTGTTGGTAATTAAACTTTGTGAAAAAATTTCAGTTCCAGCCATTGCAAAACCCTCCAGTTCTTTCTGTAAATACCTAATGAGTTTATAATGAGTTTATTCAATGTTAAAGGCATTTTTCCAGGTCTGTAGGTATCAGATATATATATCAGTATAAGATACCAAAATCTGCCCCACATAGAGCTTACATTCTAATGGAGGACAGAGGCAATTAAAATATGTGATCAAGGGTGATATATGTTATGGAAAAAAAAAACATTGCTGTTGGGATTAGTTTGTAATTTAAAATGCAGAGAAGATCTGGTAAAAATGACAGCTGAGAAAGGTCATCTAGGTGGTAAGGGAATAAACCATTTGGGCACTTGGTAGAACACTGTAGAGGACAGAAAAAATGCAAATGCTTTAGGTGGAATGTTCCTGGAATTTTGAAGATAGGAAAACACCAATGTGGCTGGAGTTGAACACGGAGTGTAAAACACAGGTTAGAAAAGTGGGAATAGATAAACCAAGAAGCCCTGGGTGTAGAATGCAAGCTTTACCTCGATGATGTGGGAACCATTAGAAAGATTGAACTAGGGGATGATGTGCTCTGGTTGGGTTTCAGAGGGAGCATTCAGAGTGCTTTGTTTCAAATAGATTTGGATGGGGAGCAAGGACAAAAGCTGGAAAACTGTTTAGGAAAGAATTACAATCATCTGAGTGAAAGATTGTGGTGGCCTTGAACAACATGAAAGCTGACCAGGTTGTAAGAAGTGATTGGATTCTAGAGATATTTCGAAAACAGACTTAACTAGGTTTGATGATAATTAAATTCAACATATAAAAGGGAGGTGTCAAGAGAGGTGTTAATGAATGAGTGAGTTTTGTGTTTGGTTGAACTTTACAAACATTTGTTTTCTATTTTATGTTATTTCCTGCACTGAGAGATTGTACCAGCAAGATGCAGTTTCTCCTGAGCAGAGGCTTATATTCTGGAAAGGGAGATATATGATAGATAGATGATAGATAGATAGATAGATAGATAGATGATAGATAGATAGATAGATAGATAGATAGATAGATAGATCTAAATCTGCATACAATATCTTAAGCCTAATAACAAAAGTATACTCAAATTCTGAAGGTAGGGTGTCAGAAACATAGAATAAGATAGACCAGTTCCAGAGGAGATGATGATTAACTTGAATACAGACATGTGAGGGTTGTCTAAACGTAAGGAGAGGAAAAGAAGAATATTCTAAAACAGAGATTATTGCAAGTGCAAAGGCACAGAGGAAGAAGCACACAGGCGTGTCTAGGGAGCGAGCTGCAAATTGGATGAGCTGGGATGTGAAGCATGTAACCAATTAGGTATTTTAACCAATACCTAAAGTTAGAGGAGCAAAGTTTTACCTAGCTCCCAGTACATAGTTGGCTGACTCCAAGGTAGGAAACAGAAGGGCATTGCAGAGGAGAAACAGTTCATGGCAGGCAGAAGGCAGTAAGCAGCAACACAGCAGCAGCCTGCCTCTCCATTTTATCCTTTCCAGAATACTTGACCATTGGGTGGTACCACCCACACTCAAGTGGGCCTTTCCATTATCCACATCCAGAATCATGCCAGACCAATCAGTGGACTAATTTAATAGGCACATATCCTAGGATCACACAGTACCAACACCACACACTTAATCTCAGCATCACACACCCTAGATCCAGCCATCTCTAAAAAGTCCCACCTACAACTATATGAGGCTTTTGGGGGATATCCACACATAAGCCATAACAGTTGTGGTCAGACTTAAATCATCAGTGTGATTCTGGTGACCATGTGGAGATAGGTTAGAGAGTAAAATCATGGAACTAGAAACTCAATTGAAAGTTATTGCAGCAAGAGCTGAGAGTCTGAATGAAGTCTATGGCAGAGAGAATAGAAAAGAAAGAATGGATGTAATGAGGCCCAGGGACCAACTGGTGATAGCAGGGAAGGAAAAGGCAGAATCTGGGAGGCTAGAAAAATGTGGCCTCACCAGTTAAGATTAGGGACCTCTTGAAAAAGTGAAGGTTGTGGAAGTGTAGGAAAAGGGTGAAATAAATTCTGGTAAGTTGAGTTGGAAGGTCTGGAGGTCAGAGACAAAAATTTTCAGGGAAAAGATGAATACACAACCCTGAAAACTACCATAGGTGAAGCCTTTTGCTGAGGATTTAGGGGTCAGAACATAGGGATATTTAAACAGCAAGAGAATTCGTGAGTCCAGTGCAAAGGCTTAAAGTGAAAATATGGCTAATAAGAGAATCGTCAAGAACATCACTTCTAAGGAGCAGCCAAGGAAAAGCAAGCCAGCAATGACATTGAGAACATGTGGTGAGAGAGGTGATTCAACAACCAGGCAATAAGAAGCCTCCAAAATCAGTGAGGAAAAAGGGAAAGAGTGATTAGCAAAGACCATGTTAAGCTGAATAGAATGACCTAGACACATTTGTGAGTTGGGTAATTAGGAGGTCATTGCTGAGCAGAGACACAGCAGTTTTAATCATACAGTGATAAAGTGTGGGGTGGGTAGAAATCAGATTATAGTGCCTTGATGAGTGGGTAGGTGATAAGAAAAGGTAGATACATGTACTGATTGTTCTTTCATTGAGGTTGACTCTTCTGCATGAGGTGATGCCAAGCCTAGGTTGAGTGGGGATGGGAGTTCTTATCCAAATGGAATGGCTCTGTTAAAAGCAGATGAGTGGTCAGAGCTGAGAGTGAAGTGCAAAAGCAGTAAGCCATATATGGAGTTTGAAAAGTTCCCCTAACCTGAGGGACTAGAGCCAAATTCTGAAGCTGGATTAGAGTCAGGCATAAAACAGCTAGCTTGTAGGCAGGTACTCGAGAGGAAAGTGTCAGGAAGGAGATAGCATGTGCTGCTGGGCCTGTAGTTCAAGGGACTGATCAGAGTCCAGGACCCATGAGGGAGGGAAGAAACTAACGAGGATGAGGAGAGCTGAGGGCCTGGCAGTAGGAAGTAGGCTAGTTTTGGAAGCTAAAAAAAAAAACTAGTGGATGGTAATTTCTTTCTATGTGAAAATATCAGAGAGAGGGCAATTCCAGGTGATAAAGTCTGGGACTTGGTCCTGAGAGTAGGCCACAGGATGAAGTAAGCATGCAGGTCCTGGGAAACTGCAATATGGGAATCTTCCCTGTGGGCATTGAAGTTGCCCACCATGATGGAAGCAATTGGATTCAGGGGGGAAAACATGTCTAAATTCTCAGGGAACTTAGTCCTAACCAGGAGATGACAGTCGATAATAATTGAAGACAAAAAAACCTAAATGGGATAAATGTGAAATCAGGAAGGAGTTTTGTATGGGAGTGGGCATGTGATGGTGGCAGTGGCCCCTGGAAAGGACAATTTCAACTCCTTTCAGACCTGCTGGAAATTGGGGTGTGGGTGTGATGAAGGTAGCACCTCTTTGAGGCTGGGACAGGAAATGGATGTTTCTGTTTCAGTGACAGCAGGTAAGGAGAAAAGACTATCTTTGCTACACACAGGTAAAATCTAAATGTTTTCGGAAACTAAATACCATCATTTATTTTCTGCCACTATTGGATTAAGTGTTTCCAGGGAATCACAAGAAGACAGTTGTACTGACTGGGTAGTATTTAATATGATCGGGTCTTAAATAAGAAACCATGAATATAAACATTTAAAACCAAATATATAATAAATAATCATTAAGTTATAAAGTACATAGTTTATATTAAATTCTCAGATGCAAATGTAAATACAACAGAGCAATAATATAGAATAATAATGCTACAATTTTACACAAGCATCCAAAGAAGACACATTCAGCTAAAATAGCAAAAAGTCATGATTAACTTTCCCCAAATTCCCATACTTCCATAATCTACAGCAATTTCCTTTCTTCCTACTTCCTCTTTAAAAATGGTAATGTTTCCTTTGTTCCTGCAGTAAGTATTGCTACAAATGCTATTGAAGTAATATTGAGCAACTGAACATCAAACTCAGTACAATGTTTTCTCAGAAGTGTGGTCAGATGTTCCTGGAAGAATGCCCAGAACCTTAGGGACTCTTAGATGTATAGAAAGCTCTAAAAAATGCAGAACAAGCTTTAGAAATGGAGTCTACACCCTTGTTCCATAGATAAGGAAATGGAAACCCAGGAATTTTACGTTCACAGCCAAAAACATTGCAGGTCTCCTGAATCACCTGAAAAAGTGGAAAGGTGGGCATGGTTTTCTTCGCACTCCTTTGAGAACCAGCTAAATGTGGCAGGGAAGGCGGAGAAGATAGAGCTGTTAAGTCTCACTCCCCTGTCTTGTTTATTCTAAAGCATGGCTTTTCCTGGGGTGCTAGTGGGTTCCTCACTGGTTAATGCCCCGTTCAATTATTTTTACTAGAGTAGATACACTCCTGAAAGGATTAGAACAGATTCTAATGATCGACAAAATAAATACATCATTTTAAATACAAAGTCACAATGTTGTGAAGTCAACAGGTAACAAACCAGGAATGAAAAATGTAGACTCCATTTTCTATATTCTTTCTTTCAGAAGTTTTACATCTCTGTGCCTGCTTTCACTTTCATCCCAACAACCTGGGCTGGCACGTTTAATAATTTGGCAGTCTTTGTATAGTTAGCATCATCAATAGGTACAAATTTTCATGATTTCTTTACAGGACTATTTAAAAATTTAAAACCCAGTACCTTGCTTCTCATGATAAAGCAGAGGAACTTGCTTCTGGTTATGTTTCTATTTCTTCACTGTGCTTTAGTTAAATAGTTGATTTTCCATATAATCTTTTAGGTATCTTTATGTTAAGTCTGTTTGTTTTTAAAATGCTTTCAAGTAGACAAACTGTCTTCTGAGAGCACAAAGCATTTCCTATCCCATATCCTGATGTTTACTCAGAGTCATTTTAACAATAAGAAAGTCTCAAAAATCAGTCTCAAATAGCTTATTTCTAATGAAAATTTTATTACTCTAAAGTTTCTTTGTTTAAGCAAACTCTGCAGGACTTGATATAAAATGGAAGTTGGAGCAAGATGCTTGTTTTTACTGCCTGTGGGTGAAAGATTAAAACATTTATGCAGAAGTTTGTTTTAAATTGGGACGAGACTCCTGGTCTCTTAATTTGTCTCCTGGTTTTGTTTTATGTAATTAATTAAATTTGTTGTATACAAAGCATCCAATCAGAGTCAAAAAACTAGACATGTTTTGAAATGTCTTCACAAAAGTTTCATTTTTTAAAAAAAGAAAGGAAAGGAAGTTTGGAAGGAAGGTAATGGGCATCTGGAGTTATTAACTCACTCGTGAACAACCATAGCAATTTGAAAAGACTTTTTAACTATTTGAATGCCAGAAGGCTGCTTGATGTATATCCTCCTCTAACTTTTAATTGACATTTTCACAAGCTTCAAATATTAGCTTATAAAGGGACTTGAGATTAGGGGAAGGTAATATTCAACCCACTTTAATACTCTATTACCAAGTTTTTTTTAAAAAAAAAAAACAAAGAATAAAAGTCTATTCCATAAATACATTCATATCCATAATATTTAAATATTTTTATAAACCTTATAATGAAGTAAGATTTTTTTGTACCCATCTGTTGAAACTATACCTCTTGTGCTTAAAATACATATTTATATGCTATACATTCTGAAATTAAAAGTAAACCCCTCGGTTGTAAATTTTTAAATATTTAGTTTTCATTTCCACAAAAGAATAAAGATTTTAACTTTTCATTGAAAATCATTGATCCTATGCTTGTACATTTTCAGCTTTTATATTTTTACCTGTTAAATTATAATCACAACAAACTTTATTCTTGTGATAATTAAGATCAAGGTTAACACAAGGTTAGGATATTCCTAAACTGTATTTTTGGTTAAAAAATTTTACCCTCTCATCCATCAAGAAATATCATAATTGGGCAGTAAGATAAAGTAAAAACTTCAATAGTCATAGAAATCCATGACATAGCAATCCAGACTCTAGTTCAGTAGAAAGTTTTTCCAAGTTGACCAAACATGTAACATATGAATTAAACTGAAGTACTGCATAATAATTTGGGAGAAATGATCACAACTTTGCACACTTATCTGAGGCTTTTTCCCCCACCACTAATACATGATACTTTTATATACTTGGAATACCAAGAAATAAGTCTCACTACTGTGTTAGAGTATATAATATAGTGTCCAGCTTCAAGTTAGATCTTCAGGAATCTTCCTGTCCCATGCATTCTAGGAAAGATGCTGATGAATCATCTGTGGAGATAGTACGCCATGAGTAATCTAAACATGACAGGTAATTTGGATAGGTAAAGATAAAAATAGAAAATCAGATACCTTTTGGAGAAGTGATTTCATCCTTTCTAGGAATTCTCGAGGTGGTTTCTTCTCATACGAATTACATGACTGGCATGTCTAGAAATAAATAAGAAAGTAATAGTCTCCTTGTAAAATTTTCTCCTGCTTAACAAAATGTTCATTTAAAATTTACTTTTCCCATAAAAAAACAGAAATCAGGTTCACTGAACATTTGGAAAGGTATATAAAATTTTTCAGAACAATGGGAAAAATTACTTGTAACTTCACCCCAGAGATAACCACTGAAATGCTTTAATATATATCCTCCCACTGTTTTCCTTTAATTTTAATTTTATTTTCATTTGTGTCACACTAGTTACTAATTTGTTTTGCTTTATTTTTAGTTACTATATCACAAGCATTTCCTGTATGTTAAGTATTCTTTAAATATATAATGTATAATAATTGCTTTGTCTTCCAAATGAAATTTTTACTATTTTTGGGCACATATGTTGCTTCACTTTTCTCCTTTGAACATAATACAGCAAAGAACACATCTGTAAATAATTCGTCATGTAAATGTTAGTTTATTTTGAAAATTCATAGAAGCAGATTAATGAAATTAAGGGGATAAAAATTTATAAGGCATTTAAAATAAAAGTTTTACTTCTTTTTAACTGGAACATTTTTATTTCAAGGGATTTTTTTATTCTAAATTGGAAAATATGGGATTTCCTTATTTTATTAGATTACTATGAAAATTAAATAATTTTTTATATGTGTTGCCTGGTTATATTTATTTATTCATTCCTTTACTTCTTAATTTCTTGGTTTATAGTCTTTATTCTTATTCCTGTAGATGTGCCAAGCCCTAAGTCATTGCTGGATACTTACTACTCAATACCAGTCTCAGTGTGTAGTGAGGACATCTGTCTGAAAGATAACACATAAGCTCTAGTTCTCCTTCGGACAGTTATCTATTTTTTGGAATTTGGGATGAGTCACCTCTTTAGTAGTATTCAAAGCTGATTAACTAGATAGTTTTGAGTTCAATTCCAACATTACCATTTCGTGAGTCTTTGATTTGGGGTTTGAAAGCCATGTTCCTTTTTTATGAAGAAATTTTTAAAAGGCTATTTTTCACATGGTAATCTGGTCAAGCAATCAAAGGAAGACAATCATTTTGATAATACAATTAAGATTCCATTTGAATCACATGTGGAGTTTCTTAGAGGAAGGAGAACTGATAAAATTTAAAGTAACTTATTTAATGTGATTTTCATGGTTTTTAGTATAATTTTGTTTTGTTTTGTTTTTTTGTACTGGAGATCAAACTCAAGACCTTGCACTTGCCAGGCAGGGGCTTATGCTGCTGAGCTAAACCCCCGGCCCTATTTTCATGGTTTTTATTAATGTTTAAATCACTCATATTCTTGAATATCAGCAATGCTCGAAGTTGGCATAAGGGATATATGAGAAGGACTCGGATCCCCCAAGACAGGGTATATTGAAACTTCCCAGGCAAGAAATGGGGTGTACTTAGTTAAATTTAGCACTGACTCTGCTGTTGTCCAGAATAATAATATTCTTTAAGAAACAAAAGCAGTTTGAGATTTATCTTGTTCTTTTGTAGGCTCTTATTTTGTCCAAAACCCAAGAGATAGCTCACAAGTTATATGTGACCATGTATGTAATGAGAAGGAAATATTTCCTAGTTTCTAAGTCACAATTGGATTCTCTTCCTAATGACCTTCTTGCCTTGGGAAGTAAATTAACATATTCCAGTCATCATCAGAAATTGTAATAATGTGCTAGCATTTGAATTTCAAGTACTGAAAAGAGGAGTGTCCATTTCTCAAATTCTACCATATATGACAAGGTATAACCATTCAGGAAGGCACTGGAAGCTCTGGCTTAAAAGAGAGGCGTGGGGGGGGTGCGCATGTGCACGTACGCACACATGTGCATGCATGCTAGTGTAATATAATGGCTATATTACATTATAGTTAATGCAAACAAAATAGGTAACAAACGACAGTCTTACTTGTTTGTGTTTCTGTCTTTTCTCTATGTTTGAGGGAGGTAGTTTCCTCTTCAACTGTTTAATTAATACATTGATAACCTTTTCATTGCCTCCTGTATTTGCTGACTTGAGTTGAGCCTTCTGAAAACATGAAAAAGCTGAGCGCTCACAGTGTTCCTGAAAGAGAAATAAGTTATATGTGTGTTAATAAAAATTATTTAGAAAGTTAAAATGACCTTTCCAATTGTATGTATCTATCTCTACTAAGTGTCTTGGATCACATTTATTTCAACGGAAGAGTGGGGTCTGATTTCGTCTCCGCTTAATCTTTGGCCAATAGAAATGGATATGCCTGCGTAAAAATTTTCTCTTGACTTAGGGAAGAGGAACATCTGTTTGCCTGCACTGCAGAGATGAGGGAAGGGAGTATTAATTTTCTCAGTTCTTTATTCCTATTGCTCTAATGGGAACCATTCTGGTGTCTAGGTGGTATACAGGATTTTCATGTTTCATACAGGAAAGTTAGTTTGGTGCAAGAACGCAGTCACTTTATCTATTCATCTGTTGATGTGCATTTAGGCTATTTCCATAGTTTAGCTATTGTGAATTGCACTGTTACAAATAAGGCTGTGCAAGAATCACTATACCATGAAGACTTGAACTGTTCCAGGGAAAATATCCAGGAGTCATATAACTGGGTCCTATGGAATTTCTAATCTTTGTTTGTTTGTTTGTTTGTTTGTACTGAAGATCGAACTCATGACCTAGCGTTTGCCAGGTAGGTATTTATGCTGCTAAGCTAAATCCCCAGCCTGGAACTTCTAATTATAGTTCTTTGAGGAGTATAATTAAACAATAAAGAAGGATGAATTCAAGTAGGAACACAGATGGATATTGAGGCCATATGTTGAATGAAACAAATCAGATACAAGTTAAATATCACATGGTTTCTCTTGCTTGAGAATCCAAATACATACATATATATATATATATATATATATATATATATATATATATATATATTAAAGAGCAAAATAAAGGAGAGGTCATAGGAAAGAGAAAGGTAAGATTTTCTGAAAATGGGGAGAGTGATCAGATGAAAGGGTAGAGAAGACAAGAAGATGGAAAGGAGATCAAAAATGATCAAGACTATATACATATATATATGTATATATTTTTCAAACAAATATAATTATTATATATCACAAGCATATACCAAGAGAACAAAATTTTTAAAAAGAACACAGTTGCTAAATTACTTAAATGACTTTGTCTGGTAATAGCTTTGGGTAAATTATGGTCTAACTTAGAGTCTTTTGTATTTTGCAGTTTTTCTCTGTATGTACATAGGACTATCTATCAGTGGTATACTTTAAGCAACACGTTGTTCTGTACAGCACTTTACATAATGTCTTGTTGCTAGTAAATGTTCAATGTCTATTTGTAAAATCAACAAAAGAGATAATTCAGCCCCTCTCTGGGAAAATGAAGTGGTTTCCTGCCTCTGATGGCATACTCTAAGATTCCACACACTTGCTATTGGCCATGCAAGTTTTCTAAAATTATATTCATATTTTCTGCATGAAAAAAGCACATAGGATTCTACATGAATCAAGCTGTCAAGGAATAGAATTTGAGACTTGCTGACCAGTGGGAGGAGGACCATTCCCTAGAAAGTAAGAATAGTGTCTCAGAGAATGGAGAAGAGTCTAAATAATGTGACTAGGAAATTAGCCAAAACCTTTGCCACCATACTGAAAAGGAGATGAAGTTTGTTGGAAAAGCAAAATTTATACCTACTTATTGAAAACATTTTAATGCTTGTCTAAGAGCTTGTATCAGCGTTATGCTCAAGCTATTTTTTCTCTTTCAGCAAGTGTGTGTGTGTGTGTGTGTGTGTGTGTGGGTGGGTGCTATTTCCCCTGGAGCTGCTATGTCTTCACTTCAATAATGTGTGTGGAAGCCACTACCTTATAGCCAGAAACCTCAATCCTTCCCAGTCCTTGCAACGACAGTCCTAACATAACGATGTTACCTGAATCTTCTCATGGACAATCAGCTGAAAATAGCATCTAGCCTATTTTGCATTTTCCAACCCATATGCTTACCCAACATGAATGTTGATTAATAACGCATCTTTAAGACACAAACCATCAGATTTGCTTTGCATATATAGCCACAAGCTGAGAACCACCTTATCTGGCTTTCTTTCTATCAGGGCAACTTGTCTTTCATAAGGGCAAGGTACTGTCCTTTCCATGTTTGCCAAAATGCTTATTTAATAGAAACTATTTATAAATGTTAATTTTAGCACTTTTTTTTCCTTGAAAACCACATGTTCATGTTTGTTAAAGTTTTTTTCTTTTCTCTTCTTTTTGACCACAACCGGCTTAACTTACTGGAAAAAAATAATATTCATATTTAAAGAGGTAAATTTTCCAGCTGAAACTGAAAACACTAACTGCTTCATCCGTGATGATCTGAGAAACCAACATTTCTCACACAGGCCCATTATGCTGAGTTAACATTTTCATTTGTATGTTGAAAGAAAATTAGGTTCCAAAGAACTAGAGGAGTCATATGGGACGAACTCCTTTGAGACAATATTGCCAGGAATGGTAAAGACCAGTGAACAAAGCTTTTACACCAGAGGCCTTTCTGAGAGCCCCTAGCCTTAGAAGAGGAAGATAGTTTCTGGTGCTATTCTTCCATGTTCACATTAATAAAAGGGTGTTTTAGGCTGGAAATTCAGCTCAGCAGCACAAGCACCTGCCTGTTTGTAAAATCAACAGAAGAGGTAAGGGAGTTTCAGCCCCTCGCTGGGAAAAGGAAGTGGTTCCCTGCCTCTGATGGTGCATCTGACGAGGTCCTGAGTTCAATTCCTGGTACCAATAAAATAACTAAGTAAAAGGGTGTTTTGTTTCATTCTGCAGGCTGCGGAGATATCCCTGGCAATATGTGACCCAGGACAAGTAATTGCTGGATTTAAGCTTTGATGCACAGCAAAAGCAGTCTCAGGGAAGAAAAGAAATGGAAGAGCTGTCCCTGCAACCTTCCCAAGGAGTGTGTGGAGAACAGTGGCGAGAGTACCAGCAGCCTTAGGAGCCGTCACTCGGGGGTTTACAGGGTGGCCAGCATCCTTCTATGCACCCTCTGAGAGCGTGACCCACTGCTTTCCTTTGCTATGCCTTGGTGACAGCAAACTCTGAGGGCAAGGCTTTGTTTACTCTATCCTTTTACACGTGAGAACATGAGTTTCCTGGCATGTGTTAGTTTTGCAGAACACGAGGAACAACAGTAAGGAAGTTAGAAGCCAAAGTGAAAAACTCGTCCTCACTTTAGCCAGAGAACAAATCAAGCACTGCTTTGGGAAAAAAGGCATACTTGGCTCTGTTGTTTTACAATTGACTATTTAAAAATATTTGCCTTCTTAAAGCCTGCTTAAATTTTGTTTTTCTTTTGCAAAGAAAGCCATTACCATTCCTAGCAGGAAGTCTCACTAACTTGCTAAGTTTACCTTTGTCTTACACACAATATCAGGGTTCCCAGTGGCAACACTATTGACATACTGATTGATATTTTTTGCTGTCAGCTGGATATTATGCATTGTAGAACATTTAATACAGCATCCTTGTCTCACTACCAGATGCCAGCAGCATCCTCACCTCCATCCCTAACTGTGCAACCAAAAATTTCTCCAGACAGTGCTCTTTGGTGGGTAAACTCACCACCACTTGAGAACCACTGGTGGCATGATTAGAAGAAAGAGGAGGAGAGAGGAAGGGGGAGGACAAGGAGAGAGAGGAGAGAGACAGAGACAGAGACAGAGACAGACAGAGAGAACAAACTTAGGAGGCCAGTTAGAAATTTTAGATAATCATTATATAAATGCACCATTTAAGTGGCTTTATTTTCATTAAACTTTTAAATTCTGTTACAGATCCTGTTTTGATGCTTGCTCTGATATAATCCTAATGTAGCCTTGGCTATTTTCTTCCTGAGTTTGCCTGCCTGTGTACTAAAAGATCTTAGTTATATGACTACTCACTGGGATCATAGATAGTACTGCTTGATCAGATTACCAGACAGACACATTATCTCTGAGACAAAATCCTCTCATAACGATGTAAGATAAAGAACATCTTTCAGCAAGGGATTACTAGAGGATGAGAAGTGTGTAGAAGGGGAGGGGTGTGGAAAAGAAGGGTAGGTGAACATGATCTATGCACAATCTGTAAATATATAGAAATATCATGGTGAATCCCATTAATCTGTATAATTAATATGTGTTGGTAATAATAACAAATATTAAAAGTGTTTACTGGAAAATTTAAACTTAAAAAAACTTTTTCACTAATAAAGCATATAAGTTAGACTATGGGCTAGTTTCTATTTCTTATTTTGCAAGTTTTAGTCTGCAGCTAGGAAACTGGAAAGGACTCTAGCTGCCACCGATGAAGTTGGTTCATGAGATGCTGGTAAATGTATGTTTTGACAGACACACAAATTAATAAATATTCTCACTCTTTTAGAGAAGGCTTTCCAATAAGTTGAATGTGCTACTTTCATTTTAGATGTTGCTTATTAGAAAAGAATCTAGTAAATATGAGAGTGGTTAGGTTTAGAGCTAGAGAGTGAATTTTAGAGAAAAGCAATAGTTGTGACTCATTCACTTTCTAAACTTTTACACATAGTCATTTACCATAATTGTTTTCTTTGCAATGTATCTTTATAAATCTCCCCCACTGTAGTGTCCTAATTACTGGTAACACTTTCATAGTTATCCTAATTTATGCAATTAAAAGTCTATGACAATGAAAACATTTCCCCAATTGCATTTATCCTCTGAGAGTCCAAACCAGAAGATCAGATTGAAGTTACTGGGGCAAAAGATGAGCAGACACCACTCTTCAACATTGTGGCAGAACTCTTTTCCCTGGGACTTGAATTTAAATGGCTCAAGACATGGAATGAGTTCTTGAAAACTGTCCTTCCGAAAGACTTCACAGAAGGCCAAAGGCAAGACTCACCAAGGACAAGGTATATGAGAATTATACTTTAGAAGAGGGCTTTGATTTCTATGCTGCTATTTCTCCACACTATTTCTTTTTTAGCTTGTCATTAAAAAGTGAATTCTGCTTTTTATGGTATGTATCTATATTTCTTAAATAAGATTACAAAGAAGGCTCAAGAGCTTTCATACCCAAGGGCTCTTAAAATATAACTAGCTTTTCATTGCACCAAAACTAATTGTAGTGTAGATTTCTTTTCTAGTTTTGTTATTCTGTCTTAACAGTGCTACTTAAGAAAAGTTTTAAAGATACTTGAAGATAAATGTATATTTTATAAGGAATATAATGTAGCCTTTTATTGATTAGTTTTCTGGTAAATCTATGAACAATTAATCAAAATAGAAATAAATATTTTACTAACTATTAAACCTCCAATTTTATAGAAATTAAGTACAGTATATTCCTAAGTAACCTAATGCTTTTCTTAGTGGATTTAAAAACATAGCAATATATTTTCAGAAATCAATTCAGAAGATCTTACCTTTATATCTTCTGGAGCTGGCAAAAATGCAGGATCCTAAAGCAAAAGAAAATTAGTTCTGAGTTATTTTTTATAAGCCAAACAATTCCTTTTATACCAATTGAAAATTACTACTTAAGTCTTGTAATAAGCATGATCTTACCAAGTCATTCACATAATTTTTCAGCTGATCAACAATGTCTATAAGTTGACTCATTCTAATCATGAAGCGGTCTTGTCCTTGGGAACTGGATTTATGGGCCATTGTCCCTAAGAAGATGACCATCAGACAGATAACTATCCTCTCCATGTTGCCAGGACTGAGCTGCATGAGTACCAACAGTAGAGCAAGACCTTGGTCTCCTTTGCACTTCAGTTTGACTGTGAGCAGGTTGTCAGAAAAGCTACCTATTTATTCATCCTTCAAGGAGAGGTAAAGCCCTCCCATTGCAGCCTGGAAATCTTTGTAAAATGGATGAATGTGAGTAACTCTTTTTTCTTTTCCACTGGCTAGGTATACGTGTGCATGTGCTAATGCGTGGGGGCAGGGATGGATGGAGTCAACGAAATATGCCCAATCTGCATCTTAGACAGGAAAAAGAGAGACATGGGTGAATTCCAATTTTCAGCATGAATCAAGAAGTGTGTGTGTGTGTGTGTGTGTGTGTGTGAAACAGTAGATACTATAAGCCCTTAAAAAGTAAACACAAACACTTTGATCTCCTTTTCTCTGCATGCCCTGGAATCTTACCTGTTCTCCCTGACAGTCATAAGAGCATTTCTCTGATGAGTAAAGGGCAATGAGTGCCATCTTGCAGGACTTTTTCTTATGGTAATGACTGTACCTTTTGACTGAAATCATCCTGTATTCCATCCTGAATGCAGAAGTTACCTTGTAGGACATTTTAAATAAATGGGATATTTTCCTAACTACCAAGAATGTTTTAGATCTTTACCAGGCTTCAAAAATTTAAAATAGAATTTGTTTCAAAGTCTTGTCCAGAGCATCTTTAAATAACATTAATGTTGACTTCTGGCATTTTATCTAACAATCTGGTTTATAAATATTATAGATGATTTTAGTGGTCTACAAAAATGCACACCCAAACCAGGATCCCACACTACTTTCTTTGATTTAATCACATAAAAATTACCTAGTATCTATCTTTTCTGTGTAATATATCAGTTAAATGAATGAAAAGTGCTAATACTCATTTATGTCCAAATCCAAAAAATTTTTATCAACACCAAAACCAAAAGTACCCATAAATGGTTCTTTTTCTCTGGGGGTAGTGTTACTTATTTCTGCTATATATTATTTCCTCTGGGTATGAGCAACACATTTTTAACTGCATATATTGTAGGTAGAAGTTAACAGACTCAAAGTTCAGAAATGGTTTTATCATTCTCCTCTCTTCTGCTTCTCTTGTTCTTAAGACTCTTTACCTATCTGAGAAAGTTGCATGTAATAGTCTAGCCCAAAACAGTCTTGTACACAGATAGATCTTACAAAAAATATCTGTTATAATAATCAAGCTAAATTGGAGTTTGGATTTGATTTGCTCTGAGGGTTCACTGTGGTCTTTTTAGCATACAGTATTACTCAAGAATACACAGTTGTGCTGGGTGCTGTGACACGTGCCTGTAATTCCAGCTCCTGAGGCAGGAAGATAGTGAATTCAAGGTCAGCCCACTCAAGTTAGCAAGACTCTGTCTTAAAAACTAATGATTATAATAATTAAAAGGACTGGAGATGTAGCTCAGTAATGGAACACTTAGCCAGCATGAGTAAGGTCCTAGGTTCAGTAACTTTATATATCAATTTAAAAAAAAAATCAATGTCCAGATTGGCCTTAGATAGTAGATGAGATGGCTTTTAATATGATCAAGAAGTCTTCTCTGTAATCATTGTGTTCTGTAGGGATGAATTCATTATAAACTTCCTAACTGATATGGACTAAGGATTGCCACTTGGCCAGTCAGCACTGCCTGCAGCATCCTGGCACATGCTTTCCTTATCTATCTAAATAGACACTCATCTCCATAGGGACACTAACCACAGTGTTAAGGGTTCAATTTCTACAGCAAAGAGCTTGAATTCAAATCTAGACTTTTAACGATTAGTAGCATATGTGATGCTGGGAATGTTATTGCAAAGGGAAGACAGAATCTAACGATACAGCTATAATGAGGCTTAAATGAGACATTCCAAGTAAAAGGCTAAGTGCAGCACATGGTAAAATCTCAGGAGGTCTTCGGGCTGGTTACTGATGGCAGTAGAGAGGACAACTTGCACATCCATCGGCAGGTCACCCGAAATATGTGAGGATGGTTATAGTGGTTGTCAAACAGGTGAAAGTTGTACTGCCCAGCTAGAATCATCGTTCTTGGCCCTGAGTGTTTCTTGTGATAATAGATACCCCTCCCTAAGACCTCCAAGCATCCCCCCAATCTGTCAATCAACAACACATCAAGGGTCTTCAAGGGTGCTAAAACCTTTCTGATAGTGGAATTCCTAGCCCAAGTGGCATATCAGTTGATAAATATTTTCAATATCACCCCTAGTGTGCGAGACTGAATAATGCTCCCCTCCCACTGTCCTAATTCCTGGAACCGGAGTTGTCACTTTTCATGACAAAATGGACTTTGCATATGTGATTAAATTGAGACTCTTGACATAAGGAAGAGTATCTTATATTCGGATTAGCCCAATGTAATTGCTGGATTTATAAAAGGAAGATAGGGAAGTCAAAGTATAACAATGAGATGCGATGACAGAAACAGATTGGAGTGACACAGGGGCCAACTCAAGGAATGCAAGTGGCCTCCAGAAGCTGGGGAAGTCAAGGAATACATTCTCCCCAGAGCCTTCCTCCAACCTGCACCTTGATTTAGCCCTATCAGGCAGTTTATCTTGGACTTTTGACATTCAGAATTGTAACTTATGATGTGTTAAGCCAGTGAGTGCATGATAGTTTGTTACAACAGCAAAGAAAAATAATGTACTTAGATGTGGAATTTTTACTCTTGGAAAAAAGGCAGGAAAAGTGAAAAATAGAAATGATAAGGGCAGAACCAAGGAAAACTAAAGTTTTTCTGGGCTTTTGGAGAGTGTGGGCAGAGGGGATAGGGAGGTGTGAAGAACAGAAGGAAGAGAGATGATGTGGCTGCCCCATGGTAGGGAACCTTAGGGACAGAGATACTCGAGGGCTTTCCAGGAAATGTGCAGCTCCTGGCTTGGAGAAGGCGTCAATCGTCAGGATAAACAGTGGGTTTCAAAACTATGAGACCCAGTTTACCTTCATTCAATTTTCTGAGAGTATTTTAAGACAGATTTTAGGATAGGAGTGGGGATGTTTAACTGAGTCACCCAAGCAAAGCCGATCACTCTTTTCTTAGAAACATTAACCCTAATGCTACCTTTACAGCAGCACATCGTGCAGGCAGGGGTGGTAGTGGTGGTGTGCATCTTAATGACTTTTTGCTCTTTAAATTAGAATCACTTTTATAATTTAGATACAGTCAGTCTTGCTATAACACTTATTTTGAAAATGAGAACTTATCCTAATGGGAACAATCTGAACATACAAATTTGGTGTTCTCTTACATGTGATTTTTGTCTACAAAAAACAGTAGGTGAACATAGAAAACCCCCTGAGCAGAGCTGTGTGAGTGCACACACACCCAGACACCCACCAGCAGCACCAGTTCAGTGTACGTGTAAGTGAGCCATACCCATCCAAGGCTCTGTCACAGTCTTCCATCCCAGAGAAGTCTCCTCAGCCACATCTCAATGGCCCCCCACCTGCAATCTGCCACACCACCTCCTCCAGGGCCAGCGGCATGTTTGGTGTAGTATTTATATACTTCTTGACCATCTAGCATGTCCGACATTTCTACATTTTTTATTAGGTTCCTATCTCCTTTTCTGTGCCACCGATCATGTTTTTGAGTGTTCTGCCCCAACTCTCACGTTCCCCACAAGCCTGTGGTTTTATCATGTAGGGAAATTATTTTTACAAATGTGTATGTCACGTTGTAGTGGAACAGACTGCATTTTGTTTTCGAACATCATATTTAATCCTCATTAGCAATTATTTATATCCAGCTGAAAAACGAGACCAGGGTATAGGATTTATTGTTGAGGGAAGATGACAAAGGAAGGAAGAGAGAATAACAAACTTTTTTCATTTTTAATACCTAACCCATCTGAGCCTAGATTACAGAGAAACTCTAGCACCCACTCCTTGCACAGGGCCTTTCTCTTGTTATCTGTCGGTCCCTATAAATGTGTTCCAGAAGTCCATGAGCCTCCTGAAATCATAGCAGAAATTTGTGTAAATATTTGTGGGGAGAGAAAAACCCTAAAGTTCATTAGCTTCTCAGAGAAAATGTCATGCAACTGCTGTCTTTACTTTCCAGCCTCCAGAGACTTGTGACAGCTGTGTGAACCATGTTCCTTCAACATATGCACAGCAGTGTGCATGAAAACAGTAGCTGCAGAATTTCCATTCAGGAGACACGGAGAGGCAGTGGGCTGGCTGGATGCCACACTTGTACAGCAAATGCACTACTGTGACTTGATGTCCGTGTTTAGTTGGTACCTTGGAGTGAGGTGATGAATTTTCCCATGAACTTAAGAAGGTTCATCATTATGAAAGCCTGAAAACACTTGAGTTGTCTACGCAAGAGGATTTATGGACATTTTTCAAGAACTTCCTTTAAGGGCCTATTCTTCTAGAAACCTGGTTAAGGCAAGAATGAGACCAAGGAACTGAAGGAAAGCTTCCAGCCAGGGAGGACATAGGGAAGGAAATGAAGTCTCAGAATGAATGATTTTACAAGGGGAAACCTGGACCAGGTCTAAAACCAGACTGGACACTATTTTTACCCATCTCTCTTGCCCTGTCTTCGTAGCTCTTCCTGTGGACACTGTGTGTCAAGTACTCGTTTTCTGTTTCACATTGCCCTTCAAGGGTACAATTGGACATTGTGCATGGAAAACTGGAAGGAAAAGCTTTCTGGGTTTTAGAATGATGTTAATTTATAACTTGTGCCACTCCTGAACCCTAAAAGGACTTGAACAGGTGCTTATCTCACCTTATTTTAAGGTATAAGCTTTACATAGATCCATATCCAACTGGAAGAAAATCTTGACTAGCCTAAGGCAATTTTTATATCTTCTAATAATGTTCAAGTCCCACTGAAATATTTTAATTTGTTTGACTTGAGAAAGAAACAACCAGAAGAGTCCTCAGGATTTGCCGAATTCCTGTCTGCTGACCTTGAGCTCGTCTCTCTTCTGTCCCTCCCCTGCATTAATTGTGTTTATTAACATCACTGATTTGGTTTCTTTTCTAGGTCATATGTGAAAATAATGTGTATTTATAACCTACACATATATAACAAGATTAGTTCCTTCTAATATTTATACATATTTAATGATTCTGCATCGTTAATGTACATATACATAATAGTGTATTTCTTTCCATCCCAGGGTCCTCCAGTGACTTACGTTGGTAGAGGTGTCAGTCCTCGTCACTCCTGCTTCCAGAAGAGAGCAGAAGTCTTCTCAGGTGCTGAGTTCTCTAGTTCTTGCTGCTGAGGACCCTTGGGTATTGCTGTGGCTCTGTGGCCTGGTAGTGAGTGTGTCACAGGGGAGAGCTATTCACTGCTGCCACTTCACCTGGCAGTGCCTTATATAGGGGTGTGGGGCCCTCTATTGTGGTGATAGACTCAGGGGGTTCACTCTGTGATCCTCCAGGCTTGGGATCTTGGGGGACAAATCTCTTATACACATTCTAGCTGTTTTCTCCAACACAGTTCTGCTGAAGAGCTCTGTCCAGGGGACTTCTAGCAGCTGCCGCAATGGGCCTCTCGCCATATTTGGTCCTAATGTGCCTAGTCTCCTGTGACACCTGCCAGTCAGGCTGGAGATCAGATGTCCTTCATTCTGTGACTACCACAAAGAAAAGAACAGGGAGATCCATGCTGTTTAGCCCTGACCTCCCCACACTGCCAACCCCCACCACAAGGTGAAATGAAGTCCACCAGCCTTTTGTGCCCTCCCTCTCGCATCAGTCCTGTTCTCTCTGGACTCAAGGGCTATCCAGTGTTCTTTACTAGAGTGATAGGTGTGTGTCACACAAGCTGCCTTGGCCCTGCAGTCCCCAGCACACAGTCAGAAAGTAGCCTCCTGTTCGTCTTTCTGGTGTCTCCCCTCGAAGATGTGCGCTGAGCCCTGTCAGTCGCTGGAATAAAAGCATCTCCCTGCACTTTGCTGAGGGCAGCAGCAGGATCTCAGAGAGGGGAGGCTGTGGGAAGAATGCGAATCACATTCAGGACCAGCTAACCGTTTCTAGGAATGAGGATTCTTTTTTGGAAAATTACTATTTTTCACGTTTATTTACAAAAGCAATACATGTGTGTCTTAACAAAATAATTCAAAGTACACTATCATCTAAATTAAAAATCAAAATATAAAACTACTCTTTTCTTCCCTAATGTTCACTCTTCATGGTCTAGACAGTTTTCCTAAGTACACAGAGCAATACAAGAATAGATACAAATACAGAGATATTAAAGCAAATAAAATTTTATAGAGATTGAGATATTTAAAAATATATAATGCAATATAGATATGGAAATATGTATTTTCTTTACACAGAAATTTAGTCTTATCATACATATTCTATACCTTTCCTTTACCACTCATCATTGGTTGAGCAGCAGTCCATAAAGTATTCACACAGAGGCTATGGTATCTCATTTAAATGCCTGAGTTAGTATTCCATTGTTTCGCTGTATTATAACTTATCTACTCACGATTATATTGAAACATCTAGATTTTTTTCATTTTCAATTTACTACCAATAATATTGCAATAAACAAACAGATATTTATATCTCTAAGCTTGTATAAAATATCTTCTTTAGGATGATATTTTAGGATACATATCCTGAGTTTCATTCCCTGAGTAGAAAGATCTTTTTAAAATTTTGATATAAACTGTGAGATTTCCCTTTGACCCATTATACCAATTTACACTTCCACTGGTGGTATGGTTTGTATCTAAATGTCTCCCTAAAGCCTCATGCAGCCAAAGACAGAGCTTCCCAGAGGTGAGTGGATCTAGGATGTGTCATAATGGGATCAAGGATGTGATGCTGGGATTCATTTATGATGTGATGTTAGAATTATGGCTGCCCCACCCTGGGTATGATGGCCAAGCTCCTTAAAGCTAGGTAGCCTGGATAGAATATAAGAGAGAAAGGGTTGCTATTTGTCACTTGTTGTTTACTGCTTGCTACCTTGCTGCCTTCTGCCTGCCATGAACTTTTTCTCCTCTGTCATGCCCTCTGCCATGCTATACCACCTTGGAGCCAGCTGACTATGAACTGAAATGTCTTCAAACTGTGAGCCAAATAAACCTTTCCTCCTTTTACTTTGGGTTTTGGGTATTTTATTTCAGCAATGAAAAAAGTACCTAAGACAACCAGCAACATAGATTTCCTTTATTTCCTCACTTTCAATACTTGGTATTATAAATATTTTTAAAATTTGTGAATAAACTAGAGTTAAAAAAATAGTACCTATCACTGGTTTGTCTTTTTTTCATCATTGGTTTGTAAAAGGCAAAGATTAATACGATCTAAAGAGACACCAGAGTATCTTTCATCAATAACTAGGTCTTGCATATTTTCATTCATGTATTTTTTTTCTATGAACCATCTTGTTTCTATTCTTTGCTCATCTATTTAGTTATTTTTCATTTATATGTAAGGGCTTTTTTCTATTAAAAGATACATTAAATATTCTAAAATTATTTTTATATGGTCTCTGGTCATAGCTAGGTCTTAGTTCTTTATATTATTATATCTAAGAAACTTAAACTTTCTGGCATGAACCCCATTTTAATGTGAAAACTATTTCACCCTCCAAAACAACAAATAGTAATAATTGATTAAATGTTTCTCTTGAATGAGGAATGTGCATACCATGGAGCCTTAAATTCAGAGTGCTTTTAAATGAGTTTGCATTTAATTCAGCACTAAACTAGTCAGATAGATTTTAAAGTTTGTTTGTTTTTTAGTGTTGTTGATTGAACTCAGTGCCTAGTGCATGCTATGCATTTATTGATTCTGCCACTGATCTATGTCCCCAGCCCTACAAACACTTTTGAAATATAGTAGTGCAAATATATTTGGGCATGATTTGTTCAATTTATACACAACGTCTTATGCATCAATGGATTCAAGACCTCCCTTGAACACCAGAGTTTTAGAACACATATTGATTCTAAACTAAAGATAACTATTATACACATATAGATCCAATCTTATACCATCCTGGGGGACAGGGGGCAAGGCACTGCAGATCCTGGAATGGCATATGAGCCAAATTGTGGTCAATGCAGTTTAAATGTTTTATTTTACTTGAATATTTTCAACATGAATTCTCTGTGCATAAGGTTCATGATAGTTTTATAAATCAGAGCAGCTGATTAAACAAGTAGAAAAAAGGAAAACATGAACTGTGATTTATACTGTGGGCTCTAAGTTTTTCTCACACATTAAAATGAGAAGTAGTTATGCCCAACAGGCTCTTTTGCTGCTAATAAAAGGGACTAGGATACTTCCTTCTGAGGAAAGAGCCTTATCAAAAAACTATAATATTGATAATTATTCTAGCAAACACTTATGTAGCTAAGTGCTTCATAGACACGATCTTTTAAAGCAATAACACAAGAAGTAGATTCTGCGATTAGTCTTCTTATAGTTGAGGACACAGAGCCCAAAGAAGTTAAATAACAGCCTGGGGTGCTGGGGAACTGCCTCAGTGCCTCACTCCTCCAACTCCTAATGAGAATCTGCCTACCTGGCCATCTACTTCATGAAGTCTTGTAAGAGGACTGGACCCCACTGAAGGCATTTCTGATGCAAGGGTTTGTGGTAAAGAGGGTAGTTAACAGTTGTAAAATTATTTTTGGTGATATCTAGAATTTCAATGTATATCTTGCCTGTTAATTAGTCACTTCCAATTCAATTTGAAATATCCAATTACCTCTCCTGTACTTCAACATGTAACAAACTGGCCCACTGTAAAACTTGATAATAATTTTCGAGTGTTTTATATTCACAAAAGAATAGAGAATGAAATGAATAAACTCTTGCTATCACTTGGGTCTTGAAAAGTATAAACAAAATCAACCAGGAAATATCTATTTTAACAACTTAAAAATAAAAAATGTGACTTAGTTATTGACATTTGATCAACCATTGCTCATTTTTCATATTTTTTCAAGCCCGTTTATAGCAGTAAGAACCTTTAGAATGTTTATCTTTTGCTTCTTAGTTCCCTCACCTATAAACCAAGGGGGAAAGTAGTACAGAGGAGGAAAAAAGGAAAATGAGGAAGATAAAAGGACTATACTTATAAAGAGAATTAAATGTAAGTAAACTTTGAAAAAATTTAGAGATGAATGCTTGACTATTTTTAGATCATGTCAGCACATTTAGCAAAAACCATCCAGTTACCTCTTCCATATGTGCATCATCTAGAAGCTAAAATGACATGACAGAGACAGGGCTTGAAGTACCAGATGTCAGAGCTTTGATCTGATCGCTGTTGTTATGTTTGGAGCATGTTTGTTCAGTGCTGATGACTGAATTCATGGCTTCACACATGTCCAACACATGCTCTATCACTGAGCTCCAGCTCCAGTTCAGAGAATATTTTGTTAATGGATTCGAAGTTCAGTTCAGCATTTATAAATGTTTAAATTTAAGTCACAAAATTATAAGGATGCAGGTGGCTGAGAAGGTCAGCAGTAACCACTGAGAATGATGACTGCCTGCAGGCCACACCCTAAATGAGCCCTAGGAACCCAGCTTCCTCTCCCCTGGCCTCCTCGCTTTTTCTGTGAGGCTCTCAATTCCTTTTCCCTCTTTTGTTTCTCATTCACTCCAGATTTCTTCTTTCCTTTTCTTTGTTTTCTTCCATCCTAACTTATATTTTTCTGTTTCTTATTCTGATTCTCTATCATGAAACCAAAGTGTATTTTAATTGCGATTCTTTGTTCCGTAAGGCTTTCTAGTCTCCACTTTAAGTCTTTCAGGAAAAAGAATGCATTGAACACTGTAATCTCAATAGATTGAAGGACTAAACTTTTAAAAAATGTTTTGTTTTTCTGTTTTGCAATACTTGTGATGGAACCCAGGGAGCCACTACCACCAAACTTTCCCCCAACCTTTTTGTTTTTAAGACTGAATTGCCCAGGTATGACTTAAATTTAGGATCTGCCTCCCTCAGCTTCCCTTGGTGCTAGGATTCCGGGTCTACCCCTGCACCTGGCCAATGACTCTTTGTTTTGATCTTTAGTTTTCTCCCACCCCTCCGCTGAGTCAAAAATCATTGTCTTTTCCCGATTTATGGAAGTGCAAGTCAGGAGAAATTGTAAGATGATGATATATTCTTAATATCAAGAACAAGACAACTTGACAATATTTTATATTTATTTTTCTACATCTCTTAAAAAACAGTGTAAGTCTAGAAAACATTTTCTTGCCTTTCGTTAACTGCTCTGTGTTTAATGGTCTGAGTTGTCCCAACTGTGGACCACTGTGGACACTGCCACACAGCTAGCTTCTCTGCTGCAAATGGCACATACCAAACCTGATGCAATGCACCTACACGAGGTACCACCAGGGTGAAAGCATTTTGCACAGTTTGTGTGGAATGCTGAAGAGTATCTCCATTTTCTTTTATCTGCCAGATTTTACATGGATAACTCAGAAAAAGTTTGTGCAATAGGCTTGTGTTTCCCAGAAGCTCCTAGCTGATATAGAGCAATAGTAATTACATTGAATTTATTGCTGGGTAGAGAGTTCCTGAGCCACAACTCAAGGAGGGTTTCTAGGAAAGACCTAAGAATAAAACATCCTCGAGAGCAGACAGCTTTAGGTGGCACAAAGGAGCAACATCCTTCATCGTACATCCTCTGAAGGCACTGAACTGAATCGAGAAGGTCGTGAGGTGACTTAGTTGAAATGGAAAGATGATCTCAGTTACCTGAGCAGAATTTGGAGACCTAAGTGGAAGAAAGTGAGAACAGTACTTTGAAAGCATCGCACATATTAGATACTGCGTGGCTCCGCTCAGTAAGGTGCAATAGACCAAGGCTTGGAGGAATGAACTAACAAACAAGAAGCATGCAGGAGTTTTAGGAGCCTCATCACCTCAGGAAGACAACAAGTAGCCATTCCAAGGACTCTTTGAAAGGGCAGCCTCTCTGCTTCTTCTGTAGGCAGAGAAAGTCCAATTGTATCTTTTATGCACTGGGCCCTGTGTAAGAATTAGTTTGGGGAAAAGGGTTTATCTGCTAGGAAAAAGGGTTTCAAAGTGAATAATCCAGCCCTTGTCTCCAGCGGCCTGGGAGGTAGTTATCTGCTCCTGCCAACACGGAAAGCATCGGCTAAGGTGCTGAGGGAGCCCCACCATGGCACACAGACCTGGAGAGCCTCACTTGTCCCACGGTTCATAGGCAGCTGACCGTCACTCTCTGGTCACATACCATGTGTTGAGCACTCTTCTTAGTTTTGTACTTCTGTATTTTTTAGTTATCAATGCAGTTTATCTATTCTTGGATACTATATTCAAATGTTAATATCTCTGAAACGAGGCTGCCTCTTATAACCAATGGCAACTTAGATTTAACAAAGCACAACAAATCACTTAATCCTTACTTTATAAGATAATGGCTATTGCTGTCCATTTTAGAGATGAGAAAACAGAGGCTCAGAGAATTTAATATATTTTCCCAAGGTCCCACTGGGAAGTGGTGATGTGATAGCTACTGCTAAGACACCAAGATGGCTACTGGCAAGGTGATCCGTGGCTTAGGATGACTCCCGTTAGTGTGGAGAATGGTTGTGATTTGCTGAGGGAACTGTGGGGAGGGAGGCAATAAATAGTTCACATCACATAAAATCACTTGTAATTTATGAGGAATAGGAACTGAAGACTCATGTTTCCATGTATTTTCTATCCACTGTGTCCCCTTTAACATCGTTACTGATAGTAAAAAATACATCATTGGTCTTTAATAAAAAAGCCAACTAGAAAGTTTTGCTAAATGGCAGAATATATATGAGCTCTTTAAAACAATCCCTCACATGTACAGGACTCATTAAATGTTACTTCCTTTCCTTTTCTTCAGAAAATTAAAAACAGCAGCCAACTAAACTTCTTTATGAATATAGTTTTAAAATGCCACCGCTCAAGCTAACTTTATTGCTAAACAGAGGTTTAAACTCTGGGAAATATTATGGTTAGGTCTCTGATGGTCCAAGTTGTTTTCCAAATAAATTATAATATATAATGCAGATTTAAAGGCTGTTACACAAAAGCCTTTTTGGTAAAGGAGGGACATCTAAAATTGTTTCCCCCCCCCCACTGGAATACTATGATGAGGTGAAGAAAATTTAAATTAAAAGCTAAAGACGGGTACTGAATGTCTTCCTGATTGTTAGAAACTTAAGAACAAAATCAACAGGGAAGTTTGATATATTTCTGCTTTGTATGTGTATGAGGTGGGGAAAACACAGGATTTCTCTGTCACCTATCAACAGCAAATAGGCAGATGACATGTATTTAGCATTCATCACCTAGAGGTCTGTGGTTTAGGAACATGCTGAGTCAATCTATTACTTGAGAATTTACATCACCTTGACAGTGGACTTCCCCAAAAATGGAATTCTAAGCAACCTCATATCCCTACTTGGGGAGGCTGAGATTTCCTTTTTCATCTATTTCTAACAGTCCAAATCATGAAGTGGATACAAACCCGACCTCATTCCCTTCACTCATATTTTCCTTTACACAACAACAAAAAAGATTTTTCCTACAGCTTAGTTGCTAGCAGATTCAACAGCATTCTGAAAATTAGGAGGTAGTGTTATAAAACTGCTTTCAAGGAATTCTTTTCACTGTAAGTTGAGGATTCATTATTCAGCATTTACCATAAAAATGTACCAATCTGAAAGATAAAATGAGTTGCTATTTAAAACAATAAATAGGAAGCATTACATCATCAGAAAACATTTATTGAGCCTGTGTATATTTGGTATTTCTCCAGATGCTATCAGGTCACTGCTCTATGAAGAGACAAGCCAGATCATAATTACACACGTGTGAGGAAATGAAAGCACACTAGTCTTTATGTGTGAAAATGACACTAAATCATGATCAGACCAATATGTGCTCGAGATTTTCAACCACACTGAGTTTTCTTTTCATAATTTCTATATCATATCTCCTTTTTGTGACCTATGTTACAATATGTAAAGGATTAGCAAGAGGTAAAAGTCTATTCGTGGCTTATAAAATGGTTTTTTATCTTTGAGACCTCAATAGAAATTAGAGTCATAAGCAAGCATTTATAATCATATTATGACTGAAGACTTAGTAAAAATGATCTAGACGTGAAATTGGGGGAAAGGCTCGGAAAGCACATATTAGCATAAATGCTAATGAGATGTGGAATTCATGAGACTGAATTACTTTTTAATTCATCCATATGAGAATATTCATTGTGGGAATTATTATGGAAGAACATCATGATTTAACATGCTGCTGGCATTCCTTTATAAGGCTATGCACTAGAATTTATATTGGTTAAATTCTTTCATCATTTTTCTCTCTTGATTTGAGACAGGAAAGCCTCACATAATTCTCTTACATACAGAGTATAATGTTAAGAACCCCCCTCTGTCTTGTGCATTTCTATCTTTCAATAAGCCTTTCCAGGCACAACACCTAGTACAGAGAAACCTTCAGAAATTCTCATGCATGAACATGAATGAATTACTAGCATGTGCAAGAAAAAAATAAGAAAAATATAGTAAGAAACCAACAATCAGCATGACCTTGAGTTTTGCAAATAAATAAAACTTAGTGGGCATCAATATGAGATTACGGTCTAAGCATCGCGAAAATAGGTAACACACATTCCAGAAAATACACGATGGTGACTTCCTTGCAGTTACCTCTACCCCCTAAAAAAAGCCAGCAAGAGTGTGCTGCATAAGACAAACTTTCCATTCATGAAGCAGACACATTGTTCATTAACAAAGAAGCGGTCATTCGAGCAGAGTTAGGCAAATGCCTTGAACAGTTAAAAAAGTTTCCTGCAGAAAAGCATTTCTTTTGATGATAACTTTAAAACATAATTTGTGTAGTTTCTTTTTCAGTAGCCGTGCTTGATCTGTATCATGCAGCATTATTAGCATTTGTTAACAACAGAAGTGGTAAGGAAATTACTCACCACAGTTGTCAGATCGGTTATTAGAGGCAGAGAGAAGAATGGCCTTCATGAACGCAGAGTTCAGATCGCTGCAGTCAGCAAGAGGTGTGGGCCACAGTGGGGGAGGATGTGAGACTGAGGCAGCAGTTGGCTGGCCTCAGTTCTTTGTGAAGTTTGTAATGTAAGTTTGTAATGTAAGAAGCCACCTTGGTTGGCAGGAGCAAGACTTTTCTTTTGTTCTAGGAGAGAAATATGGCTGGGAAATAAATTCAGACAAGGAATAATGTAACTCTAAAGTGTAAGCTTAACCTTCAGGAAAGTCTTGCAGTGTATACGGTTTATTTTTTAAATGTGCAAAATATTAAACTGTGTCAGTCAATTCCATGGATAATTTGATGCCATGGAGTTGTGCTCCATTTACAAATGTGTCTGTCTCCTGTGTTTTGGACCCATGCATCTGTGCATAACAGGATAACTTTGTTCATTTATTTTACAAGAACTTACTGAGCAGCAGCTAATCACATGTTTTCTATTTTTTTTTTCTATGTTGGACAACAATGGGATGTGCTCTTTGGCTCTTTTTCTTGGGTACAGCTTGCAAGTTCTTAGCAGGGACTTCCGAGCACATATGATGCTTTTGTGGAAATGAGAACAAAACACTCCCACTCTGTGCAAAAGAATTATTTTTGAAAGTGCCTTTTCCCCAATTGGAGGAAGGCCCATCACCAGGGCACAAGGCTTGATGAGAGATGTGCACTGTGGATGTCAGCCCCGGTCACCCCTTATCCAGATGTCCCTATTGTCTTGCTGTACGCAAAAGGCAAACCTGCAAGTGAAGATCAGGCTTAGGTGAAGCCTCACAAAGCAGTTGGTATCTGTTCAGCTTTTGAAGGTTTGGACCAAGAGTGAGGAGAGTTTTTTTCTTTTTTTTTTTAACCAAAGAATTTCTACACCAAAGACTGAGTTTCACCTGTCCATATAGTAAGGGGAGAGGTCAGCCTAGATTTTAAATCTCCTAAAAAATAAGTATCAAGAGTCTAATCTGACTTAAATAACTTGAGTTTGATCCTGGCTGTATGATTTAAGCAGGATTTGACTTGTAGAAGCTTCTCAGCCTCAGTTTTTCTTGTAAAATGGATATAATAGCAAGGCTAAGTCTCTAGTTCATATAATTATTATGCAAATGTGAGATAATGCATATAGACCATTGCATACAATGAATAAATTGTAATGAATGCTCAATAACCATTAGCTATTGTCCCTATTTTTTATTATAGTCATTGTGATTTCATATCCCCAGAAAGCCAGGGGTGGCTAATATCCGTTTGCTTTTACTTAACAGTTCTAGACTCACTCAACTCATGGTCACTCAATATTTTATCCACGTTTGCTGCTCACCCTCAGATCGACAGCCTCAGGTCACATGTCTGTAGTAAACAAAAGCATTCATTTTGGAAGCCTGGATGAAGCCGCTTCATCTGTCTTCTGGTGCCAGCAGATACTTGCTTCCTGTCTAGAGGACAATCACATGGCAGATTGTTCTACCTAGGTCAAATAATTGGTATTTGTACTGACACTTCACGATACTCCCAAAGTGGCCTCTGGAGAGTCTCAAGAAACAATCCTCAAATAAATGAATTCCTAGTCTATCTAGAAACAAGACAGCATAGCAGCTTTGCCGCTGTCTGTCCCCAAACAAAGCTAACAGTTAGAAATAACAGCCATCGGGCTGGGTGAAGAGCTCAGTGGTAGAGCATCTGCTTATGATGTGTGAGGCCCTGAGTTCAATTCCCAGCACTGAAAAAAACCCAAACAAAAACAAAATAACAATCACCACCTATTATCTGTCCTGACCAGAACAACTCAGCTCACCTTAACATGACTTTTACATCTCTAGCCTGGGCGTACTCTGACAGTGCTGGCAGGGGGCAAAGAAAGAAAGTGGAAACAAGCAAATCCTTTTCCAAGTCTTTACTTGTGGCAAGTTTGCTACTGTCTCATTGACCAGAGCCAATGACACAGCCAAGCCCAGAGTCTGCATGGAGTGTTACCACATAGAAGTAAGGACGGGGGTGGGAAAAGTTGAAGATATTCTTGCAAGCTACCACATACAATAAATAGTATTTTTAAATGATTTCTAGCTTGTAAAGTTATCTAGTGAGGAGCTTCACTGTTTCAATATTCAGTCACAAATATAGAATATATATATATATATATATATATATATACTGTATATGCTAATATATACGCTAGCTCGTCTTTTGTAGTCACAGGAGATGACTTGAAAAGCAGAAACCTATGTTTATAACAGAACAATTCATAATAGTTAAATCTTGGAAGAGCTTTGGAAAAGTCCATCAACAGGTGAATGGATGAAAAAGGTGTATTTACACACAATGGCATACTACTCTGCCATAAAGAAGGATGACCTTGAGTCCTTTGTAGGAAAATGAAAACACCTTGAGACCATAATATTAAGTGAAATAAATCAGACACATGAGCTTATATACCACATGGTTTCTCTTACCTAAGAAACCCAAATTATAAATAAAGAGCAAAATAAAAGCTAGATAATGGGAAACAGAGAGAGATCTTTCTCAAATGAGGGAGGGAGTAGAAGAAGGGGAGGGAAAGGGAATAAACAAAGCATCAAAATGTGTTATGTACAGGTACCAACTCCACACAAGGAATACAAACATTATGTATGGCAAACATAAACAAATACAAATTGATAATAAAGCTGTACGAAACTCAGAAATAAGTTGCTCATTTCTAGTTGCATTATAAAACCATGTCTGAAGTGTCCTGTATTCATCTTCCCTACATGGTTTGGCCAGGCTCTTCAGAGCAGAGGCCATGACACAGGTGTAATTGGGACCTTCCAGGGCAGCTAAACGACTGCTTTATGCCCCTTGAAGTGTCCTCCGTAGTCTTACCCTGGTCTGAGAAAGCCACATTTGCCTCTGAAGAGCCTGTGTATTCTGAACGTGAATGCTTTAGACACAGTACAGAAAACCAGCAAGGAGACAGGCATTAAAGAAGTGTTTTGTTTTGTACATGCAGAGCTGGAGATCAAACCCAAAGGCTCCCACATGCTGGGCAAGTTCTTCATCCCTGAGCACATCTCCAGCCTTCTAAGAGTGTTAAGATCAAGAATGGTCCTGATAAAAATATCTTCATGAGCTTCTTCTAACTTATACTTTTAAAAAATCAGTTAGGTAGACAAGAAATGTGAAATTTTCCCCATTTTACCAGAACTGAAGCAATGAATTATGCAGTTATCATCTCCAAGGGAACAAACTTTCCAAATTTTCACAAGACTGGGCTGTCCTGGATGTGTCCAAACCAATTAAAAAGGATCCGGGTACAGAACACAAGGCTGTTCCAACCACTTTGCAAAACCACAGTTATACGACCTCGAAGTCCCCAAGTGTAAGTTGTGGCTCAGAATTCTCATTTGGGCTTTTATTTTAGAATCTGCAAAAATACGCTCAGGTGTGGTAAAGTATACTTTCTAATTTATGTTCTGTCTTCAACTACCACATCAACCCAGTTCCTCAAACCCTTAAGTAAATGTGGGCATAGTTGATGACACTATGCAGTCTGTTCTCTGACTTCTTAACCAAACTGGTTTAATACCTTTGTATAAGACCTACTTTTCAGCAGCATCATCTGTTTTCCTTATTTTGCTCTAGATCTTGTAGTGTCTATTGCACCTGCTGCTTAATGTGATGATGGTGCTGCCCCAGATAAGGTAAACTGAGGCAGTTCTCAGGCCCTACATTTGGACACCCTCCAGCCAGTCTCACTCCCACATTATCATGACAGGTGGCTGTGGGGAGTTGGGAGGAGCAAAGGAGGCTTCCAGGAGCAAGTGTGGAAAAAAACATGAGAATTTCATGTCAGGGCACTCACTGAGCCCTTCTTCACTACACACAGGTAGGAGCAGGGCCCTTGTTAGGGCCTTTTCAGGATGGAGATGTCTGGAGATTCCTGTCTCCATTAAAGGGCATCCTTAGTATTCACTGCAGCAGGAAACTGCTTGTAAATGACAAGTCAACACCAAATGATGTGATTCACCCTTACCTGTCTCATTATACCAACCACGATGACCTCAAGTGGCAACCAAAATCTACTATGCTCTAATAATGGCAACACACACACACACACACACACACCTCCAGCCTTCCTAAGTCATTCTAACTATGCAGCCTGATCACTGCTAGACTGAGCTTTGGGTCAGCACTCTACTGCTCACTATATTCAGCCTTGGACTACAATTTCCAAGTGTTTTTTCCTTGTTTTTACTTTATTTTTTTTTTTTTTTGAAATACAGGGGATTGAATTCATGGCATCTGCACTGAGCTACTCCCTGCTTCAGCCTCCTCGAGTTCTGGAATTGCAGGTGTGCATTCCATGTCTGGTTGTATCTTTTTTATTTCTTAACTACTTTAACTTTAGATATTTTTCCCACAAAAATATCTGAAGTGACTTGGTTGTGTGCATCCATGCAGGTCCTTTCTATAAGCTCCTCTAGTACTGCTTTATCCTACTGTATTTGATTTAAAGTGTCTGAATGTATATATTAAAGAGTAAAGGAAAATGGACAAAAGTCACTGAGACTCAGTCACTGGGCTGGCATTCAGCTGCCACCACTCAGGCAAGTTAGGAAGTTCTGTAAAATGCCTTTTCATTTCTTCATTAGTGATTTTTGTAGCCAGGGTTTACAAAGAAAAGGATTCAAAGCAGGATAATAATTTATAGGATTATTTTATAATATTCACACAAAGAAGCAAATGCAAAAGAGTTCAGGAGATCTGACCATACACTAGACACTCAAAGAGTCCAACTAAGGGCCTAGATCCCACAGCAGTGTCCTGCACATGTGCATCTGAAGACCTAGAGTCTGTGACAATGTCTCATGCAAATCTGTATCAAGGATCTGTGCTGGGAAGAGTCAAAGGTCAGTGGAGGAAAACAGCCTGCACCAGTGGGATGAAGGATCTGTTCCAGCAGGCTGAAGGATCTGCACTGGAGCCAGGAAGTGATGCTCAAGGTAAGGACCAGAGCTCCTCCAAAAAGAACTGCAACCATCCTCAGTGACAGCGAGGACCCAAGTTCCTCTGATGATGAGAACAACCAAGTCCGTATCAGGTAAGCTAGCATGACAAGCTTACCCAGGAGAATCAACACTACACCATCTTCCACTCCAGTTCTCTTTTTATGATGCTGGCAACAATCCTCAGAAGGGCCTCCCACAGCCAGGACTATGTCAACTCAGTTCAGCTGAGTGTCACAATTTGACCAATAGTTAATCTACCATAGTGATCTATAGTGCAAGTAAAGACACTTTCTATCTCTTTCCCATTGATTTTCAGAATCTAGGATTTTAGATCTTTTATTTGCTCAATAAATATTTATTTACTGCACACACTGTACCAGGAAAATAGACAAAGAATTCCAGCCACCGTAGATCTTCTATTCTGGTGGGTAGAAACAGAAATGTTTGAGAGATACAGTGACTGTTTAAATAAAAATTAACAGAAATGGCCATAAGGATAGAGGGTGTGGGGGTCATTAGGATGTGCTGTTTGATGGAGGTATAAACCATGCAGACATCAGCTGGAAGAATTACAGGCAGAGGAATAGTCTGTGGAGAGGATGAGAAAGCAGTTTCACATCTAAATCCAAGAGTGAGAGAGAATTTGAGGCTGGAAAAGTAAAGCTGGGAATCATCAGCCTGCATTAAAGAAGAGGAGCTGGTTGACATCATGAGAATAGTTAGTGAGATTGTGAAAAGTAAGCTTCAAAGTTTAAACTAATGTTTGGGGGTAATGAGCAATCAGCAAGAGAACCTGAGAAAGAACAGACACTGACAAGCCGGAAAAGCCAAGATAATGGCCAGAGTAAAGAATGATGGGTCTCATGAAATCTTGACAGACGAAGTAAAATCCCTGCAAACTGACCTGGATATAACCATGGGAAAGCCATTAGTGAATTTGTAAACAGCTATTTCTGTGATTTAGTGAGGACAAGACTCACTAAGATGGGCTTAAGAGAGAATGGAAGGAAAGAGAATAGAGACAGCAAAGAAAGAAAATTATTTCAGAGTTTTGCTGTGCATAGGAATAGAGAAATGAGAGAGGGTCCATCAGTCAATGCTTTTGAAAGATGGAAAACACTAGCATATTTTTATGCTAATGGAATGACCACTGGGAGTGGCAGAGTTGGAGATAACGGGAGGATGGAGAGAATCGCCGTCTTGGAGTAACTAAACAATGATGAGATCTGAGCATGTGTGGAGGGCTTGTCCTTAGGGACACAACACACTTGTCCAGCGTCACTGACGGTGAATATCCGGACACAGACACATCTAGGTGGTAGATACAGTGGTGGAAGCGTGAAAACAGTCTCATTCAGTTGCTTCGTAAGGTAACTAGCTAAAAGTGGGGATAGGGAAGGAAGCAGTGGAGGTAAGAATACCATGTGAAATAATCATAATTTGGAAAATAAGGGACAGTGAGTGGGCCAAAGCACTCAGTGAGAGGACTAGGCAGCCCATCGGAGGGCACTAGCTGTATATTTGAAGTGACACCAACTAGCGGTTGCATGTTTTCTGCAGCCAAGCCCAGCTCTGTGAGTAAGAGCACAGAGCCGGTGAAGAGGTGGGCGTAACCGTGCCTCTATGTTATCCGAGTGAAGATTATGAGGCAAATATGGAAGTGGTGATAACTTTGGATAAGGAGAGATGTGATGACATCAGCATGGATTTGGGGTGACACAGAGGCAGTAGGGTCAATAAACTGTTAAGTGGTGAAGTGAAGGATTGTTAAGATTGGTGCACTAGAGGTGATAGAGCCCTGAGTACTTGAGATGGAGGTTATAAAGGGATTAAAGTGACTGCCAGATATGACCATGGAAGTGAGAGGCAGGCTGCAGTGCAAAGTCCTTAAAATTGACAAACTCAAGCAACTGGCAGCCTAGACCATCTGAAGGAATCTGTTTAAATCATCAAGAAATGTCAGGAGCAATGTCGGGGAGAGTGACAGCTAGGAGCTAAAGAGTCGAGGAAGTGAGGCAGAAGACTGGGGCATGGTAAAGCAGCTGGGGCACCTGGATGTTAGTTACAGAGACTTGTCACCCACAGGCACATGGGCACAGAGCAGCTGCTCCCAAGCCTCACATCTGATATGAATCCGAGGCTGATGTCTTTAATTCTTCTAGCACAAGAACAGGCAGAGACCTGCGCCTGTCACCAACTTTCTTGCATGAGAGCGAGTGGGTTTTTGATGAGACAGCGTGGCACCAACGTCAGAGGATATGAAACAGTGGTCATTAAGCTTGTGGCTGCTGTGAGCCTCCTCTGCAGCCTTTCCTCACGCTGCAGGATGCGTCACTGCCTGCACTCGCTCTGCATGGCACTTGTTTTCAGAGCACTTCTGCGCTTCTTTTTCTTCTTCTTTTGCTTTGCATGTTAAACTTTCACAATCATCCATTATTCTGTCCAATGCAGTGACCAGGTCCTGAAGAGCCTGGCGAGCACTGTTTGTCACTTCAACACTAGAAAACAGGAGGGAAAGGGCCTGAAGCGGGGTCTTTAGACTGAGCAAAGAGGAATTCATCTTGCATTCAGAGTAGGTGTTTCATTTCTAGAGCACAGAGAGCAAGAATAATCTGGAACTGGTGATGAGGTGCAATCTTTTTGCCTTCTCAGCTTTCTCTTGTTCCTTCTGTAGTGTGCTCTTCCAGTTAAGATTTTTAGGTGCATATTGCTTCTTGGCTTCTTTCTTCTATGTGTTTTCTCTATTGTGTTCAATTGCGAGCATGTACTTTCAGCCTTGACTATACATTTGAATCACCAAAATGCATTTTTAAAAACCATGTCCAGGCTCAACCATGAGCTATACTGTTTTTATTCTTTAGTGAGCTCTTTTCAGTTTTCCAGGTGATTCTCAAGAGCTGAGAAGTTGAACTATTGGCCTAAAGAACAGTTTGGAAGGGTTTGTCTTTGTGGGCTTTGTACTGTTACAGAAGATGGTCCATATTTTTTATGACATCCCTAAAAATATTCCTGACCCAAGAAGATTAAACCCTTTATTTCTTCAAACAGAAAAGTTAACCTTAATTGGCTTTTAATACTTTTTCTTTGGAGTGTGAAGATGGGAATTTGAAAGGGAAATCTGTTAAAATCTGGGAGGTAAGATACCAAAGTGAATTCAGTGGTGTCTTCCAAATAATTTGCATTTTGAAACCTCCATGAAGCAGAATCTGCAGGACTAAACCACTACTCTGTGCTTCCAAGATCATCTCTGTGTTCTTTCCCATTCTAAAAGTGCGAAAGGTGCTAGTGTGACTGACTGGTGATCGCTGTCACTGCTGGTTTCTGCGTAGGAGTGTTCCACACACCAGGCCCATTTAGCACCTGCATTTTTATGATGTGAAAACTGCATATCCACCATATAAGCATTACCTCAAATTGTATAATTTTTTTCTCACAAAGTGGAAAAAAGAAGTTTCAGAATATGCCTTCAAGCTCTTCTTACCTCTCATAGGTACAAGATGGGCTAAGAATGGGGTCATGGTGTCGGGAGGGCCATGAAGGCAGAGCCCTTTCTGAAGCTGGGGTGTAGCACCCCTCTGCTTGCCCATTGCACTGGCTCTTCTACCTTTTGCCAGAGCCTTTGGTTTTGCATGTCCACTAGTTTAATTAGTAAAATGCTCAACAGCATCAATTTGATGGTCCTGGTTAGTTCACTATAGGCCCTGGAATCATGAACCTTAAATCTAACCTTCATCTTTATTTTGCTAATCTTTTCTTCCTATTCATTTGTGTTTCCGAGATGCTCAAAGCAAGTGCAGGGCATTCATTTTTATAGTTAGTTTGTTTGTTTATGGCAGGGTTTCACTATGTAATTCAGGCTAATCTTGAACTTGCTATGCAGCTCAGGCTGGCCTCAGAACCGGTGGCGATCCTCCTGCCTCAGCCTCCCAAGTGCTGGGATTATAGGTACATGCCACCATGCCTGGCCTTCTACTTAGAACATTTCTAAGCAGTTAACACACATACACACACATTAAAAAAAAATAAAAACAAGGAACGATTTATAACTTGTTAAGAAAGAAAGACCGGTGAAGATGGTAACCTGAAAGACTCCTGACTTCACCTCCCTTATCATGCACCTGCCCCTCTCTGGCCAGGGTTAATTACCATCTGTGCATGAAGGGAAACTCAGCCACAGCAGAGCACGTCTGGGAGTGGACTGGGTGAAAGTTCACGTGATTCCTCTCTCTTCTCTTTTCTCCCTTTCTTTAATCTCTTGGCCATCATTCCCCTCCCTTCTCCCTTCCACTCTCAGCCCTCTCTGCAGACCTCACCTGCACACTCGCCTCCTGCCCCGCTCACGCACTGACTCACGTTCTCAGTCTCCCACACATCGCTCACTGCGTGCTCCTGACACATCCCTGGTCGCACAGAAGCCTGCTCCCCAGCTCTGCACGACTCTGGAGACAAAAACAGCCAGAGCAATCACAGGACCAGGTTCACTGGCACCGCGTCAGCGCCCTGCTGGTGGTCAGGGCAACTTTTGGAGGTGTCTGTGATAACACAGAAATCCAAGGAAACCGGGACGCTTTTCTCTAGAGCAGAGTCTGCAGGTCGCCTGCAATCCGTGGGTCCTTCTGGTCAGGGTTCTGTTTAACCCACGCGGCATTTCAAAAATATTGTTAAGGCGATATTGTTTTTAACAAAAATACTGACTCCCTTTAAAGTGAGGAGCGATCACAACCTCCTTTAGGTAGCACTGGGTCTGCATGGAGACCAGGTGATCATTGGCTCCTGTGTCCCTCAGACCGGAGTATCCCCCCCACCTCGATTCACCCCAGCTCCTACCTGCTCATGCACTTAGGATACTTTCCCAGATCATGGAGCAGGTGTCAGTGGCCTGATCTAGAACTACCACAGATGGACCACCAGCCCAGCCTGCCTGCCTGAACAAACCCGGGGAGATAAGCTACCCGGCCAGCCACTGTGAAACCCAAAAGCAAGGGCAGACCAGGAGTCTAGGCTGTTCCAAGATTCTTGATGCCATATAAAGAGCATCTACTTTGGGAATAAACACTCATGAGTCTAAGTACAATAATAGCTCAGCTACTTGCTAATAGTTGGAGCAATCTGCTTATCTACTCTAAATTTAAGTTTTCTCTGTTATAAAATGGAGCTACTAATTGAAATACTGTGGTAAGGACAAGAGCTAGTATATATGATAAAATACCCAGTGCAGTAAGTGTTTGCTCATGATTACTATCTGCTTGCCCTCTCCTTTCTAGCTCATACACATTCTCTAGAATTAGAGTGTATGCGTCCAGTACTAATTAATGTACATGAGCTGGGGATGGAAAAAGTGTGGTGACAATAGTGATGGACTCAAGCAAACCCAAGAGTGTCCCAGAGGGTCCCAGATTCCCCTAAGAGAGAGATGGGCATCAGTTCTTGGATAGTGGACAGCTTTCTGAAATACTGGGACCTGAAATTTGTCAAGTGTTTCATATCTCTGCTGTGATGGTGATGCACCAGGAGCGAGAGGCCGGCTGTGACGGAGGGAAAGGAAGATATACATAAATTTAGGACATCTGTAAGAATGAAAATTGATTGATGTGTGAGGAGTATGATGATTTTAGACTGAATTATAATTACCCTTCCCAGGAATTCCTTCTCTGTAAAGTCCAGGGGAGGGGTGGCCACACGCTTGAATGATTTAGGAGCAGGTAAAACTGCAGGTACCTGTGGTCGCTGCTTTGCTGGCTCACTTGCATCAGCTGGCCCACAGGCTGTACAGCCCCTGTCTGTCACCTCCTTCAACTTCTCCACATGTATCTCTTTTCACCCACCTAGGTCCCAGCTTTTCCCATCTAACCCAGCACTGCAGGGTTAGACGCAGTGAGAAACTATCATGAGTTCTAGGTTTCCCTGTGGGTTCTACCTTTTTCTCACCATTTTCAAGTACATCTGCTTTTTTTTCTTGCTGACCAAGAGTGACCCCAGGACCATCAGCAGCTGATTCTGTGGCATTCACTGAGGCAATTGCCATAAAGAACCAACAACTTTCTGTCCTCTTCAATATCAGCCTTCTTCATGTGCCTCTCCAGCGACTGGTTAGTGAGGGGTGTGTGTGTGTGTGTGTGTGTGTGTGTGATCATTTCGGCCTTTTATTTCTCTAGTTTTTCCCATGATTATGTATGATCTGATTCCCACAATAAATTTGTTAGTCCCCAGTATGTCAATAGGGCTGGGCTTCCTCAGCAGCACTTGACTGAACTAAGATCCAGAAAGGATGATGGAAAACTTTCAGGTTCCTGACCTAAAGAATGAACTGGGCAAATGTATGTGAAGAATATCCAAAAAATGGCTGGAGATGCTTAAGGCCCTTGAAAGGACTTCACTGATGGTTCCCAGAAGAAGGAAAGAGACCATTCGATTCATCTGAAGAACTTAAGGACCTAGGGAAACTCTTGTTCTCAACCTGGGCCTCACTTTTTTGCAGAGGAGCTCACTTTAACAAACCTTCACCTCCAGATCACATATTCATCTACACTACTAAGCTGGCTGTGCAAAAAAAAGGGATGAATCTCTAGATCCATCTATCTTTGGATATATCAGTTCACCTTGCAGAAATAATGGCCAAAAGTACTTATCTAGAGCTATACTAATATAACTTCCATATAAGACTTTTATATATTAGTTTGATATTTTTATCATATACAGCCCCCCAAAAAACCTAGTAGATAATAAAAAGAGATAGAATGTGTAGCTGGGTGATTCTATGATCTCAAAGAGACTGAACTTGGTTCATTTTGAGGAATGGGGTTGCAGTGGGAAGACACACTTCTTGTCCTCTTACTCTTTTTGAAGTAAGGGAAATTTTATAAGAATTCACTAACTCAGTTTGAAATATGCAGCTACTTTCAGGTTCTATTTTCAAGGCATATTGTGATATCTCCTTGGCTGCCTTTTATTCCACATCAATTTTACCACAATTATACAATCTATGGTGGCAAGGAAAGAGATATGACAAATGTGCTAGGAAGAGGATCACCACATCTTGCCTAATTCTCAATTTAAGAATGAAGCATGTGAATTTGAGCCATAACTCAGCATTATCAAATGTGTTTAAAAATCATTTTTTTACTGCATGGGAATGACTCCAAAGTCATTCCATAGAGCATTTCTTAAATATACAAGGTAATATGTTTTAACTTTGTTCCCAGAGTATCAGAAAGTTATCTGGTCAGTTGATACATTTTCTGAGAACCAACATTTCTTTTTCTCAATCCAGCGAAAATCAGAGCATAAATGAATATATTCATGTCCATGAACCTCAGAGGACTTTTCAGAGCATTTTGGCAATGGAGTAGTTGAGCTACAGCACTATTAGGAAAGGTTAAATCTTTGGATTGAGCCAAGTGTGGTGATGCCTGTAATCCCAGCTACACTTGGAAGGCTGAGGGAGGAGGACCCCATGGACCCAGGAGTCTGATGCCAACCTGGGCAACAGAGTGAGATCCTGTCTCAAAAATTTTCTTGCATTATCTGATCACCTCTACCATCTTCACTGCTACCCTCCTACTACGCCTCACCCTCTCACCGGGAGCATGACAGCCTCCTAAACGGACTCTCAGTTCCCACCATAGGTCCCTAAAGTTTATTCCAGACACTCAGCTGTCAAGTGAGTCCTTTAAGATATGTCAGATTATGTTCCTGCTTTGCTCAAACTTCCCAGTGACTTTTCTCTCGGAGAAATCTAAAGCCTTTGCGATGGCTGATAAAGCCTCACATGCTCTGACTCCCACTCAATCCCCCACCCGCCTTCCCCTCCTCGCTGCCCCACAGATTTGCAGGCGTGCCTTTGCACTAACTGTTCTCTTCAATTGGGACACTTGCCCAACTGCCTCTATTGTTCAAGGTTGTGTATAAATCTTCTGGTAGCCGCATTATATAGAAAATTTCTGCCTGCCTCCCGATTTCAATCTTCCTTTCTCCACCCTACTGTTTTTTCACTGCTTTTCTCCCCTCATATCCTTTACCATTTACTTGTATGCTCTGTTCAATGTTTATGTCCTGTGTTCTCCTACTGGAACATAAGCTCTAAGAGGACAGATATTTTAGGCTCTGTACTCCAGTGCAACCAAAGTACCCAGAATTGTGTGTGGTGTATCATAGGAGCTGACCAAATGCTTGTAAAATTGAATTGAGTATTTATATAAAAAATAAGAGTCAGCCACTCTAATGCAATGGAGTCTATTATGATACATCAGAAACAAATATGGAAAATGATGAAAAAGACCTGATTATAAAAGTTACTGCTCACATACATCACACTATAATCAGCACTGATATGCCTGCAGATTTGTGTCTAGAGGTGATGGATATAATTTGATGTCACACAAGATCACAGCCACCTTGTTTTCTGAGCAATTATGGAAGAAGCCATCTCAAAATATCAAAAATTGAAAAAATATTTTTGGATGAGATATCCAAGTTTAGCCATGGAGATCAGGTGCCCTCTGTAGGTACCATTTAAAGACACCGAATCTCCAATTTAGATGTACTTGTACTTTAGTAACCATTGAATGTATCCAACATGGTAGACATTGAATGGGGTAATTCATATATTCTAACTCATTTAACCCTCCCACAAACTAGCAAGTAATATTATTTTGCAGATGAAGAAACTGTGATAAAGAAATCCTATCCAATATTATTCCTGTTCTGCAGGTAATAAAAGGACTTACTTGAACCAGCCTGCCTCCTAGGACTGGTTTTTTAGTGAATCTACATACAATTTTTAACTAGAGAATTTATAGGGGATTTCTGTTTGCTTATTAGTTGCTGGGACAGTGGAATTCACTTTCTCTTCTCTCTTTGTCTTTACTCCAAAGTATTTCTGGCTTTCAGGATGGTTCCTGGGCTTCTTTGTTACACAGAAGGCAAATACTGAGAAAGTGAGAAAGCTGAAAACAAAGATTAGTACAGAGCTACATAATAAAACTCCATCAGAAAAAGAAATAGCAAAATGCTATTTGGCTAAGTTTATGGTATCATTTTTAGATTTTGGAGATGTACATTTTGGGGCCAATTGCCAGCAGGGAAGTATTAAGGGTAAGATGAGAAAAGGAGATCTCAAAGATATTTCACTATTTTGAAGGCTGCCCCATACCCACCCATTTGGCACTTGTAATTTTCAGTACCCAGAAATTTCTTCCTAAATGGAAGTCCATACTGTTCTGAATCATAAAGGGGCTTGCTGAAATGGATTATGCTTTGAAAAGAAAGAAAATAATTCTACCATTACTTGTGCTTAAAATCACAAAGTAATCTGATGCCTCCTCTACTAGCTATGTATTGCTGTGTAGTAAATCAACCAAAACTTGGTGGCTAAAAAAGATCAATAAACATTTCTATTTCACAAGGTCACCCCCTTGTGAACTCTCCCACAGGACTTCTTGAGTGGCCTCAAACCACAGCACTGGCTTCCCCAGGGTGTGCAGTCCATGGGCAGCTGGAAGCTGCAGTGCCCTTGTAACCTAGACTCAAAGTCACATTCTGTCATGTCTGTGTGTCCTACTGGTTGCAGGTCATCTCTGATGTGAGAGAACTCACCCAGGCATGAACATGAGGAGGTGAGTTTCACTGAGGAGGTCAGGTCATCCTCAGGAGCCACTTTTCCCTGTTCTTTCTTCCCAAATCCAAGGAGGTGCTGAATTAGAACTGTATTTTCTTTACATCTTGTTCCAGACCCACCATCTCAACTACTCAACTTCTATACCCTATCTCGATTATGGCAGAATACAATGGTCTCTTTGCTGGTTTTCCTACCTCCAACCCTTCCCATAGTTCCACGTCTATCATCTTTTGAGGGAATTTTCTGTAATTACAGTTAGTTGCACACATGTTTACTCATCTCTTTTTCATAGATTGAAAAGCTTTGAAGGCAATGGCTGTTTCATATGTGTGCAAATCCCCACAGCACCTAAACTGTGCCTGAGAGGTACGATGGGGAAGGCAGCGGAGCACAGTGGATAAGAATGGAGACAGCCGAGCCAGTTAGATGCCGAGTTTGAATTAGAAACTGTGATACCTCAGGCAAGTGATCCTAAGGCTCTGAGCCTCTGTTTTCTCTTCTACAAAGCGTGTTAACAATTCTTAATTTAATAGCTGTAATTATTATTACTTATTATTTATGACTATGGTAATAGTCATCCCTGCCTTACAGGGGGTGGGAATTGGGTAAGTGATGTATTCAGTGTGCTCAGCAATGTGTTGTTCATACACACTGCTTAAAAAATTACAGCCAGTAATGTGGTACCTGGCTGGCATGCAATTGTGTCTGTCCTGTCAGTCTGGAAGGCTCTGCTCTTGAAAGTTCTCTTTCTCTGGTTCTCAGAGGCTTCCTAGAGAATCCCAGAGCAGTGCTGTCCCAGAGATGCTCGGATAATAGACAGATTCTGTGCTCACACAGTTACACAGGGGTCCTGAGCACTGGAAATGGGGATCCTGTGAGGAACTGTGCTTTTAACTGGATTTGCTCTTAACAAATTTAAATCATCACACATAGTGAGCAGCTACACACTCAAGACTGTGCAGAGTGGTCATTCCGCTAGATGTCCTTTCTCTCCCCTTTGTGGCCATTTGTGGTGTTACAAAACCTGCTCAGTGAGGCACGGTGGAAGGACACACCTGTAGGTGCAGCACTCTCGGAGGCCAAGGGAGCAGGATTACAGGTTTTAGCTCCACCTAGGCATTTAGCAAGTAAGACTGTCTGAAAATTTAAAAAAAATAATAAGCAAGGGGTTGAGAATATAGCTCAATACAAGCCCTGGGTTCAGTCTCCAGTACCACCAGAGGGAGAAAAAAACTGCTCTGTGAAAATTTGAAACTCAACAAGTAGAGCTACAGCCAGAGTCATGTACTAATTCCCTTACTCGAGGATCACTGGATAACTTACACTTTTCCTGCACCCACAACCAGGCCACTGGAAAGAAAGATATAGAAGATACAGCTCGTCTATTGAGGAATGTGATAATCTGGAAAATTCAAATTGCTTATATACTAGAAAATAGGTTAATAAGCAAGAGAAAACAATTGCCCTTTGTGATTTTATTGTTATTAGGAACAATTATAATGTATCCTGTGTGCATCATGGCACTACCCCCAATATCTCAGGCCCAGGCCCTCCAGCTCCTATTGGGTTTAATCCTCACAAAGTCCTAAGACATAACCATATTGACTTCCTCTTTCATAGAGATGGGGAAACTGAGTCTCAGAAAGCTAAGAAATTTACACTCTAAGTGAGCAACAGAGTAGGCCTTTGAATGCAAGGTTGTCATGAGCCAAAACTCATTTCATAACCATTCTGCTCTACTGTGTCATTTGTTTTGTGACACATCTCTCATTTTGCTTGCTTGGTTTTGAGTGTCCATGTGTGTGATTTTTCTCAGTATTATTTTAATTTAAAATTGCAAGTGTCCATTGATGGAAGTCTTAAATATAGACAAGCAAAATAAAGAAAAATAAAGTTTAGATCTGGCCTTTGTAGAGCTTGGTTTAGCTGTTGATAAGAGTAATCACAGGCGTAGCAGCGCTCTATGTTACCTACTCTGCCTCCCCCTGGAAGGAAGGGGCAGTCTGAGATGAACTGCAGACTCACCAGCTCCCTAGAGGCCCATCTCTGGTGTATTCTCAGAGGCCCACAAAGGAATGTCAGTGTCTGAAGGACAGGGTACTGATCATTGAATGACTCTAGACCAGTTTCCTCATTTCCAGAGAAGAGGACCTTAGAAGTCCCAGAAATTTGAATCACTTCACAATGATAGTTCTCAAGAAAGTAATGCTATTCCTTATAACAGAAAAGGCAGCAAAACACTTAGAATTTCCTTTGTATGCGGGCAGTGTTTCCTAAATCTATTTGATCGAAAATTCAGCACTGGTGTACAGATGGCTGCTACTGCCATCTGTTGGTGGTGAGAAGAGTTGATGCGTTTCTACTTAGGTGCATAAAATGGTTCATGTCTATCAAAATCTGAAGTTTATACAGAAGTTTAACCTTTGTGAGAAAGAAAGAAGGAAAGAAGGATAGAGGGAGGAAATAAATGGAGAGAGAAAAAGAAAAGGAAGGAGGGAGAGAGTGAGGAATAAAGGAAGTAAAAGGAAGGAAAGAGAGAAGAAAGAGAAAGAACAAAGAAGCTAAGGAATGTGAAGAGAAAAGGGAGGAAAAGGAAGGAAAGAGAAAAAAGTAAGGTCCCTGAAGTCAGGCAAACCTGGGCTCAAATCTCAGCTCTACCTCAAGCAAAAAATGTGGCCATTTTCATTCTTGGCTTTTCACCCATGAGATGGGGATAATGTCTTTCCTGTATGACAGTTGTAAGAACCAAGCAACAAGTCAACTGACAAATGTACATTAATTTGAGAAAATGCTAGATGAAATCTCATGGTCTGACACAATGCTCTGGTAGTTGATTTCTTCCTCGCACTACAGTTCCAAGTGGGTTCTCTTCTTCCCCAGGAAGCTCTCCTCCGAGTGGTTGAATGGGAATGTGTTGAAGTAGAATGGAAAATACACTAAAGATGTACTTTAAAGCTGGAGATGATGGCACATCTGTGGGAGGATGAGACAGGAATATTGTAAGTTTGAGCTCAGCCTGAACAATTTAGTGATTTAGAGAGACTCTGTCTCAAAAAAAAAAATCTAGGATGCAACTTAGTGTGAAAACTGTGAGTTCAATCCCTGGTAACACACACACACACACACACACAATTTAATAGGCAGATGGAAAGAAAAGTTTAATGGTAGGCTTCCCCATTTATGAGATCATATTTAATTTAAAAGGATCCCAGCTGGAAAGTAATTTCGATGTTGGATGAACAAGTGACATCATGAAAATCTGTTAGTCCTTGTAAAAGAAATCTGATTAGATTATAGCATTCACCTTGACAGTAACTGGCATTAACTTCCTGAATCCCAAAGTCTAATTGCTGCACAGACCAAAAACAAACAAAACAAAAACCCAAAATACAAAAAAAAAACCCTGAAATATGTTAGTTATCAAAATTCTGTATCCATTTCAAGGAAAAAGAGTTTTATATGGCAATGAAGAAAAGATGAGGATGCAAGAAGAATCAAACAGTATACAGTGAAGAGAGTCCTCATTTCTCTGCTTTAGTTTATTTTTTTAATCAAGGATAAATATGTAGGTAAGACATGAGTCAGAGCAAACTCAGAAAGTACCTAGAAGCCTTCATCGTTTGAAACATGATAGCTGGTTTCATGTGGGTGAAGTATGGTTTTCAGGAAGACAAATTGAAAACTTGTTTGTTTAGGTTTTGCCACTCTTCAGGGAGACTTAGCAGGGCATTTGATGAGCTCTCAGCAGGAAGAGCTGCTTCCCAGGAGCAGCTGCGGAGAGGCTCTTTGCGAGAGAACAATGCCCACAGTGGGCCGCAAGCATGTTTCGTAGCTGTCTGGACAAGCTGGGGAGATTAAACCCTTGTGAAGGTAAACACGCACAGATGTCCAGGGCAGTCCTCAAGTCAGGCCGCGGTAAAGGACTCTATCACACCTTTGAGCTTCGTGAGAGCTCGAAGTGTCCCACGAGGAAGCTGTCTGGTGCCTCTTCTTCGACTCTCAGAAGCTCTTGGGAAACACGATTTCTGTCTTGATCTTTAAGGGAAATAGTACATTTTTTAGATGAATAACCATTTTTATTTACCACATATTTATTTGCACAAATGAAATATTCTACTATGGAAAAGCCACACAACCTGGCAAGTCAGATATCTGTTTTGAGCTTTAGGCTTGAGCTTTCAAATACAGGGAGGGCCTCCATGATACAGACTCCAACCTAAAACGGCCTCTCCTGACCTAAAATGTTAAATCAAATTCAAACAGCTTCCTCTTTCTGGGGAAGCAACATGAAGCTGTAGGTTACGTTACCACATCATTCTAAATCTCTAGCTCTCTAACTGTATAGGGAAGAGCTAGCAGCCCCTGAGTGTATCCTGAAGAGAGGATCAGATCGTTCTGTCAGTCCTCAGCGTGCTGGCGCGGCCTGGAACTCAGAGCTGCAATCTTTTCTTCTCAGACCTGCGGCCAGGAGCTGGAGTCACAGCCTCTGTGTGTGTGTGTGTGTGTGTGTGTGTGTGTGTGGCATTAGAAACTGAATCAAGAGGTCCTGTAACCACTGAGCTATATCCTCAATCATTTTTTATTTTTTATTTGGAGACAGGATCTCATGAAATTGCTCAGGCTGGCCTCAAAATTTCGATCCTGCTGCCTCAGCCTCCTGAGTAGCTGAGATTCCAGGCGTGTAGCAATGGACTCATCTGGAGGTTACATGGGTGTTTCACTTTGTAGAAGCATCAGTGTTCCTCTTGTGGCTCTACAGTAGACCCCTTGGCTGTGTACACATTCCAGTCAATTATTTCTCTTTGTTCAGATTCATTATTTTCACATTAGTTCTATTGCTGTCTCAGAAATTAGTCTCCTCTAAAACAAGAGCATGTTCTAAGTAGAAAAATTTTATGGACAGTGTCCAGGACCAGTGTGGGTGATGACAATATGATGAAGTGCTAGATATGATGATGTGTGTGGTGACAATATGATAGATGGTGATGAGAGTTAGAAAAACAGAGAGCTTTAGACCTACAACACCCATATGTGGCCTTTTACATGTAAATTAACCAGGATTAAACTACATTTTAATGGACACCCATGGCTACTTGCCACCATTTCAAGCGGGGCAGACATAGACCACTCCCCTCCCCCCACCACTATAGAGAGCTTTTGGACAGCTTATAGAGAGGACAGCACCTCCTACAGATCCACTTGTCCTAAAATCATGAGATGTCAGGAACTTGGAAACCACTGAAGACATTCTTCTATCTAGGATGCCTCAAATATTTCTAGTGTTATACAGTGCAATGCCATTTCCACTTTTGCAAAACTTTATTAGAAAGTTCCTCCATAAATGGGGCCAAAATCCCTTAACCTCTGCCTTCTCTACCTACACACAGGACCAACGTGAGGATTCTGCCTGCAACTTCAGAGTCGATGCCAGCCAATGTGTTTCTGCTTATACCTCTCTTCTCCATGCCACGGATGAGTGGACAGAGGCTTGGAGGAGTTAGCAGTCCTGCCCCAAGACTCCACAACAGAGCTAAGACTGAATCCAGGTTTTCCTGTTGCCAGGATCCAGTCAAGTTGAACTACTTTCAAGTCTAGTGGATTTTGAAGACTGATGTGTGTCCAGGGCTGGGGATGCAGCTCACTGGCAGAGCACTTGCCTAACATGCATGAGGCCCTGGGTTCAATCCCCAGTATTACAAAGAAAATCTCTGCAGATTAGTTGAACTTTACTGCCACACTCTACTCCAAGCTCTTGTTCCCAATCTGTTTCAGATGGTGGACTCAATGCAGACTCTTGGAGATGGGAACAGCACCCCACCATGAAGTCAGGTAGCAAATTGGCAGAGGATACCAGCAGCTTAGTATTGCAGGCCTCTTAGCTGCTGGAGAGCCCTGCTATAAAGAGGTTCCAGTGGCCAACTTCTGCTCAAAGCCTGCTGGAGTGTTGGGAACATAGAACCCTGGAGGAGGCTAAGACCCCGAAGCTACCAATGGCTCAGTTTGAGAACCTAAATGATTTAAACATTTGGTACAGAAGAAACAAACTACTTCCCTCCTAAATCAAAGGTCTTTCTTCTCAACAGAACTGACGTTTCTGGCAACTTTTTCTAGGACAGGCACATTTAGTGTCGTTCATTAACCTACCCAACAAACAAGAGCTTCTATGCCTTTGGATAAATTTATACTTATAAATGTTATTATTAAATACTATTATAATAAAAAAGAAGTAATGCTACCGTCTAAGCAGAACTGTCTGTCCTGTTAGGAAGACACCAGCCTCTACCACCAACACCTCCCTTTAATGTCCAATATTAAGTACAGTGCTAGCTCCGCAATTGACTATACAAACACACACATACACTCACACTCACACACTCACACAGAGTTAGCTATGAGTTATACATACAGGGTTTCAACCTAGCACAGATTGAAAATATTTGAAAACAACTGAGTCTATACTGAATATGCATATACTTGTTTTCTCAGCATTATTACCTCAACAATGCAATAACTATTTACATATCAATTTATATCATGTTAGGTACTTTATGTAATTTAGAGGTGATTTAAAGCATACGGGAGAATGCATCAAAGTTATACAGAAATACAGCACCACTTTAGATACAGTAATACCTCAGTTCACAAGCACTTCTGTTTGTGAGCAATTCAGTTCTTGAATGGAAGCATTCTGAAACACTTTGCTTCCATTCTCAAACTCCGAATTAGTAACAAGCACAGTGGTGACCGTCTTTCCCTCTCTGACACGTGGTCGTGGCTTTCCCTAGTCAATAATGCAGTCTCAGACAGACCCATGCACACTTACTGTCAATCTTTTCTGTGTACATTTTTGCACATACAGTGCCGTACAGTATTATTCAGTCTAGCAAGTCTCCAAAGGAAGTGCAGAGCAAGCATGGGGTAAAAAGAAAGTGAAGAGCAGTTATGAAGGTGACAAAAATGTGGAGAGAGGTAGTAAAGGTAATCAGAAAGTACAGATGAAAAATGGTAAAAAGAAGGTTTCAAAGAAAATAACCACTGAAATGAAGAAGGAAATTGTAGAAAAGCATGAGTGGGATATTTCTGAGACTGATCTGGTCTTAGACTACGAGATGGCAAATTTGAAAATCTCAACTTTTCTAAAGGATAAAGACGCCATTAAAAGAGCTGATGTGGCAAAAAGAGTAACAGTGTTAACCAAGCAGAGAACACAAGTGCTGGAACAGTTAAAAAAAAAAAAAAAACTTTTGTTAGTGTGGTTGAATGAGAAACAGATGGGAGGTGGTAGCATCAGTGAAGCTATGATCTACAAAAAAATCCAGGACATTGTACAGAATTTACTGCAGGAAAGATACTCTCCAAGTGCAACAAGTGATGAATTTAAAACCAGTAGAGAGTGGTTTGATAAATTCTGCAAGAGAAGTGGTGTCCACAGTGTGATAAGACTTGATGAGGGTTCCAGTTCTGACAAGGCCACTACAGAAGCCTACAGGAAAGAATTGGCAGAATTCCCAAAGGCTGAAAGATATGCCGCTCAACAGCTGTTCAGCCACTGTGAAACAGGGCCCATCTGAAAGATGCTGAACAGAACCTATATCATGCAGGAGGAGAAGGCACTACCAGGGCACAAGCCCGTGAAGGGCAGACTGACCCTTTTGCTGAATGCAAATGCAAGTGCCGATCTGAAGATTAAACCACTGCTGGTGGACCATTCCCAGAACCCTCATGGCATTTAAGGAACAGAATGTGAACAAGGTCAGACTGCCTGTCTTGGGGAGGTTCAGTGTGAAATCGTGGGTCACAAGGCAGTTGTTACTGGAAAGTCTGCACCAGGTGTTCACACCCACCACTAAGAACTATCTTTCTGACAACCAGCTGCCTGAAGTTGCCTTCTGTGGGACAGTGCCTTGCCCAACATTCCGGCCTTGGTGGATGATATGGCGCTGAGTATGACTTCATAAAGGTTAAATTCTTACTGCTCAACAGGACACTTCTTCTGCAGCCCATGGACCCACAAGTGATCTGCAACGTAAGAAGCTGTACACAAAGGAGTTCTTCACCAGGTGTTTTAATGTCACTGAAGATATGTCCTTGTCTCTGAAAGACTTCTGGAAGAAACTTTTCAATGTCCTTCTACTGCATAAACCTCATTGACAAAGCCTGAGCGAATATCATTTACTGAACCTTAAACTCAATGTGGAAAAAACTGTGGACAGAATGTGTCACTCAATATGACATTGAAAGGTCTGATGCACAGAGAGTGGAAGAGGCTGTGTCCATGGGCTGGAGTGTAGTCTGAGCATAGATGGTGCTGACGTGGGGGAGTTTATTGAGGAACATGAGGAGCTGAGGACAGAAAAACTTGCTGAACTCCGAGTGAGCAGTAGACAGTGCTTGTTGAGGAACGTTCCGCTGCGGGAGAGGAAGACAAGGAGTTTAGCAATGCTGTGATGAAACCCATTATGGAAAATGGAATGAGTGCCAGATTTCTTTGAGAAGCACCATGCCAACATAACTGTAACAAACATAGTGTTGAACTGACAAACAATAATGTGATCTCTCATTTCTGGCAAGTTATGCAGCACCGGAAAAAAACAAGTGGTGCTAGGCAAATTTTTGGTCAAAACTGACCCTACAGCTAAGAGACAAAGAAAAGGGAGGGGACCCTGAAGGAGGTCTCCCTCATGTCGTTATGGAGGGGAACTCTCCCTCCAAGCAATAACTTCCTCCCTCCACATCCCTGTCCACACCAGAAATCACCACAAACAAAGTTAGTATTGTCTCTCTTCATACTTTAGTGAGCTGTACTTTTTTCATACTTTTGTAGTTAAAATATACATATGGTTCAGAATGGGTTAATCTCATTTCTATTGAATCTTATGAGGAAATTTACTTCTGTTCTTAATCAACTGGTTTTGAGACCTGAATCATGGGAGGAATTAAATTTATAAACTGTAAGGGACTAGGGCATCTGATTTTTGTATCTACAAGGAGTCCTGGGGTCAGTCTCTTATGGATGACAAGGGATGATTATACAGATTAAGTTGTATATAGAATTATTTAATATAGACATATGTATACTACATACACATTTTATTACAGCAAAATATGCATTACCATTAATCCTCCTTAAAGTTCTCCTGTTCACTTTAAACACTCTTACCCATCACTTTTAGCCCCATTCTGAAGAAATTCTGGAATTTTCTTTCAAGATTGTCACTTTTTGGCTGTTTTGATGTCCTGAATCCATTCAAAGCATTTATGGCCATTTCTGTCAAACAAAAAAGTTTTAGTTCATCCTCATCCATCTTATTCACTGGATCCAGCACCTTGCAACTTCTGGTTCTTCTCTAAAGTGAAAATGGCCACAAAAGGTAGACATTTTTAATTGATTCAGGACATTAAGGCAGCAATAATAAGAGGATTTCCAGAACTGCTTCAGAAAGTAGCAAGAATGATGGGATAAGTGTGTTCAAAGCAAAGAGGGGTATTTAAAAGCGGAGTTAATGGCAATATGTCTTCTACTGTAGTTTTTAAAAATTTAAGAATTCACGTCTTATGATCACACTGTATATAGGTATGATCTTACATATTTTGTATATTAATGGTTTTGTAATGTATATATAAATGTATGCATATATAAAACATTTCTAGTTACATACACTCTATGTACTATTTTAATACAACCCTTGTATGCATACATATGTGCATATATGCACTGACAACTTTTCTAGAAGGACACACAATAAGTTGTTTTATGGTAGTTGCCTTGGGAAAGAATGTGGATTCAGGTAGAGGGGGAGAGATTAAGGATTAGGAAAATGAAAACATTTGATTTTTGGAACAATAGTATATTCTGTTAATACTTAGTTGTGCCATCAGCTGTCTTCATATTTGTCTGCATCTTCAAGAACTCGTCACTGGGCTCATCACTGTGCCTTAGACACGGTAAGTTGCTATGATTCTTTTTACATGGGCTGACCTGAAATCACTGGACTCATGTATCAAATGAGATGATATACATGACTTTTTGACATTCCTTGGCAACTGTCAACTTCTGCAGGTATATCCAGCATTGACTTGTCAAATAGTATCCAACACTGCCGATTTGACTGAAATCACCTGGGTCCTGACCCTAGTGACCCAGGAGACAGTAGTACCTAATAGTACCTAAGAGACAGTAAGACAGGTGAAGGAAGAAGAGCCTCTGGAGTGGCTGTGTAACACAGGGTCCTGGTGGAGGGACATCCATCATGGGAGGAGCACTGAGCTGCCATGACTTCCCTCTATTCTCAGCTGATAAGTGAAGATCTTTGTGGGACAATGGGTATCATTCTAGGTAGTTCAGGAAAATAATGGTGACTCATAGTTCTGTCCAAATGCTGAGCCACCTCCCACTGTAATTTGTGCTTTACTGACTTTTGAATCTTTTTAATTTATTAATTCAACCACACTTTTAAAGTTTCTCCTCTATGGTAGTTACTGCACTCAATCTCAGGGACACAGGTGGACTATGACGTAGCCCTAGCCAGCAAAGTATTCACTGCTAATAATAGATAAGGACACAGAAGAAAATAGTTGCAATCCAATGTGTTGACTAAATATTATAGCAGAAAGGTGTACAAAGTGCAGTGACAATGACTACACAAAAGGAAGAGGAAGACACTGAGCAATGCGGAGAAACTTGCTGGGCAGAGATTTTGCAGAGATAGAACAGCACCTGCAGATGCAAAAAGGCTGGAAAATGCATGAAAGACTCTGTGGGAAGTGAACACTTGGGATTTGGCTCAAATGCAGAATGAAGACAAAGTGACAAGAGACAAATCTAAAAAGGCTGGGTAGGATCTAGTCATACATAGCATTGTGTATTGCACTAAGAAGTGTGGACTTTGCTCAGTCAGCAATAAGAGGCTGGAGAAAATGAGAATTTCATTTGATTTAATGTCTTTTATGAAGGAAAAGAATTATTTACCCTTCGTGGAATATGAAGGCAGCTGACAACATCCTTGTTTAACCAAATGCTAACAGAATATACTGTCCACCATATTTTTAACTACTTCTTTAGTTGCAAAGTGAAATTTGCCCTTTATAGTCTTTACCCCTCTCAAATAATTAGTCATTCAATATTATTAAGGTTAAAGCATAGAAATAAAATTTCTTTGGAATTCAAAATCTCAAGTGTGATAAACTGGTAAAAGATATGGATATTTCTCCTATAAAAATGTAGATACAAAATATGGTGTTACTTTTCTCTCACTACTGATACAAAATATCCAACACCCAATGTTGAAGGAGGAAAGGTTCATTTAGCTCACAGTTTGTAGAGGTTTCAGTCCACAGTCAGCTGACTCCAAGGCATAGGAGCAAGGTGGCAAAAGACAGCAAAGGCAGTACAGAATGGAAAACAAGCCTGTTTTTGTTCCTTATATTGTATCCAGTCTACCTGTGCAGGGGCCTAAGGGTAGCACTCACACCTTTAATCCCAGCACTGGACCATGAATCAATCACAAAACCTAGATTCAGCCACCTCTGAAAAACCTGCTCCCTCATGGCTACATGAGACATTGGTGGGGGATATCTGGACACAAACCATAACAATTGTGTTTAATTTCAGGGAACTGATAGCATTCTAAAAATTCTTGAATTTAAATCTTGTATAGACGATCAATTGATATGTTCGTTTTGACTATTTTGGAGGTTTTTTTTTAAAAAAAAAATTAGGTACAGAGTCTTAGGGATTTACCTAAAATCTCATATTGAGGTCAAAAACTAAATTCAAAATTTTATTTCCATGTGTAAGTGTGAGATCACCTCCCAAACATAGTCTGTCATGTTGAATTTTTCTGAAATCTTCTTAATTTCAAGAAATTATGGCAAAGTAGAGTGGGTGGTGTTTAATCTAGGTCATAAGGCTATTTTAGGATACCCAAACAGGAAATGAAAGAAGAAAATGATCCTGTAAAAAAGTAAAAAACAATTCCGCCAAACGTCAAACTTTCTAAAACTGTCTCCTAGTGCTGGCCTAAAGGCGCTGGATGAATTCATGGTATCAATTTAAAAAAAACTCTCCAGTTTTAACATTTACCCTTTAGAGGAAAACATGATGGGTTTTTTTGTTTTTTGTTTTTTGGTTTTTTTTTTTTTTTTGGCTTTCTAGCATAGGAGAATTTTGAGACTGACCTGTTCACACTAAGAAAGGGATAGAATCTTTTGGAAATATATTACTACACTTTCTGGTTTGGTGCCATAGGTGGAGTGGGAATGGATTGGGACTTTTTGGGACTTTTTGTGCAGGAGAGCAAATGAAAAATTCACTGTTCAACTTTTGAAAACCAAAATCAAAATAGAACTTTTTTTTTGGTTGAGAGAATAAAACCTGTTTTTTTCTTTTTTTATATTTGAGACAAGTTTTGTGATGCTTTGTTATCCCATTGACATAGGAAAAGTTTGGTCTGATGACATATGAGCTTAAGTGTAAGAGAAGGAGTATTAATTAGAAAGTTGGAAGAAACATGAGAGAAGTCATGGCTGGGTGTGAGTGGAAGAAGAGAAGCAACCAAGGAGGCCCCAAGTCCTGGCCTCCTCATTTGAGCTCAAGTCACAGAGTGGGAAGCTGAGCAGCCCCACACTTGTGTGTGATGACTGGGGAGAGCAGGCTTGTGGCAGATGAGGGGACACCAAGCAGTGAGGCGGAGCCTGACTTGCCCTCTTGAGTTGCCCTCAGCCCCAGACAGTATAGGGTTCTGAGGTTCCTACTGCATGAAGAAGCAGATGGTGTCGCCGTCTACCATGCCAGAAATCCCCAGGCAATATGATGTGACCCTGAAGCCACGTTGCAGCCACCCTTCATGGACCAAGTCACCACAGAGAAGCCACGGAGCCACACCAAGCTAAGAGAGCACAGAGCCAGTAGTTACACCAGCCTCAAAGCTCAGGTGCAGATACCAGCAATGTGCCCAGACCAGAAAAAAGGCACCCACATCTCAGATGACATGTATGGCCAGAGATGCACTGCCAGAACATGGCAAGAGCACAAATATCTCATACACACAGCCCCAGTGGAAGAGAAGACAAATTTTGAAGGTTTGAGCTTCTACCAAGGACTGAATCACCCAAAAGAACTATTTGAATCAGCTCTCATTGATGCCCATCATATTATAATTAAATAATTGAAATTTACACCAAAAAGATACTGTTTGAATCATTAATTACTCATTGATGTGTCTAAACACCCCCTCTGTTCTAGCAGGATGAGATGAGGTCTTATAAAGAGAATGAACTCAGTGGTAGAACAACAAAGTAACTACACATTCTTTGTGCATGTGTGGTGCTGAACACCAATTTGGAGCCTTCTATGTATTTTTTCCTATTACATACTTCGGCCAGAAATTCAGGATGATATCATGATTTATTATTTTCTTTGAAAAATGAGGAAAAAATCCATACACAGCCAAGGAAACCACCAACAGAGGGAAGAGAAAAACCTACAGAATGAGAAAAAAATAGTGGCAGCCACTCCACAAAGGACTAATCCAGAATATACAGAGAACTGAAAAAACATTAGATCCCCAAATTTAAAATGGTCATTAAAATTGTCATCTGAAATGAAGAGACGCTTCTTAGATGAGGAAATGCAAATGGCCAATAAGTACATGAAAAAAACCACTCAACATCACTGGCCATTTGAGAATTGCAAATTAAAACACTGAGATTCTATCTCACTCCAGAAAGAGCAACTACCATCAAGAAATCAATCAGTAACAAACACTGTCCCCACAGGAAACTTTCTTTACTGGGGTAGAACTATAATGATATTAACCATATTGAAAGCAATGTGGAGATTCCTCAAAAAACTAAAAATAATATTCCATTTTACCCAGCTATTCCCAAAGGAGTTAAAGACATCATACCACAGTGATGCATACCTACACATGTGTACGGCAAAGAATTCATAGTAGCTAAACCTTGAAAATATCCTGTATCCCATCAACAGATGAATAGATAAAGAATATATGGTCTGTATACACAATGGGGTACTGTTCTGCCAAAAGAAACTTGAGTCATTTGTAGGCAAATGGATGCACCTTGAGGCCATAAGGATGCATTGAGAATACATTGTTAAATGTAGTAACTCAGACACACAAGCTTAAATATTACATGGTTTCTTTTATATAAAAATCAATATGTATATAAAGGATGAAATAAAATATGGAGACAGACAGACATGCTATTGTAATCCAGTGTGGACAATATAATTAAAAGTGTACCTTGACAGGACAATTGTCTTACATGTTTTATATGTTCTTTGGCCTATTAGTCTGGTTTTCAATCTGTATATATAATAATTAACTTTATAAAGTCTTATAAATGAATCTGATGCTGGAAAAATAAAAGAGGTTGGAGGAGAAAAAAGAATTGAAATGTGTTATGTACGTATACCAATTCCTTACAGTGAAAGTAATCATTATGTATTGCAAATATGTACTAACAAAAGTCAAAAAGAAAAATGAGAAAAATCTAAATCTTAATTGGCAATGCTTATAGTTTCGAATATGGCAAAGAAATGTCGTTATACGTATTTTCTATTACATATGTCACATAAAATGTGTGTGATACACACATGAGCTTATCTTAATACTTTCTATTTCCTTTTTTTCTTATGTTTCCTGTGTGCTAAGCTGGGGTATTTATTCTTCTGAATGATGCAATGGGTTAATGAGATAGTGTATCAGGAAGGAAATCTTTTAAGGTACAAGGACCTCAACACTACCTTTTGTTTCGGTTTGATTAAACAGATGGAATTCCACGCAGTGGAAAGTTGTGAAGGCGGCCGCTTAGAGCATATACAACATCAGAGACCCGAAGTGGTAGGAAGTCACTGAAGGAAGGTGGTAGAATGTTTTCTGGCATCGCACCCTTTACCAACAGCTCACTGCTGCAATGAGCCTTGATGTGCACAATCCAGCTTTTGTAGCTATTAGAAAACGTGATGTTTTTACTTGTGAAATGCTTTGACTCCTAACCATCAGAGAAAGAAGTGGGTGATTGCCTGGAAAACTACTCATAGATTCTTTGAACACTGCTCTCAAAAGGCAATTATATTTTATGAACTCTTAGCACTGGGAACTACAGTAAATGTGGGGTTTTTTTCCTGAATAAAAATGACTGAACTTTTTATTTGGATCATTCTTCATTTTATACATAGAGATGGAGACATCAAAAGTTAAATTCTTAAGCACAGCATTTTGGAAAGTTTGGCATGACCTTATTATTTTAGTTAACTGGAAATTTTTCTAATTCAAGATTAATATATTTGAAGTGACAGGATGCTTAAAGGACAATTTCTTTCCAACTAATTTCTGTAATCTTAACTCAATAATTAATGAAAAACAATAATATAAAGACCCAAATTTCACTTTCTTCTTCATTTTTAAAAGGATCTAAATCTTTCCAGTTTAGCTAGAATCTTTTTTTTTTCTGCTTAGTTTTAATAATACAGAAGACTGGATAAATTATCAGGACTGTAGCAAATATTTTAACATCATATTAACTTTAAATGCATTATTTAAAAAAAAATTAGTAAAACTTAGTGAAAAAAGAAATAGGCTTCATGGTAGTAGGCACAAATTTAAAAGATTATTCACTATCCAGTAAGCCAAGCATTGTTTTACTTTTTCACACTTGACACTTGAGCCTTTAATGTAGACTTTCCCTTTATTTATTCTATTTGGAGACATCAGAGCTTGCAGCCACAGAAAACACAGATAGCTTGGCATAGTGCTGTCACCCAGGTTCATTAGCACCCTGAGAAGCAGCAGGCTACTCCTCAACGGTAAACACTCAGGAAGAAACCACTTCAAAAAAAGGTCAGTGCTTGCAAGAGGCCAGTTTTACTGCAAAGCACTGTATAGAGTGCTTTGAAAACACTTGCTTCCAAATAAGGGGATGATTAGGAAATAACACTGTTATGGAAGGGATAGTACAGAAAAAAATGCACACACTCAAAATAATATGGTGTGAGGGGAAAATGAAAGGGGATTTGGAGCTCTGATTGCCTGAAGTTTCAATCTCAGCTAGAAAATGTTGCTTGCATCCATTGCAGCTCTACATAAAATGGGAGTAAGGATACATACCTTGTAAGATTGTTGCAAAATAAGTGAAAAGAGCTAAGTGGTCAAAATTCCCCTTCTTAGTGTTGCTGTGCTTTAACCTATTAATTTACTTACTCCTTGACACCTGCACACAAGATGCACTCAAGCTCAAGTTTCTGGGTGATCATAGGTCTGTGGGGATTTGTTAGGTGTCCTCCACATCCCAGGCAGCTCTAAAAGTCTTGCATTTCTAAACTTCCTTGGCCACAGCTATCATAATACAGGTAATTCAGATGAATGCTCTAAACTACATTGTTACAATTATGCTGTCCTCAACCAGAGAAAACCAAAAGTTTTAAGACGTAATTTAGAAATGAGTCAAAGAGCTCTCCATCCTCATGGGTTTTAATTTCCCTCACCTTTTTCCTCCAGTTTGTAATGATAATGGTGACAGTAAACACAGCAACAGCTGTCATTTAGTGAAATCTTGCCACATACATAACACTATGTTAAGTTCTTTATGCATATTATCCCCCCAAAAAATTCATAGAGAGGTATATTTTTAATCCACAAATGTTTTCTGCATGGCAGAGCTGTCCCTTCCAGACAATATGCCTACAGAGCTAGGACTACAGCTTCCAGGGTGCTCTGGTCCTGCAGTTAGATCCCCTTTCCCTGGATGCAAAAATCACTTCAGCAGCTGCCATCGGAGAGCCTCTGAGCCTTGTGGGGAGCTCTTATTCTGTTCTACCACATTCTATAACCATAGTTTCAATTCCTTCCCCGAAGTCTGAAATGAAAGGCAAATCCCTTGGCCCAGTGCTAGGTCTTTGCATCAGCTGCAAAAGGTCACTTGTTTCTTCCTTGCTAGAGCCCCTGGGCAAGACCCTTACCATGTCCTCTAGACCCTCTTACCTTCTCCCATTCACATGTTCCCCACATACAGTTATCGATTCCACACCTTCCTCAGTCACACCAATGAAGACTTAGCCCTGTTGTATGCACCCTTACATAAGATAATCTCTCATACTCATAGTATTTGGATATGATAGATAAAGTGTGAATGAGCTTCGGAGATAACAAAGAGCTTTGCTTAAGATGATCCAGGTAGTTACAACTTGGATTAAGACCTAGATCTTTTGACTTCAAAGTCTATTAAATTTTTTTCAAATTCCATGGGCTTTCATACTAAGCTTTCTTGCATCATGAGCTCAACTTTTAATGTATTTTCAGGAATGTCAGAAATCAGACAGTATCGTTTGTTATCTCATGTAAATACTCATCTATGGAAAGTGTCTTAAAATGATATTTAGCAGTATTCATAAACAGTAACAGCAAATTTATTTAGTGATTGTTAAGGTACATAAAGTACTTAAAACATTTTCAGAGTGATTCATTACTAGTACTATGAAACTATTCCATGAGAATGGTTAACCATAGAAAGTCTAAATGAGACTTTGAAATAAACTACATACTAATCATAAGTTATAAAAAGAGAGAGAAAAAAAAAAACCTTTGTGGTTACTTTTCTTACAACTGAATATCATTTTACTAGAAAAAGGTTTGGTCAACCTATTGATTCATCCTAGACAGATACTGTTTTTGTGTTTTAGGCCTTTTTTAAGACTTATTGTTCATTTTAATAATTTCATCTCTTTCTCTTCTTTCTATTGCTCCTCAACTACTCCCCCATTCTTTGTTTCATTTGGGAAAGCATTAAAATTAGCTCATACAAAGAAATTATATAGACACAGAAAATTAATTTCTGTCAAAATGGATTTTTATGTTTGGCTTAATTTATTCTTTCTCCTTGTCTGCAGATATAGTAATGCCTAATGTTTTTCACCACGGAAGATAAAATGATTAGAATGATTTGCCTCTAACGATAGAAGTAGGATTAGGGTTGAGATGTTTGAATTCACTCCCCAGAGAAGTTTCCAAACTTATGTAAGCTGTATACAGGTCTCTACAGAGAATCAGGCCCAAAAGAAGGTAGATAGATCGAGAATAGGTAAATAGGTATGACAGAGAGACTGAAAAAATGAAGGGGGGAATTTTAAGGAACTGGTCCACATCAGATTGCAGAATCTGGCAAGTTCAAACTCAGCAGGGTCAGTCACCTGGCTGGAGACCCAGGGAAACTACTTCCAAATATGAAGGTAGGCTGCTCACAGAAGCCCCTCTTGTTTGGAAAACAAATTTTTTTCTATAAAAATCTTTGACTAATTCTATGAGGCACACCCATGTTTTTAAAAGTAACTTGATTTACTCAAAGATGACTGACTTAAGTGTCAATTTCATCTGAAAAATACTTCTTTATAGTGCAGAAATGTGATGTTTGATCAAATATCTGGTCACCCTGGCCCAGCCAAGCTGACACATAAACTTGGCCATCACATGTAGGCAGAGACTCCCTATGGAGACACCATTGCCTTGTGTGCCATTATCAACCTTGTCAGAATACACAGGCTGGCCCCAGAAAAAATTGTGTCAGCATTTCTTAATAGTTTCAGTACTGCAATTGCTTTCTTTTAATTTATGATATTGACACAACCCTAACTCTGTTCCCAACTTTCTTATAGATGTAAGAATAATCCAAGGGCAATCAAATCAGAACTGTGGAAAGAAAGTTTTTGGGTCTTGGTATCCCCCAGCCCTAAATAATCTCATCATCCCAGGGCTTCCACCCATGAAATTTTCTTCTCCTCTCCTCTCCTCTCCTCTCCTCTTCCCCTCTCCTCTTCCTCATGTGTGTTTGGGAGGGAAAAACAGCAGGAATTGAGACAAGGATATAAAAGACATAGAGGAAAGAAGGGACTAGAATTTTTTCCTTTTGTTTTTAGTTCTTTGCCCCTATATTCTTGAAATATTAGAACCCAGAAGGTACAGTATAGTGAAACTTTAGAGAGAGACAGTTGCTTTGAACCTAAATCTTTCATAAAAGTTTGACATTGTAATGGTGCAAGGAAAAACAGGGTAGAGAGGATGGAGTTGGAAGAGGGAAGGCATCCAGGTGGGGGCCAAGCAGCAGTGCTGAGGATCTGTGGGAGCACAGCCGGGCCCGAGCAGTGGGCACCAAGAGATGAGGCTTGGTAAGAAGCAGAAAGCCACATTCCAGGTGTCAGCCTTGTCACTGCATTTTTGTGAAGAATGGAGATAAGATGGTCAGAGAGCTGGCATGAGGAGGAATGAACAGAGGCCAAAGGAGGGGACTTTGGGAAACACCCATATCTGAAGAATGAGAAAGGGAGGACAGAGATGTATACATGATCTTTTTTTTCCTCTTAGAATTAGTTGTTCAAGTTACATAAATAAAGCATACAAAGTAGACATTTAAACAGTGAGACTGCAATCAGCTTTGTTCATCTATCCAACAAAAACTTAGCAATTTGATTACCAATCTTACACACTTATACATGCAGTTATACCCTTTAGAGTACTTTCTTTTCCTCTTTTTTTTACAATAACTATAATCAATTCTCGTAAACTGTTTAGAAGTTCTACACATGCATGAATCTCTACATGTATACCTATCCTTTTTGTATTAGAGGGAAAACAAATCAAAACAAGACAACAAAGCAAATTCCTAGAAAAACATGAAACAAAAAAGTCATATAAAACCACAATACTAGGTGATCTACAGTAGTTACTATAATGTCTCTTGTTATTTTCAATAGAATTGACTGTATCATCAGGCATAGTATAATTGAACATAGCAGTACATAGCAATATTAACAAAAACAAAACATTGGAGACATTATATGACTTTAAAAGCAGTTAATAATCCAACCAGAATAGATATCCTGTTGAATCTTGTTGTCTTCAGAACAGTTGCCTCTACTCTCAGACTTGATACTATCAAGCATACCAGATTCAAATAAAATCAGTCAAAACAAAACAGCAATCTAATATACCAGATTCAAATAAGATCAGTCATAGTAAGATAGTGTAAGAAATACAGGACTTCAGTTTAAGTTAATAGGAAATTAAGGATAGTTACCACAGTATATCCTGCTATTTTGGGGATAGCTATCTGTGCCCTCAACTCTAGTATGAGTAGACAGACTGGAACAGAGTAAAATCAAACTAAACAGAGCAATAAGAATAATGTGGCTTTTAAATACTGATACACTATTAACAATGTCCTCTGCCTTCCTTTTTTAGACAATTCCTCCCCTTTCACTTTCTCAGAGTGCTTTGTACACTTCAGGTTCCACTAACTCCTTTGGTTTTTAGATTGGGGGGGGGGCAACCCACTATCTACCTAAGTGGTTCTAAACCTTTTACCCCTGAGCTTGATCATGAGCTGTATCCCTTTTCTTACTAAAGCCTCAAGGTTTTCCTTCCTTATGGCTGAGTAGTTCTCCACTGCACAAAATTGTCATGAGTTTCCAACCTATCTGTAGCTGCTGGATGAGCTGTCTCTATTTCTGTCTGGTTCCCTGTCACATAGAGCATTGTTTTCTCACCTTTGACTTTCAGTTCATTAACCTGCTTTCAAGTTGATTGTATTTCCTATTCTGATTATCTCGATGGACCCTATCTCCTGACCTACTCTGCCTGTGACTGTTTTTGTTAGTGTATCCAGGCCATCTGTGTTATAGCCAATCTTCTCTGCCTCACCTCTGCTATGCTATTTTTCTGCCGTTGGTCGTTTACTTTTTTCCTTCATTCCACTGTCTGCCCCATTCATTGAGGCCTCTCTGCCATTGTTCCTGGAATCCTGTTGATTTTTTTCTCTCTCTCTAGAATGTCCGTCAGTATTTTTGTAGGGTTGGATTGGTGCTCACAAACTACCCCAGTTCCTCTTTTCATGGAAACATCTTGTTTCTCCATTAATTTTGAGTGATAGTTTTGCAGGGTACATCAGTCTGGGTTGGAGGTTATTTTCTTTCAGGGCTTGGAATACTTCACTCCAAGCTCTTCTTGATTTGATAGTTTGTGTCAAGAAGTCTGTTGTGGTTTTGATGGGTTTTCCTTTATAAATGATCTGTTTCTTTTCTCTGACTGCTTTTAATATTCTGTTCTTGTGATGAATTTCTGGGATATTGATTATTATATGTCTGGGTATAGATCTGTTTTGGTTGTAACTGGCTGGAGTCCTGTATGCCTCATATATCTGAATATCATTTCCTTTTCCTGTGTTTGGGAAGTTTCCCTTAATTATTTCTGTGAATAGCCTTTTTATTTCATTTGTATTTACCCCTGCTTCTTCGCTTATGTTTTTTATTCTTAAGTTATAGATCCTATTGTCATCTTCTAGCCTGTGTATTGTTACTTCCTGGTTCCTTGTTATTTAAGAGATCTTTCCTTTCATGATCACACATTGCAAATCTATCTTCAAGTTTGGAAAATGTATCTTTAGTTTCTGTCAAGAAATTTTACCAGCTTTCAATAGAGTTTTTAATTTCCTGGTATTCTCTTTGGATCTGTTTTATGTATTCTAGATTTTGTTTATATTCTTCATCAAAGGTTTCTCTCCTTTTTCTGGGTTCCTCTATTCTTCCACGTGTCTTCTTGAGAGGAGCTTAGCATTTCTTTTATTAATCTTCGTATATCTTTTTTTTACCTGAGTTAAAATTTCAGTTTTAAGTTCATCAATGAGGTCACAGAAGTATTTCTTTATTTCTGCTGAGGCCATGTCCAATATTGCATGTTTGTTGCCCTCAATCTTTTCTGTATTTACCTCTCCAGGACTTATTTTCCCTGGGCCAGTGGCTGGAGGCTTTTTCTCATTTCTCTGTCTTGTCATGCTTCTGGTTTCTTTCAGACAGGTGTATGGTGGGGGTCTCAGGTCCTTTCTGTATTGCTTATGGTTTTTCTGATGTGTGCTGGCTAGGGGATTGATGCCCTCTCCAGTTTGCTGTTGATCTCTGAGGTGCACACAGGAGCAATGTGGGTTGTCACAGGTTCAGGATAATTTTGTCCCTGGCAATTGGGTCCCAACCAGGGGCATGACCCAGCCCAAGCAGATCCCACCAGTCCACTTTGGGCCAGGAGCAGCTGACTGATGTCACTTGCGGTTGCCAGTTCAGGCCTGTCCTGCCCAACACCAATATGTCATCCAACCAGTCACCCCTCTGCAGGACCCAATTCCTAGCACTCACCATGGGTTAGAGCATTTCTCCATGCTAGTTCCGCTCCCTGTTGGGGTGCATACTTCCACCAAGGGTCTCTGGCTCACCAATCCCCAATTTCAGCAGGACCATGACTTCAGCTCAATCGTGAGTTGCCTGACTTCAAGACGCACCCAGCACAGTGTGGGACCAGGTCCAATATGAGCGTGTCTAGCTCCAGCCTTCTGTCCCTCTTTCTTTCTTTCTTTCTTTCTTTCTTTCTTTCTTTCTTTCTTTCCCTTTTTATTTTTCTTCAGTTTTTTCCTGGGCCATGAGAATCCCTTTACTGTCATCTGGTCTTCTCCATGGCATTAGATTCTAGCATCTGGATTGTTTTTCTCAGAGAGGCTCTCTACCATGCTACCTATCAATCTGCCATCTTCTTTTTTTTAATTTTTTTTTTATTTTAAAGAGAATAAAACAAAAGAGGACAGATCTAAGCAGATCAGAACAGAACAATGTAAGCAACACAGCACTTCACAACAAAACAATTGGATATTAACAGTAGCTATCATAATGTCTCTTTCTTTGAAATAGTTGAGCTTAGCTTTACACACAATAATGTCAAACATAACAAAATAGAATAAAACCACTCAAGAGAATGAAAGTATTGCAAGGCATTCTGAACCAAATAACAGAAGATGAACAATGGCTACTATGTTATCTCATTTTCCATAAAAATTTTGTTTATACTATCATACATATTAAAATCCAATAAGACACAATGTGATAGAACCAGTGATAATAGAAAAACAAGAGCATGGTAGGACTTCAGAGCAAGATGATATTAAATCAACAATGGCTGCCATATTGTTGCCATATTGTCTTACCTTCAAAGTAACTATTCATACAATCACATATACTAAGATCAAACAAAACAGAATAAAACCATTCCAACCAATGAATGAAAACATAAGACTTCAAAGCAGTATAATGGTCAAGCATGATTACCATAAAATCTTCTGTACTCTTACCATTTCTTACACTAGGGAAACTATATGGTATTTATACATGTGAGTTTGATTTATTTAACTTATGAGTATAGATTCAAGTTGCATCCATTTATTTATAAATATCTCAATGTGATCATTCTTTCTAGCTGAGTAGTACTCCATTGTATAAAAGTACCACAATTTTTTTATCCATTCCTCAGTTGATGGGCACTTAGGTTGTTTCCAAGATCTGGCTATTACAAGTTGTGCCACTATAAAAGTGGATGCGCATATATCACTGTGGTAATATGTTTTCAGATCTTCTGGGAATATGCCTAAGAGTGGAATAGCTGGGTCAAATGGGACCTCCAACCCCAGGTTTTGAGGAATCTCCAGATTGACCTCCACAGTGGTTGCACCAGTCTATACTCCCATCAACATTGCAGAAGAGTTTCTTTTCCCCCACAGCCTCTCCAGCATTTGTTATTGGCAGTTTTGTTGATCTTGGCCATTCTTTCTGTCATCTCCTACACACACACCCAGATATGTGCATCTTGCCCCACACCTGATTTCCTCTCTAAAGTGAGGGGTGATAATGCTAAAGATGGAGAGGGTTAGGTTTAAAAGTTTGAAAGAGGGTATTCAGTTCCATTCACAAGTATTTTTGGGGTTTCTCCTCTGGCCTGCCACAGTGCTCAGTGTTAGGAATACAAAGATGAATGAACTATGGCTTTTCTTTTCAGGAAGTTCTCAGACTTTCAGAAATGGAAAGGAAGTGGTATAAAAACAAAAAAAACTAAAAATGAGCTGGTGGCACACGTAAGTCTAGGTCTCTAACTTCACAGTGATATTGAGTCTTTGCAGCCTAGTGTAGAGGAAGAACAGCTCTCTGTGGAGTTCACCTAGCATGTGTTTCCAAGTGAGCTAATGGCGGAAGCTGGATGATTTGAGGTTGAAGTGGAAAGACAAGATCTGTATGTACGGGCTTTTGTATAGCAAGGTTGTAACTAAAGAGAATCCTGAGATCTCATTATGAGGTCTTGGGAGGGAATAGCAGAAGTGCTGCAGTTCTGCAGAGGCAGTGGAGATCAAGAAGAAGAGCAAGGAAAGAGGTAAGGGCCTATGAGTCAAATGAGTTGTTCAAACACTTGTGCACTTATTTCAAGGTAAAATTCTTCCCACCACAGTCAGGTTGAGCCAAGTAATATTTCTGTATAGTTCCATTAATCATCTCAATTTCTTTGTGTCTCCAACCTCTAAGGAGTAGGGGAAAAAAAATCTCAGTTTTAGTTTGGCCTTAAAGTAGATATAGTACATTTTAATTATAATAATAATAAAAGAACTAGCTACATGATTTGCAAGACTCAGTGCAAAATTTAAATGCAAGGCCCTTATTCATAAATCAAGAATTCCAAGATGGCAACAGCGAAGAATGGAAGCAAGCAATCCACAAAACTGGCCCAGATATAACTTCAAAAATCCCCTTTAGGTGTCCTCTCTATTTCTTTTAAGTACTCAAGATCTCAGATGTCTCTCCCTCTGGCTGCTCTTGAACATATGAGTAGAGATTGAGGGGAAAGGGTATATGCAGTTCCTCACAGTACTTCCTTTTCCTCACTGGTCTCTGCAGTGAGCATCAAGATTCTGTGCTTCCTGCAGTTGTGGCTACTGAAGTGAAACCCCCTTTGGGGTTTTGAGGGATACTGGTGGTATCCACATGGAGAAGCCCATGATTCCAGCTGCATTCCTTCAGTGTCATAGTCTTGGCCAGGGAAGCTGAGTCTGAGATGTTATGAAGCTCTGCAGCTGGTATAATGTGGTCTGGAAACAAAGATTTGGGAGACATCTCCAGAGAGATATTTGTAGAAAAAATTAATTATTGAAAGTGAAGATGAGAAACAGAGACCTGAGGAAACCTCCTTGGGTGATAACCACCACTGGACAGAGTTGAGATAGGTACGACAGAGCAGGAAGGAAAGAAACAGAAAGGCAGGAGGACAATAAAGTAGTATGGACTCAAGTCGCAGGACATCAAGACTCAGTACTGCCAATGCTACCCAGAGGGACACTAAGGAAGTCATTGAAGGGCTTGAAGCTTTAATATAATGAAGATGAAGTTTCAGGAAAACTGAATTTTGAGGTGTTGATGAGGTGGCAAATGGTAAGGAAATGACATTAAAAAGCAGATAGGAAATGGTAGGGTGGCGATATATGACTGTCAAACAAAGGTTTCTCAAAGACTAAAGTGTCATATGTACTTTTAAATGAAAGGAAAAGATATTAGGGAGGAGAAAGTTTTTGGTGTTACTTTAGGGTTTGTTTTTTGTAGCACTTTTCAATTTTATTTTTTGAATTACTGTAATCATAGAGGAGAAAATGAAAAATTGGGGAAATTTGTATGTTGATAAAACCAATCATCTGTTAAGCAGAGGATTAGATCTACCTGATGTGAATTTACTTTCCATTATGCCTCACAGTGCTGACTTGAGATAAGCCATCAGAAAGTTTTCGGAGAAGGAGAATGGTAGGTGATGTGTAAGACCGTGGATATGATTCAAAAAGACTTCCAAGAAATATTTTGCAAGGGGTTCATGAATTTATCTCAACAAAACTGTCAAAGTCCTATCTCCAGGGGGTTGTCACCTGTGCCATTTACCTTTGGGAATAAGATATAGCTAGACATAGCTTGAAATTTGTATCAGGAAATAATCTAGAATCAATCATTTTACATTTTTTATCAGTTAAAAATTGTATAATCTTTCTTATCTTTTAAATTAAGAAAAACTAAAAACCAAATTTAAGTACTCTATTAAAGCACAAGAGTAGCCCAAATACAGTACTTAAATATATGAACCAGTATTTTCTTTCATTTGTCCTCTTTCATATCATGAATTTTTTCAAATCCCTTGGGAATCTTTTGAGAAAACATGGATCTATATTGTGTATGCTGTCTCCTACCTCCTTGGTTAGTTTTCTTTCTGGAAAGATCTGAAGGATGGGTAAATTATCAGCAGGAACACATAATTCTGAAAAGAATATTGCAAGTGAAAATATCAGACCGCTCACCAGATGCATGCAGCCCAGAGAGTTTCAGAACACAAGGGAGTAGTGCAGTTGACAATGGGATAGAAATACAGGATATAGTCTTAAAATTAAGACAGTGTTGCTTACCATGCAGAAAGGAGAAAAGATCACACTAGCCCCAAAGGGACAGAACTACAATTTCAGCTTGCCATGAAATTACAAATGTCATTGTGTGTATTCTTAGGAAAATTCACATGCAGAATTTGGCTAGCAGAGGTCTTCATCTTCACCCAAAAACAGACTCTCTATCCCAGGAAACACTGTGTGTGGCATTGCTAGAACTTTATTGTGGGCACAGCAGGGCTATGGGCCAAGGGTTCATGAACCCAGGTATCATGAACAAGGTACCTGGGGAATGGAGGTACCTCTGGAAGGGAAAGAATAAATAAGGCTTTCAGCAAAAAAATAAATAAGGCTTTATTTAGCGAAGCAAAGACATGAGCTGGGAAAGCAAGTGAGGGTCACAATTGAGATCAGAGTGTTAAACTGAAAAATCTGTGCAACAGTTCTTTTGATGGATGTCTGAGCAGTCAACTCCTTTGATAATCTGTGCTTTTCATTTCCCTTGTAAAACTTGTTCACCTGAGCTGGGGAGACCAGGGAGTCTCTCTCCTCAGCCTCTGGCATTGCTGTTCTCACAATCTGAGTTTAAAGCTTATCAGGAATCAGTTACCTTTGTTCCTAAGCCTGTTTGTGTCTTTTATATTCATAAATGGAATTACATCACTTAATGATGATGAAAAATGCTGATCATACATGAATGCAGAACAAAGAATCAGGAAATGGTTTCTATGATAGCTAAATCATAAAATTCTTTAAAGAGAATTGGTTAAAGTGAGTACCTGAAATAAATGATGTTATGGATGAGAAACTAGTAAAAACAATTTGGGGAAATACATAAAATTCCAGAAGATTCTGGGTTTAGATTGTTCCACAGGTATCTCTGAGATTTTATTCCACTTCAAAGAAATTGAAACTTCAGATCATAAGATGATGTGGTGAAAGTGGTTAGAAAGAGGCACCCCAAATTCCACTGAAGACCTCTGCTAGAGATAGGGCTACAGTCCAAGCATTTGTAGCTGCCCATATTTTGTATCAAACATAAAATATCAAAGTTTGTATACAGAATTTTCTAATGCTTTATTTAAATTGATTTATTCAATTAATCACTAGCTAGAGGAATATGAGAAGTCACTGGAAATTTTGAAGCTGAGAGGTGATATATTCAAGACAATTACATTGAAATTTGTTTCTATGTAATAAGCATTTTAACTTACCTCTCAACATGAAATATTTTAATATACTTGTATTAAAATCTGTTAATAATGGCCAAAAAAACCACAAAAACTTCAAAACACATGGAAATTAATAACACACTCTTGACCAACCAATGGACCACAGATAAAATTCAAGAAATTAAGGAATATCTACAATCAAACAAAAATACAAATACAGCATACAGGAATCTGAAGGATATGATGAAAGCAGTCCTAAGACAGAAATTTATAACTGTGAATTTTCACATCAGAAAAAACAGAACAAGCCCACAGAAACCACCTAAGGTTGCACTTCAAGCTTCTAGGGGGAAAAAAGTCAAGCCCAAAGCCCATACAAGAGAGGAAATTATTAAGAACAGAGAAGAAATTAACACAATGAAGAGTAAGAAAATGATACAGAGAATTAATGAATTGAAGAGTTGGTTATTTGAAAGATTAAATAAAATTTATAAATGCCTGTCCAACCTTATCAAAAAAGGGAAGAAACTCAAATTCATGCAATGAGGAAAAGGGTAAAATAACTACAGATCATGTGAATATTCAGACCATCAATACCTGCTTCAAAAATCTTTACTCACATAGGATGGAAAACACAGAAGAAAGGGACAAATTCCTAACTTATGAATTTCCAAAACTGAATTGCAAAGACATAAAAATTCTGAACAACCCAATATCAGTTAATGAAATTAAAAACTTAACCAACAAAGAAAATCCAGGATCCTAATGGATTCATGACTGAATTAGACAAGAAATTTAGAGAAGGTTTTGTGCCAATACTCCTCAAACTCCTTAATGAAATTGAAAGAGAAGAAATTCTCACTAACTCACTCCTAGAAGCCAGTATTACTCTGATACCAAAACCAGAGAAAGACTCAACCAAAAAAAAAAAAAAAAAAGAACTATAAGCCAATCCCCCTAATGAACATGGAAGCAAAAAAATTCTCAATAAGCAGATTCTCAATAAGCAATAATATTAGCAAACAATGCAACAAATCATTAAGAAGATTATACACTATGACCAAGTAGAATTCAGCCCAGAAATGCGGGGATGTTCTAACACATGTAAATCAATAAATGTAATGCACCCATATTAACAGAGTCAAAGACAGAAATCACATGATCATCTCAATAGATGCAGAAAAAGCTTTTGATAGAGTCCAACATTCATTCAAGATAAAAAAAAAAAACTTCAGAAAATTGGAATAGATGGTCTTTACCTCAATCTGATAAAAGCCATCTATGACAAACCAACAGCTGACATCATACTAACTGGACAAAACCTGAAAGTTTTCACTCTAAAATCAGGAACAAGACAAGAATGTCCACTATCACTATTCCTATTCAATATACTTCTGGAAACACTAGCCAGAGCAATTAGATAAGAGAGAGAAATAAAAGGAATAAGTATAGAAAAGGAAGAAGTTAAATCATCATCATTATTCACAGATGACATACTCTATATAGGAGACTCCCAAATTTCCACCAAAAGACTGCTAGATTTAATAAATAAATTCAGTACTATAGTCAGATACAAAGTCAACACTCAAAAATCAGTAGTTTTCCTATACACATACAACAAACTCACTGAGAGAGAAATTAAGAAAACCACACTCTTCACAATAGCACCCAGAAAAATGAAATACTTAGGACTCAATCTAACAAAGAAAGTAAAAGATCTATACATTGAAAATTACAGTACTTTGAAAAAGAAGATCAAAGAGGATATAAGAAAATGGAAAAAATCCCTTGCTCATGCATAGGAAGAACCAATATAGTGAAAAGAGCCATACTACCAAACTTATTATAAGATTTAATGCAATCCTGTTCAAAATATCATTAGCATACTTCACAGATCTAGAGAAAACATTCCTAAAATTCATTTGGAAACAGAAGCAACCTAGGATAGCAAAAGCAATTCTAGGCAATACAGGTAAGGCAGGAAGCATCACAAATCCTGACTTGAAATTATATTACCAAGTTACTCTGATAAAGTCAGCATGACACTGGCAAACAAAAAAACAGACCTGAGGATCACTGGAACAGCTTAGAGTATGCAGACATAACTGCAAACATACTCAGCCACCTTATCTTTGACAAAGGTGCCAAACATGTTCGCTGGAAGAAAAATAGCCTCTTTACTAAACAGTGCTGTAAAAACTGGTTTTCCATATGCCAAAGATTAAAACTATCTATCACTATTCACTAAACTGAAATCAAAATGGATCAAAGATCTAAATTTTGAAACAGAAACACTAAATCCATTGGAAGAGAAAGTAGGTAGAAATCTTGAAGACATAGGGTTAGGAAGAGAGTTCATGAACATAACCCAAACTGCATGGGAAGTACTTCAAAGAATCAACAAATGGAGTCTCATCTTATTAAAAAGTTTTTGTGACAGAGTGAAAATAAAACTGATAGATTGGGAAAAAATTTTAGCCAACTGTCTCTCAGACAAAAGATTTCTATCTAGAACATGTAAAGAATAGAAAAAAAATCAGGTCCCCAAATTCAAAGACCCAATCCAAAAATGGCCATCTGAGATAAATACACACTTCCCAAAAGAAGACATACAAATGACAAATATACATATGAAAAATATTCAACATCTGGTCAATCAAGAAATGCAAATTAAAACAACACTGAGATTTCATCTCACCCTAGAAGGAAAGACTATCATCAAGAAATAGCCAATAGCAAATACTGGAGGGGCTGGGGGGAAAAAGGAACCCTTCTCCACTGTTAGTGGGAGAGCAGACGGGTGCAACCACTGTGGAAATCAGTGTAGAGATTCCTCAAAAAACTAGTATTAGATGTCTATTCTGCCCAGCTATTCTCCTTCTGAGTGTCTTCCCAGAAGAACTAAAAACATACCACAGCAATGCGTGTGCACCCATATTTATATCACCACAATTTATAATAGCTAGATCTCAGAAATACCTTAAACACACATCAACTGAGGAATGGATAAACAAGATGTGGTACTTTTATACAATGTAGTACTACTCAGCTATAAAAATGGGTAAACCAGATGCTTTTATAGAGAAATCGATGCAACTTGAGACCATACTCACAAGTGAAATAAATCAGACTCTCATGTGAAATCATATTGTCTCCTAATGCAAAACACTGAAAAAGTAAGATCCCAAATGCACAATAGGTATTGTGAAAGGGGAAGAAACTGCCCAAAAAGAAAGAACAACTGGGATAGGGGAAAGGAAAAAGGAAGGAAGAGAAAAGAAAAAAATATATATGTATACATATATATGTGTATATGTGTATGTATGATAGAAAAAATAACTGCACTACCAATTTCTATTAGTTCAGTGAAAAGAATGGTTTGTGCTTATATAGTTTGATCCATTTTTCACACCTATATCTTATAATCTGAGCAACTACTTTGAAGATAACAATGCATAATATATTATCCATTTTAATCCTGTTAACTCATTTTGAAATTCTATATTATTGGGATTTTTTTCTTTAAAATAAATTTTAAAAAGAAAATAAATAATCTGTTAACTTTCAAAATAATTTAAATAGAATTTCCTCCAAAACTTGATTTTACATCAAGATACAAGTGAAGTATGGTGTCGGGGGCTGGCGGTAGATGACAGGATTGAGGTGTGGCTTTGCCCCCCACCAGTCTGTGTCTTTGAGCAGGTAAATTGGCCTCTCTGCCTCCCAATCCTTAAAAGAGGGTGAGAATAGAACCAAGCAAGTGGGATGAGGTATATGTATTATGACTATTAATAGTACAGAAAAGTTAAGATGGGTAAGTACCTCTGTTGAGTGTTGAGTCCCCTTGAAATTTCAAATGATGCTTTGTGTATTCTGTAGATTCAGTATGCAGAAATAGCCTAGCAGTATGAGAAAGTGACACAGAGGAGCTGTAGGCTGAGGTATTATGAACCCAGCAAGGAATGGATATGGAGGAAGGTTTAGGACCAGACTGCCCCAGATTGGGGCAGAGACTAAAAACACTCTTGCCTTCCAGGAATGTTGGTGGATGCATGTACCACCAATACCTAGGAGGCTGAGGCAGGAGGATCACTGTGAGCTTGAGACCAGCCTAAGCAACATAGTGAGCTCAAGGCCACTACATAGCAAGACCTTGTCTCAAAAACAAAAACAAAAATACTTATGCCTGAGACCCAAGAGTATAGAATACCTCAGCCGACACTGGAAAATATGGATATTGGTGGATTGGTACTGTATCTTCTAAAATAACATTAGAAAATTAAATTCTAAAACCTATAGAAACACTACTTTGCCACCTGCTGCTTAATCATTTACCAGCCTGGTCCGTTTTCAGCCCCTCTGAACATCTGTTCATATGAAGGATGATTTAGTCAAGTGGAAGCTGCCTTCTGGACAAAGGAAGTCTCAGCTTCTCATAGCAAGACCAGTTTTCTCTCTAGTATTACTTAGATGCATATATGTTGCACACAATTCAGTCCAGGAAAGAACTGTTTAACAGATCAAAAGCAGTTATTAAAATATCCCAGTGACTGAAGAGCATATTGTAAATAAAAGCAAAAGCTTTCCAATATGCTGCAGGTATTCATAAGGCAGACTGAATACTAGATATATCTGCAGTAAAGATATAAAATGCATATATCAAGATAACTGATTTTGTAAGCACTCAGTTTTGCTATCTATGATTCATTAGAATATAATTTTTACCAAATCCATATGTGTGCATATGTATACAAGCTTACACATGTACATCGGCACACCCAGAGTAAATGACATGCTAGATTCAGAATTCTTTATGTACTTTGGGTATCCTGAATCACACATCCAATATTTTTCATGTCTAAAATGGCTTTTGTGAATATCTCTGCAGCGTAAGAAGGAATGTGTATTTGATTCATGCCCCTCGCTCTTGGCACAGAGCTTCCAAATTCTTTAGAACTTCCTGAGTGACAGGAGCATCTTTCCTGTTAATTTTTAATCACACAAAGATCTTCCAAGGCCTTCCAAGACCCTTAGCATCTCTTTTTTCATATGTTAGTGAAGCAGCTGGTAGCTGGATTTCCTCAATAGCTTCAAGATGGAGCTGCTGCAGAAGAAACAACCCTGTGTTTCCAGGGTTGGAACTTTCACCCTCACACTCACACACCACTCCGGGGAAAGGAGAGGGGACGGACAATGAATTCAGTCACCCAAGGCCAGTGAGTTAGTAACCACAGCGCCACAAACCCCCTAACCAATGGCTTGATGAACATGGGAAAGAGGTGCTGGGAGTCAGACACACCCTGTGAATCTCTTCACTTGGCTGCTTGTTAATTTTGTAAAACTAAACTATCTTTATTTTATTCAATTTTTTAATTTATCCACGTTTGTAGTACATAATGATTACATTCCCCACTCAGAGTTGATACATATACATAACACATCTTAACTCTTTTCATCCCCTTGCTTTCCTCCCCTTCCCGCCTCCTATTTGTGTCCCTGAAAATAACCTTTTTAATAAATCACTAATAAAGTAAATAAAGCTCTGAGTTCCGTACCTTGTTCTTGCAAATTAGTCCCTGCAATGTGAAGATGCCTGTCGCATTCAATCAGGGTCATTCTCACCAAGTTTCACAAAGATTAATGAAAATGTAAAAGGAAAGAAGGAAAGGAAAATAGGAGACAGTTAGGGAGTGACCCGTTGTCTGTTATTACCATAAGTGAAAAGAAAAAGAAAGTATAGGAGGGGATAATCTGTATGAGACAGTCCTGGATGTAACCAATGCCACAACAGCAGAAGTTCCCTTTGGGAGTCTCTTTCCTTCTTGCTTCCTGCTGGCTGAGCAGAATCTCAGTAACTAGCAAGGTTAACAGAGGGAGGGCAAGAGCTGCCTCTTCCATCTCCTCTCTTGGACTCTGTTTGTCCAACTTGCAGTTCACCTTGATCCTCAGAGAGGCTGCAGAAAGCATAGAGTATGAGAAACTGAGTTTCACTCACTATTTCAGCTCCTAGGTCCAGATTTGGTCCGTGAGTACTGGGCTTTCCCAAGCCACATGTAGAACAGTTGTGAGCCAACATCCTGGCTGCTGCAGAGGCTTTGGACTGCCCACTTGACACGCGTAGCTGCTCTTGCTAAAGCTGCCTCCTTTACTTGTTCAAATGCCTCTTGCATTAGGGCTTTCTAAGGGAACATAATCAATAGAAAATACATGCATAATTATGCAAGGTGGTTTTTTTAGTCAGGCCTACCAAACCAGGAGTGGAGAATCCACAATGACCATACATGGGACCAGACTGAATGGTCCACGATGGCTACCTACACAATGGAAACCTGGTAGATGCAGTAGCTGCTCAACACACAAAGACAGAAGTCACAGAATAAGAGGGGTGAGGGATCAGGGTGCAGCACCAGTTCAAAGTACAAGGCCTGAGAACTCACCGTAGAGTTGTTGGTTCAAGTCTACCCTAGAAGGCTGAAGAAACTGAAGACTTACATCCAAATGCAATGACAAAGGTTAGAACTTTTCTAAAGCAGGACCATTTTCTTCTTGTCTGGACAATAAGCCTATTGTTTGTGCCACCAACATCAGTCCCTCAGTTTGCTGGCCTACATGTCAGGCATCACAGACATACCCAGACCTGTGCTTTACTAACCGGTTACATATTTCTTAATCCACTCATATTAACATATCATTGTTAACAGTCACACCTCTGTCTCATTAGCCAGTATATATGACGCAGGTGTCACTTTTCTTTTTACTCATCAGAAGCAAAATCCATAGGGTTGTGGTGGATTAGCAGCCTTTCTTATTAAGAAGCCCATTGGCCAAGTAGCTGCAGAAGCAAAGTGAATCATGGTTAGAAGTATCCATCTCCTCTCCCTTTCATTGGACAATGTCATCATTCAAACCATGTGAAAATAGAGAGAAATCTGGTTGTAAAATTCTAAAAAAAAAATATTGAATTTTAAATTTTCCTTAATTATGCCAATATTTAACAGTATAAAAATTTCAGAATTGGTCTGCATTGGTCATCTTTCTATTACTGTGAAAAAATACTTGAGATAAACAACTTACAAGGAGAAGAGGTTTATTTTAACTCATTCTCTTGAATGTTCCTGTTGATGCTTCCTTGGTCTCTTTGCTTTGGGCTGTGCTGGCATCACAGCAGGACGTAGCAGAGCAAGTGATGGGCTGCGGAGAGGAAGCCTCTTCACATCACAGTGACCAGAAAGCAGAGAGAGAGACAGAGGGAGAATGAGGCTGAGATTTAAACATCTCCTTCAAGGCATGCTCTCAATTGCCCAGCTGTCTTTAACTAGGTCTTACCTCTTAAAGATTCTACCTCCTCCCAAAATGGCCACAGGTTAAGCATCACACCTTTAATACATGGGCCTGGGTTGGGGAAGGACATTTAAGATCCAAATTATAGTAAATAACTTTAAACTTTCTTGAATTATGCTAAGGTATAAGAAAAATACAAGGATGGGTTGAAAAAAAATTTTGTGTTAAAATGTTTTAAAATAGCCACATAGCCATTAACCCCCTCAGAGTAATCTCCTTTGCTTCACACACTTTTGCATTATTCTTACAGCTTTCTTAAGCTCTGGAAGTCCTCTTTCACGAGCATCTTTATGAAATGAGATTAAAAATACGATTAATCCTGCAGTCAAGTGGAACCAGCAAAAAGACAGTCTCAGACTTACAGAAACATTGCCATGTCTTCACCCACCCCATCCACAAAATCTGACACTTTGTGGCTTCTGGTGCTTCCTCAAAGTCAAAATGACCATGAAAGGTAAACATCTTAGATCAATTCAGAACATTGAGGCAGCCCCGCTGTGCAACTAAGGACACTCTTTTGTTCATCTGTTCCCCTAAAGGAAGATAGACTTTGTGGGAAATTGTAAAGGTGGCTGCAATAATTCCTCCCTTCCCAGGATCTTTATAATGTGCCTTTGCCACACCTCTCAGAGTTGGAATTAATTTCGCCACCTCTTCCATCTGAGTAGACCTGCCACTTGCTTTCCTGATGTAAGTGCGAATGATGAGCCGTGGTTTCTGAACCTCTCAGCCTTGAGAACCCTTACAGCCTCTGCTATTGCCCTGCTGTTGTGTGCAGAAGCTCAGTCTCGGCTTCACAATGATGAAACCACAAGAACGAAAGGCCCAGCCAGCAACCAAAGCTCACCACAAGACATGCAAGAGAGCTGGCCTGCACCATCCTGCCCCAGGGTGAGCTGCAGAAGACAGCAGCCACTTGCATGACCAGTCAAGATCAGGAGAGGCTTTCAACTGGGCCCAGTGTAATCTGCTCACTAGTTGAATGGATGAAATTGTATTTTCTTTTAAAACCATCTAGTTTTCAAGTAGTTTTAAAAGAGCAATAGGAAATTGATACAGAATTACCGACTGGTGAGGTTAGAAAGAGACAAAGCATACACAGCCCAACTCCTGGCCTTGTTGCTCTTGCAGTAGGAAGCAGGGCAGTGAGAATGCATGTTCTCTTTTCCTACTCCAGACCTTAATCCTATAGTATGTTTCTACTGATGCATTGAAAGGTAATTTTTCCTCAAATGCTTAAAGGATTAGAAATTAAAGTTGATATTTGGATGAAGCCAAAGCCAAACCCAAATATGGTCATGAAAGAAAAACATCCTAGGAACCAAGAATCAATCTGAAAAATAATAAAACTTTTAAAAGTATTATAATAATTTTAATTGTGTAGTAATATTTTTGAGATGTAATTAGGGAAATTAAAATGTGTTTTAGGTACTTCATTTGCTCTTAACAGTATATTCCATTTTCCATGTCAGAATTGAAAGTAAGTTATCAAGATTTTGAATTTTTCCTCCCCGTGAAATTTCAAGATGGCAAAATAATCTTTATAAGAAGTACAAAATTCCCAAATTGGAATTTTTTTTGAGAACATAGCACTTTCCTATGGGCTTTAGCCTTAACACTTTTCCATGACTCGTTTTTATGTGAATCTTATTTTTCTGATTATTAGGAGTTTGCTCTATTTATGCACCACATTTTTACCCTCTTTCCTTTACTTCCTGGTCAGTTTTGATTCTCTCCCACCATTGCTCCTGAGTGTGAGGCCCTGTCAGGAAAGAAAGGAGGTAGTATTGATGCTGCTGACCTAATGCAGGTCCTGGGGTGTCACGGACAGACGGACGGACGGCAAATTGCCCCACTCTGTGCTGCTCTCACCCTTGCTCCCTGCAGCTCCCTGTGAGGCCCTGTGGATCTTTAGGGGTTTCCTGTTGTCAGGCCGCCAGTGGTCTCCGTGGTTACCTCTGGTTTCTCTGCACAGAGCTGGTAAATCACATATCTTGCGCCATTTGATGGTTTATGTTTTGGAGGTTTGGGGGATATCTTGTCATTTTGTTTTACTATGAATGTTAACAGGTTTTTAAATTCACTCCTTTCTTAATGTTGGGATTCTAAAAATCGGAAGATCTAGGAACTGTGCCAATGCTGTCACTGGCATCTTCCCAGATTTTGCTAAGAGTTTTAACACAAAATCAATATAGACTGCTTACCCATAATTTGAAAAGTGAATGTCCAAATATTTATTCAGATTAATACATCCAAAAGGCATCTCTTCTTCACAGTTCTTGTTTGTGTTATTCTTGCCATTACGCTGATTGGCTGTGACAGTAACCCAGGATTTTGCATGATCTCTGATCACCCACAAGTTTCAGGATATGAAAAATAACCAGAAAGCATACATTGGTCAATTAATCCCATTGGCAAAATACTAAAGCTGAGACCAAACTTCAGCACATCAGTGATGTAGTATGCCCTGGCCGCCCTGTCACTCAGTGGATGAATATAAATTCTGTGTTTCAGTATTAGTAGGTCACATTCATATAGGCAGAAACTATGTCCTCCACCCAGCATTTATACAAAAGAAGTGTTAAGTTTTACCTCCAAATGTCAACCAACTCTTTATATCAGGTTTTTACTATTTCAGAACTTGGACAAGGAGATTCCTTTTCCTCTCTATTATTTGAAAAAATAAACAAGGAATCACACATTGAGAGCAAAGTAGCATCTGGAAATTAAGGTACTGGGTAATTTTAAACTTTGGTGGATCTTGCTAAGTATATGAGTTGTAAATTGTATCCTCTCCCCAAAATAGTACACTGACATCCTAACCCCTAGTAGCTTAGAAAGTGACCTTATTTGGAAGTTGGGCTATTAAGATAAAGCCATAAGAATAGAGAGTAGCCTAACCCAACATCACTGATGCTCCTATAAGAAGATGGCTGTGAATGAAGACAGAGACAAGGAGAGAACTCCATGGTACAGTGAAAGCAGAGATTGGAATCATATAGTTGCAAGCTAAGGAATGCTAATGTTGCCAGCAAATCAGCAGAAGTTAGAAAGAGGCATAGAAGGATTCCCTTACAGGTTTTAGAAGGAGCACAATCCTGCTAACACCTTCATTTCAGACTTGTAGCCTACAAACTCCAAGACAGTAAGATTCTTCTTCAAGCCACCCAGTATGTGATGCACTGTTATGACCACCCTAGGAAATTACAACACAAAAAAAGGCTGTGGAGGGGTCTTAACTTGGGCCTCCATCATATCAGACTAGAAAGCTTAAACAAAAGACATTTATTTCTCACAGTTTTGAAAGTTAGGAAGTCCAAGATCAAGGTGCCTTCAGATTTGCTGCCTGGCAAGAGACTTCTCCCTGGCTTTCAGATGTCTGCCTTCTCAATACGTCCTTATATGAAAGTGGGGGAGACATTTCTTACTTTTCATATGTAAGGACAGCAGTCCTATTGTGGGCCCTCTCCTCTCATGACCACCTCTAAACCTGAGTACCTCCCAAAGGCCTCACTTCTAAACACCATCACAGTGAGGGGGTAGGGCTTCTACAGATAAATGGTGGGGAGACCCAACCATTGAGTCTGAAATAGGCAGCTTCTCATGTTCATGGTTTTCAGCCTGTATTGGGCAATGCAACTGCTTTTTGCAATCACAGACCTGGTTTTAATGCGTGCAGTTTGGACAACAGCCTCTAAGCCTCTGACTGCCTGAGACGTGCACCTCATTGGTCACTGAAACTTTATCCATACATCTTTATCCATAGGTGAGTGGTTGTTTTCACAGAAGAGAGCAGCTTTTTTCTCTATAGAGAGCACAAATGGGAGTAGTTTTGGCCTCATACTTCCATAAAAGACATGATCTAGGACTGGCATGTCACCAAGTGGTAGAGCACTTGCCTAGCACATCCAAGGCCCTGAGTTTGATACCTTCATTCCTTCATTTAGAAGGATATAATTCATGGAAATTTTGAATATGATTAACCCAACACTGCCATTACCTTCTATGATAACAACATAAACATGTTTGTTTCTTTTTAAAATGTATTTGTTGTCCATAATATACCAGATACTTCTAGGTACTCTTCAAGATGCAAACACCTTTGTTAAATAATGAATAACTGATTTCGTACAAATAAATATGTATCTGCCTCTATAATAAATGCATGAGGTAAAAGTAAATGGTAATATACGCATATGATAGAGAACTTGGCCTGACTTAAGAAGCCTAGGAGAGCTTTCATAAGGAAATGGCAATTGAGCTGAGATCAAAAGAATAGGAAGTATGCAAGGATGCGAGGAAAACTATTTCAGGGGAAGGAACAACGTGGACCAACACAGTAACAAAAAGGAAATAAAAAAGACAGTGACTGATATGAATGGAACCATAAAAATATCTTTCAGGATAAAATAAATCTTATATTGGAGCTTTTAAGTAACTCAAATCCATCTTCTACATAATTTGTTTGAAACATGAGTTCATCTAGTGTTTTTGCAATGTTTGTGTCTATCAGTGTTGACACCTCAATGAAAACTGTCATTTTATGACAGGCCCATCCCTACAGGCCCATCCCTTCAGGGCGGCAGATCAAGCAGCAGAAGGGAAAAATGGGAGTTACTGGTCACTACAACACTCTAACGCAATCAAGAAAGTCCAAGACTAGCTATTCTTCCTGGGAAGTAGCTCCCTCACAGTCCAGTTCCTCAAAACTCCTATTCCAGTGCACAGGGAAGTAGTTCCATAATATTTGCAATTTGGAAGAAAAGAACAGAGAAATAGTGGTGCATACTTGTAATCCCAGCACTCAGGAGGCTGAGGCAGGAGGATCGTTGCAAATTCAAGACCAGCCGAGGCTACAAAGTAAGCTCAAGGCCAGCCTGAACTGCATAGTGAGACTCTGTCTCAAAAAGACAACAACAACAACAACAAAAACCAGAAATAATCATAAATGATTCCTTGTTTCTAGCATGTGTACAATAGGGCGCATGCTATTGCATGTTGTAGGGAAAGAACAGAGGAAAGAATAGGAAAGTTCAAAGAGTGTTAATGCAGTAAATAATATGCCCGTCATGGAAGATAGCATTTCTCAGTTCCACTTTGTTCACTTAGACATCAAAACAAGGTATTAACATGTTAATCATTTTTCTAACCTTTTTACTGGTTCATCTTTCATTGGTTTCATTAACTGCTATATCTAAAATTCAAGAAGTCATGATGTATGTAATACATTGAAAATTCCAGGGAGAACAGAATTTCAACTTAAAAGTATTCTACACATAATGTCCCTTTGTGAGAAAAGGTTGTATAAATTGTTGGTGGTAGCACCAGTAACCATCAGCGGCTATTAAATTTGGTCTAGGTCACACTTTGTGGAGACCTTTTCCCAGAAAAAAATCTCAAGAAAAATCTGGGTAAGGGTGCTGCTTCAGGGTCTTTATTTTTATAGATCATTTGATGTCTTTCATTCAGATTCAGTAACCAACCCCATTAGTATAAATTATATACTAATATAAATTATAACGGACTTTGTTGACTGCTGCTTACAGTCCTTGCAGACAGAACTTTGGTTTGAGTGGGAGTCCAAGGTTGTTTGCTTACTCCCCACCATGACTTGGGTAGACCTTGATTGTCCTAAACTTACTATGGTAATTTCATTTCCTTTGTCATTTTTTGGTTTGGAAAGGAGCATACCGCCCTGTTAAACAAGAAGAGAATGTGATAGAGAAATTCTGCAACGGGGTACTTCCTGATTAAAAAGAGGCAACTTGTCTTTTTCTGTTTGACATCATTAAATTTGGGCATGACACAGGCAGAGCCCAGCCATCTTGTGACAATAAGGAATACTGTCTCGAGAACCAGGTGTCTTGCTTTATTTCTGGATGTCTCCCCAAAGTCTCATGCAATCAGAGCTGGGGCTTTTAAAAGGTGATGGGATTATTGGCTCAGCCCAGCTGACTTGCTGTGGTGAGGTCTAGTTAGAAGAGTCAGGTCACTGGGGGCTTCATCTCCCTCTCTCCACTCTCTACTCCCCAGCTGCCACGACATGACTGGCATTTCCTGTGCCATCCCCCTCTGCCATGCTGTTTCTTCCTTGGAGCCAGTGGATTATGGATTGAAATGTGAGCCAAAACAAACCTCTCTGCCTTTAAGCTATGGGTGTCCAGTATTGTGTCTCAGTAACAAGAAAGAACTAAGACACTGGTCAAAGATGATCATTTGTATTGTTTGGGTGATCACATTCCCAACATATGACTTCTAGGTACTTGAAGAAATATTCCTAGATCACAAACATGGTAAGGGGCTTATTTATATTTTAAAAATATTTCCATACATCTCAAAAGGGGCAGAGACAGAATTCACAATTAGCAGTTTTTTTAAAAAATAAATGCTTTAGGAAAAGAGATGGTTGGGGCAGTCTTTTTCCCTTTCTTACAACAGAAAAAATTCTTATTTTTTATTGATATTACCCTTTTGACAAATACTATGTTTAATTTTAGGTTCATATTCTGGAATTTTTTTTTCTTTTTTAAGTTGTCATGTGACAACTTAAAATGGTTAAATTCAACTAGAGTGACATTAATTCTCCCTCTCATGCTTCCGATTCCTGTAAGAATGCCTTGATGAGTCAGTGTACTAGTCCTGGTTCTCAGGTTTTTCCAATAGGTTTGCTTTCCATATGGATTCTTAGTAGCTCAGGAAATGGAGACTAATTAAATGACATTGACATTTCCACACCGTTTTTGTAAAGGGCTCCACAAAATTAGTTTCATGGCTGTGGCAGAGACCACTCATGGTCCTGTCCTCTTCCTCCACAGAAATAGAATTCTTAAGCAGGAATGGATGTGATTTTAGTCCTCTTTTTCAGTTAAATGTGGTCACTAATTCTAGTCATTAAGATGTCAGCAACAGTCATTTTGAGATTTTAGGAAGTATCCTTGAAGAGACACAGGATTCCCTTCTTTCCATTTCCTCCTTCCATCCAGATTAGAATGTTGATGTTTAGGCTGGGACCATGTGATCAGGAAAATGCTCAACAATGGAAGCCTGGGTCCATCATCCCTAAGAGCCAAAATAGTTTAGGGCCAGCTATCTCTGAACTTATACCTGAAGAAAGAAAGAAATTTGCATCTAGTTTAAGACATTAAGACAGATATCTTACATTTTCTCTGTCATTATAGTCAAACATAATGTTACTGATTCAATAATCAGATATAATAAGGAAATTCTGTATATCTCCTCCCCTGTACAATTAGGAAATATTGATATATAGACTCTAAGATTCTTAAAGCAAATAATTTGTTTGATTTTGTTTAATCCTCTATTCCTTAGGTGTTTTTTGTTCATTTATTAACACTACTAGGAAAGCCAATGTTGCTAGGGGGGAAATAGAATTTCTTCTCAACCTTCATAAATACATAGTTGAAAAGGACCCTTGTAACAAAAGACAGATAAGAGAAAAGCAAGCAGGTTTATTGATACATCATGTGTAAGAGGAACCTCCCTGAAAGGTAGCACAAGGCAGTGGCTAATTATTCTGTTCAACTAAGAACAACAATTCTGGAGAGAATTTACAGGACCAAGTAAGGTGGCTCTAGCCATCCAATGGTAGGAAACTGTGGGAAAATAAATATCTGAGAAAAAAATATCAGTAAGGTGGGTTTTATTTTTTGTTTTCATGTTTCTCTGGTGCTGTCTCTGGCTAAGAATTGTTTCCAGTAAAAGAGAATTTATAGACTGCCTTTGGGCAGAAAAGTGGAGGATATATATAATATTTTCTCTTCTTGCTGCCTCTTAGGTGCTATTAACCCAAAATTCCCTCTTTTATGTCAAACAAGTATGTTTTGGGTGACTTATTCTGCTTTACTGTAATGCCTCCCTGTCTTAGGTTCTCACTGCTGGGGTGTAATATATAATACCCACAATTTAAAGAAAGAAAGGCTTATTTTGGTTCATAATTTGTAAAAGTTTCAGCCCATAGTCTGCTAGTTCCAAGGGAGGGAAGCATAGAAGAGAGGAAAGCAGAGAGAAAGAATAGAGGAGGAGAGAGAAGGAGATAGAGCCTTCCAGGCCACACCCCCAGTTACCCACCTCCTCTAACCACGTTTCACCTCACAACATCATATTTAGCTAGAGCTATTTAGCTATAAACTCTTCAGTGTACAAATCCACTAGTGAGTATCATGGCCCCATGACCTCTCAAAAGCCCCACCTATGAGCACAGGAAACCATAACACCATCTTATATACCTTCTGCTAAAAATACAATAGACTTCTTATGAACATATAGTATTTATACAAATTGATGTTTTCACTGTGACATCTCCATGCAAGCATGTATCACCCATTAATCATGGCCACTCTCCCATCTACCCTCTCTAACTTTCTCTCCTTTCTCCCCTCCTCCAGCCCCCGACATTAGAATTTCTGGAGCAATATAATTTTGGTAAGCTGAATATCAAATGCATATGTAAAGTACTTATAGTAATAAATGCTCCATAGCTGATTGTACTCCATTGCTAACTATAATCAATATCCTTCATTTAGTATCAGTCAGACGCTTCAGATAGTTGCTTAAAGGACATTTTTGAAAGATAAAATCATGACTCATACAAATGTAAAATGAGCATGTGTCAAAGGCTTTATTTAATGTGTTAATTAATGAGGGAACCAGTAAAATGATGTAACATACACAAAACATGTACATACACATGCATAGGCTATCAGGAATGCTGAGATGTGAATTTGCAAACTGGTGAGTATCCAAAGGGCCATAACCAGTTTATTTCACATGAAAACAATAATTTTGCTATGGAGAATTCTTTGCACTATTATAACTTTCTGCAACTTATTAATTATAAAATAACTAAAAGACTGAAATGTTGGACCCTAATACAATCAGAAAACCTGAAAGGGACACTTAGTGATGCTTATTTCCCCATTTCTATGTCTTTCACAATTTTTCCTTATACAAAGAACTAAATTTCCTTATTACTAAAATGAGAGCTTTGAATTAGTAATTTCTGAGATTCCTTTTATTTCAACATTCTATTATTCAAATTTCATGGTCATTATCTACATGTGTGCATGAAACTTATGGAATTTTTGGCTTGTATTCAGAACTGTTGTAGTCATTTGTATTAATTTAAACAAACCATAGACTTGAGTGCATTCTCATATTCTCTTAATCTAAAAATAAAATCAAAGTTCTACCTTCCTACTAGTTGTTTTTAGGGTTAAGATGAGTGTGTGCATGCTTATTGTGTGCATGTATGCATAAATGGAAGCAGAACCTTGAGGAATAATATTTTATGCTTATTTGTTTATCAAATATTACCTACAGAAGACACTGATAGCTTGGTTAATATAATATAATAACAGGCCAGAAAAACATTGTGTGGATTTTGCAGATAGTGAAACAGATGGAGCAGTATATAAAGATTTTTCTTGTTCTTACAGACTTTTCTCTGCAAGTCAATTAATAGTATATCTTTCTAAGGTTGTTTTGTGATAGTGGAGGAGGTTAGAGTCATGTTGGTGCAGGCTAGTTCTTTGGATGATCTTGGACTGACCCATACTTACCCACGTTTTTGCTTGTTGTTCTCAAGAATAACTGTGGAATGTCCTGGGAATGCAACATCCTGAGATAAGGACACAAGCTCAATTCCAGTCCTGTCCAGCATAGGATGTCCTCCACACTGCATCCTGGTGAATAACGGGACCTGAGGTATATAATCTGGGGCAGGCTGCTTTTGGGTACCTCCATGCTGCGGTGCAAGTGGGGTATGTGCAACCAAGACCCTCCATCCAGGTAGCTTGCAGAACTTTAGGGATTAAGCTCACAGTGAATCTAGGTTTCTATCCCTTGCTTCCTGTGTATAAGTGAAAAACCCACCCAGCTTATGATGGTGGAGGCAAGAAGCTGCTCGCTGGGCTCCAATAAGTTAGTGACCAGTGCACACTGAACCTGCTTCACAGTGAGGGTGTCAAAAACTGGGGTTGGTGCTTGTGGGGCCAGTGTCATGTGAAGGAGAAGAGAAAGAAAGTGAAGTGCAATTTTTATTCCTTTTTCCTCTAGTAAATTTGAACCTCTAAATTCCAAACAATGCAAAAGAAGGTCAAAAGCTCTTTAGCTATGAATTAAACTTAATACAAGTTTATTAAACATCAAACTCTTTCTTCTTTCTCTAAACATAGAGCTCATGTAATCTAAAAAGCTCCCAATCTCTTAAGATTTTAGAAAAGCTACCATATATGAAGGTATGAAAGCGTGAGTAATGGTTAGGTATGACTGATAATTTTTGAGGGTAAATATTCCGCTTTGTAGATTTTATCAGGTAAAACCCAGTTCAGTTTAGAAATCAGCATCAAAACTTTTTTATTTAAATTTGTTTATTCTCATTTGAATCACTTCATTTTAACTAACAAGGTATTCTTGATGGTAGAACATAAAAACAATCACATTTCTTTGTTTCAGTCTTTCTTTTCTTTCATCCTAGTCATTTCTATAGAAACAGAGACAGAAATGACTGGGTAGCATTTTGGAGAATTTCTGGTAATAATACACCTACACAACGTGCTGCAGGAAATAGAGAGTCCATACCTGTGCCCTCGGTAACTTATGACTTGATGAGTCATATAAGAATTTAGGGCTGTTGTTACTGAATGTTGAAGATTTGTGTCCCAAATATATGTTCCTCACACCATTAACATAGCTTATGGATTCGAGAAAGGAAATACCAAAGGCCTAGATTTTATACCGACACATACACACACTTGTATCTACACACATATATACATTTGCACAGACATGGAAACATATAAGGTACAAGAGATGGACATGAATGCTGGGGTAGAGAGGGAAATAACTAGTAGTATTTTAACACCTCAATAAAAAAACCAAATGACATTTATCTATTCATCTTACACTGGAAATAACTCTGTGAAAAAAAAGACACCATTTTACAGATTTTTTTTTAAATGGGACTTGATAGTAAGCAGCAGAGCCCAATTTTGAACCAAATTAAGCCTGACTCCAGAGCTACTAAGACTACAGATCACAAGACTCTTCATGTCGTCCTTGAATGGTAGTTAGTAGACCAAACTAAAACCAAAGCAGCAAGTATACCCACATTTTCAAATAAGAGATCTTCCAGGACTTGCAGTCAACATTCCACCACAGTTTAAAGTCTCAGAAATCTCTTATCATTAACCCTACCCTTCTCCTACCTCCTTCTGCCACTGAAAGGATGGAAGAATGACTTTTCCCTCCCCACAGCTAATGGAAATAAAGAAAGCAATTCGAATTTCTTATAAAGATCAGATTCCTAGAAGAAACCAAAAATTTTTATCCCTGTGATGGGGATTTGCTTCAAGCGTGGAGGCCTAGCTGGGTGAGGTGGTACAGGCCTATAATCCTAGCACTGAAGGAGCCTGGGGTAAGAAAACTGCAAGGTCAAGTCCAACAGGGCAACTGAGGAGGTCCTAAAAAATATTGAACATATTTCTTAGGTCCCATCAGACATAAATAGGGACAGAGAGCGCTTAGAGGGGCCCATGGATCCTTCTGCCCTCAGCAATCTGTGGAAGGATGAGAATGGAGATTGCAATCTTGAGCACTGCCTGCAGGGTATGTGAATGTGTGTGTTGGGGAAGAGGATGCTGGCAAGAGGCACTGGAAGCACAGGTTACAGGCCATGGGCTAGAGGTCACCCAACACAGATGGCCAAACCCAGAAAAGGACAGATGGTCAGTGCCTAAGATAGTTTCACCTGAAAAAGCCTTTCATTGGCAAAGGATGTTGGTACTTTCTCAGCAGCCTGGGTAGATGCTGGGTGGAAGTCATGGTCAAGCAAGAAGTCTGCGAGTCTGCCTGAAAAGAGCAGAAGACGGAGTCAGAGAAAGCCAACATCCTTTCGGAAAGCTCCTGCTTCAGCTGGAGGAGGAAGACAAACTTTGAAGCAATTTTGAGAATGGAACTGACTCTGAAATGCCAGAATTTGACTCTTCTAATAAATCAGACTGAATCTTTGCAAAAAGATAAAAGGAAAAAAGCCATCAAGGCATTGCTAAGAAAGGCAATACTGAAGAAAGTTGGTGGGCTGATTTAATACAATTGTCAGGAATGTTTCCCCCCAAAAAATATAAAACGTTTATATTTATATCCCCCTCAACAAAGTTGAGCACAGTCCCTAAACCAGCTACTATCTGATTTGTCTTCTCTATACCCCTAATTAGGTAGTGACCCATGGGTGCATCACCAATGCTTCAGGGGCCTTCTTAAGACTCTTAGCTAACTGGGACTCCCCACAGCTGGTCAGAAGGTACATCTGTCTCCCATAGTTACTTCCCTAGGCTCTGCTGGGCAACTACCTCCTGTCAATGTGATTGATGGAAAAGTTCCTCATGGATCGCACTTGTCACAACTCTGAGATGGACATTAAGGGCCTCAGCAACTTCAGTGGATCACACTTTTTAGACCTTTTCAGACTCAGGGAGATCTTGCATCTTTAAATGGCAGGGTTAGGCACTGTGCCTTTGTAGGGCATGTCCTTCAAAAGTGTACCATGTTTTTTTGCCCCAATCCCTGCTTACTCACAAGGGATAGATCTAACTTAAACTCACCAGGTCAATGATTATTGTGCTAGATGCATTATTAGCTCCATTTCCAGAGCATCCTGGAATTTTTCCATCAAGTCAGTACCTTCCCATATATGTAGCATTTGTCCTGGATCTTGCTGTTCTCCCCCCAACCCTACTAACAGCAGATTATGTTTACTCATGCCTTGACTTTGGGTTCAGCCATCTGGCTTGCTGTGGACAACAGAATGAAGTGACAATGACAATGCACCACAATGAGTCCAGGCCTTAAGATGCCTTGAATTTGCTTTGTCCTCTGGCACATCTGCTATCACCATGAAAAGAGCTCCCCCCTGCACTGCCACTCTGGAATGGACCTGTGGGAGGCTGACCTGAGCCCAAATTGTGTGGTCATACATAACTTGAAACAGAGCTTCCCTGGGGAACCCAGCTTCCACCAATCTACATTCGAGCCACTTAAGTAATTTTTGCTTTAGGCCACTGAATTTGGGGAAGAGGTGTATAATGCACTAAAAGCTAACCATACAATTGTTTCTTTAGTACAGTGAATAACTGTGGTAGAATTAAACCAGGCAAAATGTGGTTATTTCTAGAATCATTGCCTAGCATTTCCTAGCTGAACCTCAGTTTGTTATGTTTGCTGAAATATATGTACTTCCTGGCATAGCCTAAGAGGACAGTGTTATCTACTCTCTGACTCTGAAGAACTCTGGGAGGGCCATCCAGTCATTGCCGACACATCACAGTCCCATATATGTATCACCACAGTACAAGGGATGCACACACAGTTAATTCGAAAAAGCAGCTAAATCTGTCTAAGTTACAGTCCAAGACTCCATTTTGAGTCATCTATTAGAGCTCAGAGCACCTTCCCCCATAGAAAAAATACTATAATGTTGTGTTAAACCCTATTTAACCCCATAAAGTAACTGAACAATATCAATAATGCCCTGTCAACACACACATAAGAACACGCTCTCTCCTGATGTTTGCCTTTCCTTCTCACATTGTGCCTTTCTCCTTTTCTTTCCAAAGGAAGAGGAACTGTGGCTGATAGGTTACTGTCTAGTGTTAATCTGATTTCCTTTCCTAAGTGGGCAGGACTGCTGTGTCAAAAGGTGCTAAAGACCTGCTCTGTGTCAGGCCTGTGTCTTCCCACACAACTGTTTGGCTTGGAGTCTCTGCTCTGCCCTCTCTGTCTCAACCATCTTCCCCTCTGCTGCCCTTCCCAGACTTACCTGATCCAGAAGCTCCCATGTTTCACATTTGCAAAGGCAGCAGGGAATCTTAATATGGTATCAGACAGAAGATGAGTTAGTTCCCAATCGCAGAATACTAGCAACTTTTATTCAAGGAATCTCAAAAAAAAAATGATCATATATACAGGTTAATAACTCACTGTTTAATTTCTGTCATTTGGCTAGTGATCCTTAATTGGAGGAAAAATTGAGACTAAGCGTAAATGGCCTTTAGAGTTCCTAAAACCAACTCCCTTTCAGTTCATCAGCCCCTTGGGAAATATCTCCGACTGAGAAAGCCTGGACATGTCTTGAATGCAATCTCCTCTATGTCTTGAAGGTGAAACCCCCATTTTACAACGACTCATCTTTCAGAAGTTTAGTTTTTTTAATGGAGGAATAATGGCCATGTTTTCTTAGAAGAAAAGTTGATTTTGAAGGAACTAAGAAACAGAGATAATATATATGCTCCATGTCTTTTAAAAAATTGCATAAGAATGCATTAATTTATTCCTCTCAGTTTCTCAGTCCAAAGCTCAAAGGCTAAAGTTTTCCCTAACTTTAGCTTTCATGTGTGCAAACATATTCTTATATAACATAAGAATTTAATATCATCTTTGTGAGAGAATTTTGATGTTCTTCAATAACATCACTATTTTAATAAACATGAATCCTCTACTCCTTTAGGCTTTCCCTAACTTGTCTCGTATTTTTAAAAAATCAGAGTAGGATAGACATGTGGCCTATGGATTTATAACAGAATATTCTTAAATTCATTTTTTGTATAGTCTGTTTCACAGCCTAAACAAGACTATGTAAATTATCATTTAACTAATGTCCCCATTAATTTTATGTCAGAAAAGTACGTAGTTGATAATCATATACATTTTAACTACAAAACATTATAGTAGGTGATTACAGTTTAGGGCCTACAGATTGAGATCACCTTGTCAATCAAACTGAGCCTGAGTACCTTCAGATAGCACTTTTTTTTCTTTTTAAACAGTCCTAGAGACTGAACCCTGGCCCTTTCCACAGGGCTACATTTCCTGCCCTTTTTATTTCTCAGACAGAATCTCACTGAGTCACTGAGGTGCCCCAGTTGAGCTTGAACTGACAATCCTGAAAGCATGTTAAAAACCTTCTGAAGGGTTGGATATGTAGTTCTGAGGTAAACTGTTTGCCTAACATGTGTACAAGGCCCTGGTTTCAATTCACAGCACCATAAAGAAAAATAAAACCAGGAGTGCCATATTCTACACATTGCTGAGTGACTCCGGACTGACACTCAACCACCTAAAGAGGGCAAAGGTAGCCCCCACACCTTACCAGGCCATAGCACAGGTCCTAGCTCTCCTCTGCCAAAAGGAGGCATTGTAGGCTCTCCTGTAGGGAGGAAGTGCTCCCACAAAAGCAGGGCCTAGAAGGAAAGAGGAAGTGCTGGCTAAATTGGATCCTATCTTCTTTAACCCAAAGCCAGATTACATCCCTGCCCTTCTCACCATGACACAAGTGAGTCGATTCTCTCCAGAACAGATCAAATCACTCCTTTCTTTGGATTATAGACATGAGGGTGTACCTGAGTGTAAGCACCACTTTTGGCCACTCCACAAGCTCTCCAATCTGAGAGCCAGCAGCTACCAGGCGGCCAGGAAGCAGGGCGGGTCTGAGGGTCTGCCAGAGCTTCCCCTAAATCCCTGCATACCCGTTCAGGCTCTTCACAGAGACACCGTCCTCTTCAGCTTTGGGACAGGAGGGGATGACAGCCTGGCTCAAACACCTCTCTACTTTCATCTAATATGCACACATTGCTTCTTGCTTTTACAAATCATAGCAAAACTAATAGCAGTAAAAGTAATTCACGAGTCATAGTAAAAATCTCTTATAGTCTCAGAGGAATTGGGAGGTAGTATAAGTGTAAAGAAACTGTCAATAATAAATATTTCAATTTTAAACTAAGACTTCCTTACTATCAACAACACTAACAAACAACAATAAAACATTTTGTTTTTTGAGATTCCAAGAATGAAAAAGCATGTGTCCAAGAAATCAGAAACAACCCCTAGAAATTGAAGATACAGCTGGTTTCATGAACATGTGTGTGCATGATGATGTGTGTATACATATGTATGCTAATATGTACACTCAGCAGCAAAAATGTAACACAAAAATGTTGTCTACAGAACCTTTTTAGTTTTAAAAGCTTAAGAAAAGTGAATCTTCTTATTAAAAGCTTGATTGAAGATCAATCTGGGTAAGAAATTTTCCCAGTTGCTTATAGGGTTTGGTGCTTTTGGTACATTTATGTGGGAAATTCCCTTCAGGATTTAAAAGGGTAGAATTCACTTAGCATCTCTAAAACATTGTAACTTGCAAAGATACTTGGTAAGTATGCACTAAAGGACAATATATAGGGACCAAACATAGATTAAAGAACAACTACTTTGTAATAATAAGTAGTTTCACTCTTGCAAAAGAACTACCCTAATTCTCCATCTCTAACCTTGATAAAGGAGTTGATAACACATTCTAATAGGTTGCTCAGTGACTTCAAAAGAAACACCATGGTAATGATCATCACAATAATAGCATCTCATTATAATTGCTAGCTATAAAAATGATGTTTATTGGCTATCTACGTAAATACAATTTTTTCAAAGATCCAAGACCCTTTTGATATAGCACAGTCCTTGGGGAGTAGAAATTAAGGAGCAGCCACCAACAAGCAACCAGTTTGCTACATAGAAATGTTCAAATGTTTCTCCCTTTTCCCTGAAGGGCTGCAACAACCCTAAATCTAAGTCTTTTTATTGTTAGGTATATTGTCTAATGGTGTAGCCTGTCCTTTCCTAGCTGTTACAGTGACTTGTTAATTTTTCCTGCCAAAGATGATAGTGAATTACAAAATAAAACTAATTTGATTTTTTAATGCTTTTACATTTCTATATGTTATTATGAAACAAACACTCTCAACATTCAGAATTTGAGATTGAATAATAATGATCTAAGGCAGGAGGAACTGGAAAGCTTCTCGGCTTCCCCACCCTGATTGCTAACTAGACTTTCTTTTTCCTGGAAAATGCAGGAAATCTGCACAGAACTACTTGGACAGTATGTACTGGATCCTCTCTCAGAGGACAACATTTACATATGGGACTATCTATAGCTAGCTGCACGTGGTAGTTGTTACACACCATTCCAGGTCCTACTAGGTGTAACAGGCACCCTGTGACAGTGGAAAGAAAAAAGGCGGGACAGAACTAACAGACTGGAAAGGAAAAGGAGCAGGGGAAGTGAAGGGGAAAGGGATTCATTATGACACGAAAGCAAAATTCCCTCGTTAAGACCAATGCAGTACCTATTTTAAAAAATACGTAAAGGAATTGTTTGGTACTTTTCCATTAATTTTTCAAAGGTCTTGACCTCCTAATGAAAAATTTCTGACTAAAAGGGGTTTTCCTCACCAGTCAGTTCCTTCTTCTCTGTTTGGTCCTACAGTGAATCAATGATCCCGGCGGTGGCCCCTCAGACAGTTACCATGGAAACAAGAGCAACACTAAGGGCTTTCTGGCTTCACTGTGGAATCCAGCACTGAGTGTGATTGAGCTGTCAGAGAACCTACCTAGGTAAAGTTCTACCTGATAAGTAAGAGTTTCCAGGAAAATGGTGACACATATAGCAATGAAAATAGATTGTTAAACTCACTCTGAAAAATCCCTTTTGATTCATAGACTCTACATGATTGAAACATAAGAAACTATCTCTTCCCAATTCACTTACAAGTACCTCAGGGACCAATAAAACTTCTTCACGTTGGCATAAAAAGGAATCATATTAGCAAAAAGCAAATAAGGTTCTTGAATCCTAAGGAAATGGAAAAGCAAAATGCTAAGCAGTGGGTAGCTAGGTAGCAGAGTGAATGAGAGAATCAGAAGTCACTAAAGAAGCAGTTTCTTCACATAACAGTTCTGTACAGTTGTTGAGATGAATGGACTCTAACAACATGTATTATTATAAACACATCTCAGAAATATAGCAGCAAGAAAAAATCAAGTGGTAAAGGGATGCTTATAAATGCTATCATGTAAAATTTGAAACACATAAAACAGTAGTTTATAATTTTTAATATATTTAATATAGCCAAAAATAAGGCTTTTAAAATACATTCTTATCATGATAATTCATGTCTATCATGTCTGACCTAATTCAGACAGCAAAATTTTGCTGTGTTAATTAGACAGGGTCACCCACATCAGATATCTGGTGGGATTCTTTAACCTACATTTCATGAAAAAAATGAATAAAAACTTGAAGAAAAATGGCAAATTATTCTGAGTGATAACATCTAAATATATAATACATACATAGTTTCATACTACCAATTTACTAAGAATACACAGTTGGAAGCATCATATTATATATTCACACATAGTCTCTATATCATAGAAACTGTGGATAAGAAAATAGTACATACTCTTGCTCAATATAGATTGCTATCTTTTGTTATTATCAGGCCTTGCTGATTTTTAATATGCCCCAAATTGTTCTCAAGTGTTGCTCCCACCAACAATGATTCCCCTTATCTCTATTTTCAAGGAAAGGAAAGCACAGTCTCCTGCTTACCTTATTATTCCACCTTAAATTTAAATTCCATCTTGAAAAGTAGTGTTCTCAATGATGTCCTCTTTCTTCAACATAATCTGTAGTCTCCAGCCAGATGCCTCTGTGATATTCCCTTGCTGGGCTCATGGAGGGATGGCTGAACTCTCTCTGGTCCTTTGGGCAGGAAGAGTGCCTTCTGAACTGAGTTAGCAATGAAACCAAGGCCATCTGACTACTTGTGTTTACCATTAAGCACTGCTTAGGGGTGTTTTGTAAGTGATATCATAGGGTCACTAGTTGCATTTACAAGTTTTTCCTTCATTTTTTTTAAATGTGGTTTTATGTTTTGATTTATATATTTTAGATATTTCCAAGAGAAATGAAATATACTTACACATTTCTAATTTTTACAATGTTATAGAACATACTTATATACTTTTTCATCATCTTAATGTGAAAAACTTCATTCAGAACATAATTTATTTTCACTATCAGTGTTCTTTTATGTACCTCAGATTTCCTTAAAATGAGTTGTTTTGCTGTTTTGCTAAATGTGAAATATAAAAAAACTGTTCCATATAAACTGTTCCAAAATATATCAAATGAACTGGTATATTTTGAGATAGATCAGATCAAATAAGATAATTTCTGAAGACTTTTTCAGAACCTGTATATCACTATCCACTATAAATCCCAGGAGATGCTAAAGAATACAGTGTAATTTCCATTATGATGCATGTAGAATATTGAATAATGCCTCACAGACACAATATTTTTCATATTTAGGCAGATAGTATACACTAGGATGTATCAAAATCATTTTATAATTATTTCCTTAAATTCATTATATGAAAATATTTTTATAAAAGCTCAAATAATACAGAGATATAGTAAATAAGCAAACATCTTTGCACTATCTCAGATCATTATTTGCTCTCTCAAACAACCACTGTCAACTGTTTGGTGAGTTTCTCGTTAAATCAATTTTATAGGAAGTAACTCAGTCCCCACTTCATATAGCCAGGGGGAAACAAAAATATCTCCAAAATTATATTAGATAGAAAAAAACAAAAAATTTCCAGTAATGTATTTTTCCTGATAATTCAATGTCTACAGTTTGAGTAGTATTGTACAGAATTTTAAGACTCTTGATTTTTCCTTAATGTAAATAATTAGTTATCAAGGACCTGAAGTAAAGAATAATGCAACCTCTTTATATTTTCCTCCAAATTGTGCTAGATAAATCATAGCTTTAGTTTTGTTCTTTCTTTAAAACCATTACTAATAATATGTCAAACTATCAAGAGATGCAAAGATCAAACCACACCCTCATACCAAATTGACACAAAACCTCGACGCCCTCTAGTGGAGCAGCCTCTGCGCGCCTGGTGTGGACCCAACGCCTAACTCCACTGATAAAGTGAAGCTGGGATTAAAACTCATTGATGAAATTGTACTCTCCCTTTCATTCATTTAACAAACATTAAACTTTCTTTAAAAAGAAAATAAGTTAAAATGAACTATCACCAGAAAGCAGAAAAAAATGATTTGAGAGGGACATCACAACTCTACTGCTAAATTTACAAAGACTTGAAATATATAACATATATTTTTTTTATTTAACATGTATATTTTAATTTTAAACATAAAAATAACAAAATTTCAAAACAAGATTCCTATTACCTTGTTTTGAAATTTTGTTTTTATCTTTGAAATTTTGTTATTTTTATCTTTAAAATAAAAAACATATGTGTATTGCTATCTTTAAAGTAGTTACTCGTTTACAAGACACAGGAATGAAAAATTAGCACAACTTTTACTTTCAATGAACTAAGAGAAGCTAGAAGTATAGTTATCTTAACTGTCTTGTATATATATATATATTTTTTTTTTTTCCTTTTCCCTTCCCTCTTTTCACCTTTCCCCCATCCCAGGTTCTCTTTTCTTTTGAACAATTTCTTCCCATTTTGCAATATCTATTATACATTTTGGATCTTATTTACTCTCAGTTTCTCACACTAAGGGGACAATATGATGTTTACACATGTGAGTTTGATTTATTTCACTTATGAATATGGTCTTGAGTTGCATCCATTTACCTATTAAAACTTCGAGTTTATCCTTCTTTATCACTGAGAAGTAATCTATTGTATACAAATACCACATCTTTTTATCCATTCTTAAGTTGATGGGCATATTTGCATTATTTCCAAGGTTAAGCTATTACAAATTGTGTTGCTATAAACATGGATGCGCACACATTGCTGGGTTGACTTTTTTTTTTTAATTCTTCTAGGAAGAAACCCAGAATGGGCATAGGTGGGTCAAATGGGACCTCTGCTCTTAGGTTTTTTGAGAATTCGCCACACTGATTTCCATAGTGGTTGCACCAGTCCACACTGCCATCAACAGTGGAGAAGGGTTTCTTTTCCCCCCACAGCCCCACCAGTATTTGTTATTTGATGATTTTTTTTGATGGCATCCATTTTTTCTGGGGTGAGATGAAATCTCAGTGTTGTCTTAATTTGCATTTCTCAAATGACTAATGATTTTGAACATTTTTTCATATATTTGTTTATCATTTGTATTTCTTCATCTGAGATGTGTGTATTCATCTGAGATTCCCTTTTTTGGATTGGGTCTTTGAATTTGGGGATCTGATTTTTTCAATTTTTTATTATGTTCCATTTGTAAGTCCTTTGTCTGTGGGGCAACTGGCTATAATTTTTCCCACTCTGTGGGCTGTATTTTCCTTCTGTTGATGATTTCTGTTGATGTACAAAAGCTTTTGAATAAGGTAAGATCCCATTTGTTGATTCTTTGAAGTATTTCTCATGTGGTCTGGGACTTTTTTAAAACATGTATTTTAACATACATATTTTTTTGTAGTTTCATTTGTTCAATTTATCACTTTTAAACATTACTTCTTCCACTTCTCCAATTTTTAAAAAAAATTATTTTTCTTTCCACAGCTGATAGCAATGAACTATCAGCTTCTTCCGTTTAAAAGAGAACCTGTTCAAAGGCCTAGTGAAAGACAATGGAATGTAATGGTTAGGAAACAGGCTACAAAGCTCAGGCTATTTACTGACCATATAATGATGAGTTAGTTATTTAAATCCTGTAATCTCAGTTTTCTCATCTGTAAAATAGAATAATAACAGTGTCCAACAGGCATGCACATAACTAAGAAAGTCCTCGTAAAAGAAGTGAAGCAATGCATACACACATTGATCACTAAACAACAGTTACTTGATGTTACTACTTCATCAGAGTGAATTAGAATAAGAATGCATGGATGAAAGATGTGCATGGAGCCTCCCATTAAAGACCAAATACAGCTATTCTTTTGCTAGGCAGGCCATCACCACACCTTGTCTAAATTATTATAGTAGGCTTCCAACTGGCCCTTTGGCTAGCACTCTCTCCCAATTCTAATGAACTTCACCAGACCTATTTATTTTCCTAAAAATAATGTTTACATTCTTTCTGATTCCAGGTGTGATGACTTAGTCTTCCCGATGAAAACAACAATGAACCCTAAAACATAACTGGATTCTATGGAGAACCTGGAAAGCACATGGTGGGCATGACTGGAAAGGCAAGGCCAGGATCCTTGGGAGGCGTAGCAGAGAAGGGGAACTCTGCTGTCACTGCCGCTTGTTCTCTGGGGCATTATCAACTTCACAAAACAGTAAATAGACCCAAACAGAGGACTTACTTAGTGGACTGAGAAACATTGGGTTTTGGGGCTGCCACAGTGGCTAGGATTTGAGAGGAAAAATTACAGACAGTGAGCACTCAAGGTGAAGTGAAATGAACAAGTCGTCCAACTTTCTCTCTTTCCAGGTCACTGGCTAACTCCTGGTACACATCCTCAGGGAGAGACTCAAAAGTCCGAACAGAAAAATAGATCGAAGGAAACAGAGAACTGAGCAAAAGTTGAATTTAACAGCTGTGTGATACTGCAAAGATGCAAGTTTGAGTCCAAGCCCAGTAAGATGAAGCAGTAGCAAAAGAGATGCCAGTGAATACTCTGGGCTTTTAGATGAGAGGCAAAAGTATTATATCCTAGGAGAAAGGGCAAAGCTGAAATAGAAAAGCCTCAATTTTGACCAAAACTATCTCCCAAAAGCATGAAAAATGATTTATGTATAAAGAGTTCCTAGAGATTAATAATATCTAAAAATCTAATAGAAAAATAGATAACCCATATGTAAATCATATATTTGACCGCCCTCTGTTGGTGAACATTTGTTTCTAATATTTGGTTTAAATTAATCATATATATATATATATATATATATATATATATAGCAAAACCTTGGGTTGTAACTTATTCTTCAAATGTTCCCCAAGATGAGTAAACATTTCTAATCAATTTTAACTTGATACAGGAGCAATGTCTTGCAATATGAGTAGTACACGCAGAATATCACATAAGTGTAATTGAGCAAATGTGCGCTCTCTTGCGCACTCTCACGCTCTCTCTCCCTCCCTCCCTCCTCTCCCCACCTCGGATTGTGGGAATCTGTCTCCCAATAGCAAGAGGTTATGGAGATCTTATCAGCAGAGGAGGAGGAGGAGAGAGAGGACTCCCTCACTTCAAATCAGATTAGAGAAATATGTAAAATGTGAGAAGCTGCAAAATTTTGTAGAAAAGCAGCACCCAGATAAGGCTGTAGCCATGTGAGCCATGAATTTGTTTAACAATGCAATATCACATTTTCATGAAGTCATTAAAAAGGGGCAACAAGTGTCATTAGATGGGTTCTTTATTAAGTTGCATGAAATGAAAAAATGCCATTGAGACAATAGATAGCAGTGAATCCAACAGTGGCAGTAAAAGTCATCTTACACAATAACCCTCCTCTCTAGTGTCTCCCTCACACCAGCCACAAAAGTTTTCAAAGCTAAGTGTATTGGGTCCTGACCTAGATCGCTGATCTCCCAAATGAGTGTAAGGCGGAGGTTAAATAAAAAGAGACAACTGTATGATTTTTCAGGGCTCCAGGAGGATCAAAACCCTTTAGTTGAGCTCAGGACTCTGAGGGCTAAGACAAAGTCTTCCCTGGATTAGCTAAAAGTGCAGGCAATGAGCAGGACCTTGGGAGTCACCTCAAAGACTTCTAAAAGTGGTAAATTATGCCAATTTAGGAGAATATCTTATCTCCAAGATAACATTCATAGTAGGACTGAGACTGCAGGAGTGAACTTCCTTTAACTGCTGTCTCCATTTACTTAATTAGTGGAGGAGCCAAGGTGTCTTCAGCTGTGGCCTTATCTTGCCCTTTGAGGTATCTCTGGCCTCACAGGCCAATACATGCCTCAGCCAGGACCAGTGATTGATAGAGGTTCACTTACTATGAATCAGCTCCCGTGAACAGGCAAGGGGACCAAGGCCTAAGACAGACTCACAGATAAACATAGAAAGCCAATTAGTAAAAGTTAAATCCTGCTCACAGCCGCTTCGTAGTGGTCTCCAACATAAATGCAGGTTAAATTTTCTTCATATTTTGTGTTTTTTTATTCTATATTACAGTACTGTAATCAGTTTATATGACTATTTTAGCATTGTGGAATGAATCATCTGAGTTTCTATTATTTCTTATGCGGAAATTCACTGTGATATGCAAGCGCTCTGGTTCACAACCATGTTTCTGGAATGAATTATGCTCCAAAAAAAGGTTCTACTGTGTATGTCTTTGTGGGTATGTATTTTTACAAATGATTGTGTCAAAAAAAGTATATGTATTTTAAAATTTGATAAAATTGCTTCAGAAAAGTTTTTTTAAAACTGCATCCCCAAAACAGTATTCAAAATGCCTATTCTTTGATAAAGCATTACCAAGTTCTTTGATTTCTGTCAATCTGCTAAATTACAAGTCACGTTTCATTATAATTTTAAAGTTCACTTCTTTTATGGGTGGCATTAGTTCATATAGTTATGAAGAGTAATGGGCTTTATCTGGCATATTTGTATAGGCACATAATATATTTTGACAATTTCCACCTCTACCCAAGGCATTGGTTTTATGTTTAAAATATATTTTTCTTTTTCTTCCTGTGTATTGTCTATTCATATCCTTTGCCTGTTTTCCGACTGAATTTTTAAATGTAATTGGTCTGTTGGAACTATTTATACATAAACTAAATTAACTTTGTTTCTCCATAAATGTTGCATACATTTCCATTTGTTGTTTTTTGCTTTTGTTTCATCTTTTAATTTATAAAAAGTTTACTTCATGAGATGGTTTCTACATATGTTCAGACCATATAACATTAAAATGTCAATATTCCATCTTTTAGCAGTTTTTATTCTCACAATGACTATTTTACTTCTACTACACTATAGCTTAATTCTGAAGGCAAAAAAAAAAGAATTTTTTTGTCATGCCACTGGATGTCCCATTTAAAACAGAATCTTTACTTTTTAGTTGATAAGATTTGGATTTAATTCCACACTGAAATAAGAGTTTTGTAAATATTACATCTGCTTAAATTTGCTCTATGTTTGAAGGATTAGCTGTCACATCAAAATGTTTTTTCTACACAAAATATTTTTGAGATTTACAATTTTTTTTTAAAAAAAGCAAAGTTTGAGTGAGGATTTGGCTCAGTAGTAAAATACTTGCCTAGCATTTGCAAGGTCCTGGGTTCAATCCTCAGTACCACAAAGAAAATTTTTTAATATAAAAGCAGCAATAAAAAAGGAAAGTTATTATTAATTTATGGTTTCACAAAGACAAATAATAAAACTATCTTACATGTCACATAAGGCTTGGAACCTGTTGGCCAAAGATCTCAGAATTCATTAATGTTCATCCCACATTAATTCATACATAGTTATCTGTATTTCCCTTGTGGTCAGCAAAAGATCAGATCCAATAGTAGATGTGCAATTTAAGAAACTGTCATAAAGGTAGCTGAAGTTAGAATAGTTTACTTATCACTGATACTAAAGGCAAATCATTTAAATTGATACCAAATTTGGGGGATTGTCCACTATATGCCAGTGCTGTGAACAATAATATACTGATGAATAAGATATGGCTCTTATCTCTAAGTTAGCTGGTAGTAAAAGCAATAGTCAAGGATTTAATTAATATGGCAAGTAGTTTCCAAAATGGCTCTCAGTGACCTGGTTTCCTGGAATCTGTGCCTATTTTCATCCATTTTTGAGGCAATAATAAAATATAACAGGTGGGGTAATTTATAAAGAACAGATATTTCTCATAGTTCTGAAGCTGAAAAGTCCAAGATCAAGACACCAACCTTTGGTCTGGTGAGGGCATCGTTCCTGTGCTCTCCTATGACAGAAGACAGAAGAGCAAGCTTACACAAGTTAAGCTTCCTTTAAAAGGGCTCTAATCCTGTTGAGGAAGGAGCAGTACACAGCCTCATCACCTCTCTAAGGCCTCACCTCTTACTAACGTGGCATTGGCAACACCTGATGTTAAGAGGGTGTTTATTCAAACCATTGCAATAAGGTTTGCAAATAATGCTGTTTCTAGTTTCATTTAATACTTTACATATTTGAAACTTTGGTTAAAAAGCAAATGCTGATCAACTTTTTTAGAGTTGCACAAAAATATTAGGGAAAACAATGAATTATTTCCCAAATTCAATTTCAATGTGGTACCAACTTCATTAAACTTAAAAGATGTCCTTATTGTTTGGAACATAGGGGCTTTTAATACTGTTCATGGGTTCTTTGGTTAAAGAAATCATCGTTTTCTTTGTCAGTGCTGCATATTCAACAATATAGTAGAAAAATGCAACTTCTAGTGGATTAGACATCAAGAGACCAATTTGTGCATATAAATAAAAAATTGAAAATAAATATACTCAGACACCATATTATTGGACTGTATAATAAATATAAATGCATGGGCAGCATTCCAGAAGGCTCAAAAAACTATTAATAAAGAGTGGCCTTTTTCATTATTCTCAAAAACTCTTCCTCATTTATTGCTCCATCTCCATCAAAATCAGCTTCACTGAGCATTTCCTGTAAAACAAAATGTAAAATTATATATGGAAACTATTAAAAATGAATAAGTGAATACTCAAATACATACTCAAATTTTATTTTCAGTGAAAAATCACAACTAAGGTTAGAATACAGCGTCCTATACAAATTGTCATATGCAATTATGCATAAATTATAATGATAAAAAATAGACAAGATTTACCTGGAGTTCATTGTCTGTTAAATTTTCCCCTAGTTCTTTGGCAACCCTCTTTATATTATTTAGTGTTATGCTTCCGGTATTATCATCATCAAATAATTTGAAAGCCTTCAATATTTCTTCTTTTTCATCTTGTTCACTCTTTTAGGAAAAGATAAAGCTGTAAGTAGTCTTTTATTTACTCATCCAGCTGGACTTAGTAGATCTTTCACTTTTTGGTCTGCAATGTACTAGGACTTTTAACAGTTTTTCCAAGGTGCTCACATCTACCATCAAGGTATTTCAATGCATATGTTGAAGCTGGAAACCTCACAAGATGATAAAGAAAGTGCACTTAGCAATGCAGACCCTTACCCAAAACTATAAACTGCAAGAAACTGCCTCTCTCAAGGATCCTTAGGATAGTGGCTGGCAAAAAATAGGCGCTCATTATACATTGACATATATGAGGCTTCAAAATCCTGACTCCATTTTGTCTACCCTGTCATATACTACAGCATCATTATTTCTTGACAAGAACCTCTTCTCTATACCACACAGTCTTTTATTACCATCCCAAAAACCTCTTTAATATTGCTATTCTTATCTAAATCCTATTCATCTTCAAAGTCCTGGCTCCAGTTCTCCAGTCCTCTGATGGCTCAGCCCCAAAATGTAGAAGGCTACTGCTTGCCTATCTTTGACAATGAAAATCATGATTACCATTTTTACACTCATAATGACAAAAAAAATTTCAAAACTAATCGTGCCAACTCCTTCTTGGTCAATTTCAGCTATCATCTGTTCAATTTCTTCTTTCTTTGGCTTAAATCCTAAGGCCTCCATTGCAATCTGAAATAGGAAAGAAATAATCTTAACTTGCCATAATTTCACTCTGAGCTTTAGGGTGGTTTACTAATAGTCTCTCTCCCTCCTTTCTCTGTCTCTGTCTCTCTCTGTCTGTCTCTGTCACTGTCTCTCCTTCTGTCTCTCTCTTTCCCTCCCTCTTTTTAACATGACCTGAGCATAAACCTAGGAAATTAGATCAGCAAGCCTAGGTTCTGACCCCACTTTGCCACACCATAGGGTCTGGTCCACTCATCTATAGAACACAAAATATTGAACAAGATTTGCTAATGCAGGGCAGGTACATGTTCAGAAGAGACTTTATATCAAGCTTTCCAAAAACTACCATTAAAGGAAGGTTTAAAGATTTCCACAAATAAATAATAAAGTTTTTAGTGTTTTTGAATTAGAAATAATTTGAGAACCTTCAAGTCTTTCACATTTATGGTTCCAGATCCATCTATATCAAACAAGTCAAAAGCCTCTTTAATTTCTTGCTTTTGAGTTTCATTCAATTCAATTTTTGTTGCTTTTTTCTTCCATTGCTCTAAACTTATATGGTAGTTGGATGCCTGTAAGAAACATACATGTGGGTGAAAAATGAACTATATAAATAATTGATGATGAATTAAATCTCATAAATGAACATATATAAGCCCATCTTATTTCTTACTACATAATGACCCAAATAGTTTCCTATTTTCCTCCTTGCTAACATTTGTGATTTTAATTTTTGATATTTTGGTAGAAAGGCATGTGTGTGTGTGCATGTGTGTGTTTTCCCCCACTTAGATCTTTCCTTAAAACTAGAGTCTGTTGGACTCCAGGCATGGTGGCACATGCCTATAATCTCAGCACTCAAGAGGCTGAGGCAGAATACTCACTGTGAGTCTGAGGTTACATAGTAAGTTCAAGACCAGCCTGAACTACACAGTGAGACTTTACCTCAAAAAACAAAAACAAGCAAACAAACAAAAATAGTGTCTCTTGAGAGAGAGAAGAAACAAAGGACAATATGTATGGTGTTGTATAAAAATACAATTAGCCTTACATTGTATATCTGAAAAGTATTCATTTGAGGAATACATACCTATTTTTTAATATTTGTGGTGATGTTTGATTGGAACACAGTATCTTTTCCCATTTTATTCTACCACACTATACTGTATGACAGAGGTGGGGAAGTGAAAAGCCACGTTTTTTAGGTAAAAAAAAAAAAATTCAAAGATTTATACAAGAATGTTGGGGCACCTAATACGTAGAAGGTGGAGTTGTCTCTCTGCTGTTTCCTGCCAGCGAGCCATGTCACAGTTTCTCCTTGGATCCTCTGCAGCCTTGTTTTGGTATCCTGTCTGCAGCTTTGGGTGACAGCGCAGGTGGTACCTGAACTCCACGTTGCTGGGGACCTGAGCTGCCAGCCCCAGGTGTGTTAAGCGCTGGCCACGGTAGCCGTGGATTCGGGATTCCTGGAATACTGATAACACATCTGTGGTCTTCATAGCTTTTCAAGGGCAGCTTCTGAATACTCACCTAGCCAACCTAGGAAGTCAGTAGTTCCCTTGCCAGTCAGGAGTCCCCAGTCCGCTCCCGGAGCCCTCCGACAGCTTTGAACATTTATTCTCTGCACTCAATTCCTTTCTAGCTAAGGATCGGTTGTTGTTTCTAATATGCTGCCTACTGTAGACTGTTGGCATTTGCAATTGTTCGGGTTGAAGTGGAGGGGAGGAATTAATTGGATACCCACTCATTTATTCCTAGAGTCACAGACAGTACGCTCCTATTTAGTGACATGAAGAGGGTTACTTATGGCACTCAAGGATCGTGAAACGATACATTTAAACATTTACCCTTCCTTTACCAGCCCCACTCTCAGGAGTTTACAGCATCACACTCACCATGTCCCCAACTATCGCCTTCAAGCCGTGGACTCCGTCACCAGTCTGCTACACAGAGCAACTGCCGCGTTTGTAGCTAGGAAACAGTTGCTAAGGCAGCGCTCCCAGCGTCACAATTTCCGCCCTCCGAGCGCTATTAATTGACGGTCATTCTATCCAATAGTCAAAAAAGAAGGCCCTTTAGGCCGCCCCCTTTTACTCTCTACCAATGGCTTTGTGTTTCCACCTTTCTCCGCCCACCGCCAAGCGGAAATTTCCTCTGGGGCTAGATTTCTCAAAGCGCGGAGCTGCCTCTCTCACACAGGCCCAGCGGCTGATGCTGAGGAGGACGTGGTTTCCCTCGTGTTGCGTCCTGGTTCCAGCCGGATCCGCCCCCTGCGATGGGAACCTGGGGACTGTAGCCCCGCTCTAGCAAGAGAGAAAACCGTGAGGTTAGTAGCAAGTTGCTTCCCCAGACTGCTAACCCTGGCGAAGACGCAGTGAGACCTTGCTTGCTTTTCTGACCTCTTCCGTTCTGGAAAGGATGAGAATCTAGAGCCTGGTGGCCTGCGATGAATTGATCCAGCATCCGGCGAGGAGCATTGCAGAGGGAGAGGACTGTCCTGTCCTCTCCTGTCTGCGTGGTTAAACATTCCACGGGTCCCACGGTGCCTGGGCCTTTATCCGCTTCCCTTCTGCGTGGACAGGCAGGGATTCTGTCCTCTTAGGCATTAAAATTTCGGTGTAGGCAAGGCATCGGGCGTCCCAAGAGTGGGAATGAGGGAAAGGAAGTGGGCAGTTTTGCTTCTCTCTAGGGAGAGACCCTTTACACGTGATGAGGTTCATAGGGGTAGGAATGAAGAGGTGATTAAAACTCCTAATCTTTGATTGCTTGTATGTTCGAACCCCTTTTATGCTTCCTGTAATCCCTTTTTCTTTTTTTTTTTTTTTTAGAGTAAATACTTCATTTTCTAAAGATTATACTGGATTCGCCAACAATAGATTCAGGAAGAATTTTGACTTTGCCTAGTCTTTCTTTCCTTTGTCTCAGTCTCCTTGAAGGTAGAGCAGAAAAAATGTGCCAAGCACGTTCCTGAAGCCGACTCCCAAATCACTCTTTATACATTAGTGAATCAATCATGATACATTTTCCAAAGCTATTAGTCTTTCTTGTTCACGTTACATCTTAGGCAGATTCCCAAACACTGCAATCATTAAGCTTTTGGGAAATGTATAACGTTATCTTGACGTTAAAAGTGATTTTTCAGTGAAAAGTAAAATTATATAAATTCAGGATACTTGTGAATTAAGTAAAATGTTAAAAGTCACTTAAGTAATATGGTTTTATCTCACCTGGAAAGTTGCTGTTCAGTTTCTAGGTCATGTACTTCATCTTTAATGTTAATTCGAAAGCATGTCTAAGACCTAGAAATGAATCTTGACCAAGTGATTACCCAACTTCTAGTGTCTAGACTTTCTTAGAGCTAGTTTGATCTAGTGGCAAGTAATAGGCTAAACAATTGTGTTAGCCCATTTTAAGTCACTATGATTTAAACTCATATTTAGGATATTCTAGTAATATTTTTGATAGGCTCAGATTCCAACTTTTTAAAGATGTACTCAGTCTCAAAAAGTAGCATGTACTGATCTGATCGTATAATAGAATTTTAACAAAAATCTAGAAAATAGTAAACCCATAGTTATTCTTAAATGTACCAAAATTTTTAGATGCTTTCTACATATCACATACTATGCCAACAACTGGGTGAGTCTGAAGGAGTTAAGGTAGACGTAAAATATAAAAGATTAGTAAAACACAGGAATCCACAGATTAGTGGGCGAAACAGACACAAACATGGTGTTTTAAATACAGGTGGCTACTGCTTTGGGAGCATAGAAAGAAAGGACTAGTCCCTGAGACCCTGGAGAAAGCTATATCAAACTTGTGGTGTTTGCCTTAGGTTGTGACAGATGAAGCTTTCAAGGAGGTGAAGAAAAGATAAGATGTTCAAACCAGAGGTACTGTGTTCAGAGTAAAAATAAATGATACATTCTATGGCAAGTTCATGGAATTTTAAACAAAAGGTGCAAGAGGAATCTGATAAATAAGGTTGAGGTTAAGTTATAAAACATCTAGATTAAAATAAGAAGTAAAGACTTTGTTGTCTAAGATAAATATTTTGGCAGTGTCTTATTACATTTATTTTGTTCTTTCAGAGATAATTTCAGAGAAGTAGGAACCCTCTTAAGAAGCAGTTATAGAGCTTCAACTAAGGCAATGCCTAATAAGAATCATGTCAACTCCACAGGGAGTAGAAACTTAGATTTATGCTGGAGGAATACTCCTAGTGGCATTTGTCTTCTCTTGTTCCTATTTTGTACTCAAATTTAGAATAGCAAATGTGGTGAAAAACGCTGATTTATTCACTTACCAAATATTTATTGAGTGCTTCCAAAAAATGTGTCAGAGGTCAGGGATCTAACTCTATGGTACAGCACCTGCCTGGCAAGCATGAGGTCCTGAGTTCAATACCCAATACCAAAAAAAAAAAAAAAAGTGTCAGGCATTATTCTTCTAGGTACTTTGTTACCACAATGACCGAGATCACTCAAGTGCAAACAGCATGCCAACACAGTGATAGTCCATAAATAATACATGAACTATACACTATTTTATAAGGTGACAAGCTTTATAGAAAAAAAGAAGAGTTTGTGATATTAGTAGGATGCTCAGGGTAGCCTTCATTAAAAAGAAGATTTGAGAAAATGTTGGAAGGAGGTAAGGCAGTACATTTCTTGGAGAAGAGCATTCCAGGAAGAGGGAACCACTGAAATGGAAACACTAGTGTAGGGGGCATCCCTTGCATGTCCCAGGAATGGAAAGGAGAGGAAAGCAAAGTGCGGGAGTAGGAGAGGTATGTTGGGGAGCATTGTAGAAGCTATGGCTTTTCACTTGGAGTGAATTGGCAAGGTTCTGCAAGATTTTGAGCACTGCAGTGAAAGGATCTGAGGTTAATTTTTGAAAGGGACTTCTGTGTGAGAGAAAGACGACTTCGGAGTTGTTTTTAAACAATGGGGTGATTTACACTACTGTGTTGGGAATAAACTGAAGATGAGCAAACTTGTTGAGTGTGATGATGAAAGGGCTAATCATACTCATCAGAAAATACTGATTTTTTTATGCAGCTCCTGAAAAGCATGTATTGGTATTCTAAAATGAGTACCTTAGACATCACTAGACAAGGTCTTAGGAAAGGAAAACTTCTTATGTCAAAATCCAATTAAATTGTCTGAGTATGTTCTTCCATTACACACTTAGAATGTTAAAGCAACATTAAGCTAGTGAAAAATCAAGTAGTGAAAACAGAACCATTTGTAGAAACATTGCTATTGATGCATAGCAGGACAAGAATGAGAGTGCGTCAGTGCAGTGTCAAGCACAGTTGCCAAAGCACTTACCATCTTTGAAATTATCCATTTCACCATCACCTTCACTGTTTTGGTCTTTTATACTCAGCCTCTTAGAAGATGAAAAATTGTTTTCAGTTTTTATTTTGTGTTCATTGTAGCTCATTGCAACCTCTTCAAAATAATAATTTAGGGGCGCTTCCAAAGTTTGGAATACTAAGGCTTTATTTTTTATTATTCAAACTTGGAGTAGCTTCTTCAAATGCTGAAACAGATCTCTTTTGAATATTTATTTAGATATCAACTTTATGAGTTTTTTACATTAGTTTTATTTAAGTAACTTCATGCTTTCTTTGTCTGGGAAATCTTTTTCCATGTAAATTCAATACAGATTAAATTTGGAAAAGCCCATGATATTTTTCCTTTTGTTCTAAATTCTTTCCCACTCACATAATTATATCCTGTACTAAGCATAGCGTAGACAGTTGCCCATGAGCAGAATATAAACAAGGCTTAGAAAAAAGCAGAGGTTTTGAAAGAGAGACATGAAGAAGATTCTAAAGAAGAACAAAGAAAGAGTAAAATAGTGTCATACTGTGTAAAGAGACAACCAGGAGGTAACTAAAGTGTGGTCCTTAATAGCATAGACTTTAGACTCAGACAAACCTGGGTTTTGGTCAATCCACTTTTACTTACTAGCTGTGAAATTGCGTAATATGTTAATTACTGTGCTTTGTTTTCTGCGTCACTAAAGTAGGCTACTTATAGTATCTACCTCATCTCATTGTTTTGAAGGCTACTTTATATAACACATGTAAAGTGCCTTATATACAGCGAGCCCTCAAAATATTGTATTACCCCCAATACACTGTATTTTTTTACTACCATCTCCTTCAACTTGATAATGCTTTCAAGTTACCCTTTAAGACTCACTCCAGGGACTGTCTTCTTTTGGAAACATCGCCTGTTGCCAATATGCTTTGTCTCCCCTTTTGGATGAAGCACTCATCCTTCATGCCCCACTCCCATATCATTAACATTATACTACATCCTTGCAAGTGACCCCACTTCAAAGACAGGGACTGTATCTTTCTTTTCCTTGTGTATAGCATGTACAACCACAAATCACACTGGAATAAAGTTCCATGTGTTTATTTTTAGGTGATGACTCACAGTGATGGCTTGCAGGATCATAAATAAAAGAAGGCATATGGGACTTCAGCAGCTTTCTTCATTTGCGGAAACAGGCAGAACATTCTTAGGTCCAGTAAAATCATCAAAATTTATTACTGATGAAGGATGTCACGAAAGTGTATTGATCAGTTCAGCAGTAAGGCTTCTTGAAAGTTTAGATATGACGAGTGCTGTGGGCCAGCTTCTCAATGAAACAGTTCAAGCACAGAACAACACATACAGAACTGGAGCCACCACTCTTTTGTTTCTTGCTGGTGCCTGGAGCAGAGCTGTTGAAGAATGTCTCCATCTGGGTGTCCCCATCTCTATAATAGTGTCAGTAATGTTGGAAGGCTTGAACTCGTGTGGTGAGGAGGTAGTTTCCCTTCAGGTACCCGTCCACAATATATTTGACCACACGGACAGCACAGAGGCAATTTCTGGACTCGAAACAGTTAGTGGCAATTCTTTGCTACAAGGCCCCTCGGGGGCTATTTCAGTACAGGAAAAACAGGATCTCAAAGATGTTGCACCTCAATTAGCCACTTACAGTCTTTCTGAGAAACCTGGTAAATCACCTGAATTCCTCAAACCTCAGGCTCCAGTTGAAGCAAGTAAAAACACATCACAAACTCTGAAAAATCTGCATACAGATACCTGCTTCAGAAAATCAGTACTCATCCATAGCAGGCATTTTAAAAGGACAGATAATAATCAAGGAATATGCACACCAGATAGATTTCTGGAACAATGTGGTGCCACTACTTTCCAAACTTATGGATGTCGTGATTTGGTTGAGTTGGCAGTGGGCTTAAGTCACGGAGATGGGAGCAGCATGAAACTGGTAGAAGCAGCAGTACGGCTGCAGTATCAGAATGCACGTATGCAACCAGGCAGCCATGTAGCACCATTCGCATTTGACATTTCAAGACTCTTCACTTTCTGTCTACCAGGCTTCCCTGAAACCTTTTCTTGTGTTTGTCCAGGATATATCACTCTAGTATCAATATCTAGTGCTGCTGTGATCCAGGAATTGCAGAATCGGCCTATCCGGGTAGTTCTCATTGAGGGTGACCTCACAGAGAGTTATCGCCATCTGGGATTTAATAAGTCTACACATATTAAAACAGTGCTAGATGGTGTCAAGCTTCAAGAAGACAGCTCAGAAGAACTGTGGGCAAATCATGTCCTACAGCTATTAATCAAGTTCAGTGTGAATCTCGTCCTGGTAGAAGGAAATGTATCTGAACACTTGACTGAAAAGTGCAGGCACAGTAATCGGCTGATTGTTGGGTCAGTGAATGGCCGTGTGATGCAGACTTTTGCAGAGGCTACAGGAGCAGTGCAAGTGGCCTATATCACACAAGTGAATGAAGACTGTGTGGGCAGTGGGGTCTCTGTGACCTTCTGGAGAAACCCCTTGGATGTTGTAGATAGAAGCAACAGAATGGCAATCTTATTAAAAACAGAAGGAATTAATATGATTACAGCAGTGCTCACTAGCCCAGTCAGTGCGCAGATGCAAACCAAAGAAGATAGGTTCTGGACTTGTGCATATCGTGTATATCATGCTCTAAAAGAGGAGAAGGTCTTCCTTGGAGGCAGTGCGGTTGAATTTTTGTGTCTTAGCCATCTTCACATTCTTGCTGAGCAGCCTCTGCAAAAAGGAGACCACACCTGTTTGGAATGGCTTCATGATACCTCCTCTTGGCTCACCTCATCTCTGGCAATCTACAGACCAACTGTGCTTAAATGCCTGGCAAATGGATGGCACAAATACCTCTCAGCTCTCCTATATAACACTGCCTCTTACTCATCAGAATTGGAAGCCAGCACGTTCATTCAGCATCATCTACAAAATGCTGTAGACTCTGGCTGTCCTTCATCTTATATCTTGAAAGAATACAGTAAACTAAATAGTGGAATTTTTAACTCGGGCATTTCAAATAAACTGGAGCAAATTCCAAGAGTTTATGATGTTGTTACACCAAAGATCGAGGCATGGCGCCGAGCACTGGATTTAGTTCTCTTAGTGTTACAAACAGACAGTGAAATTATTACTGGACTTGGACATACACAGATAAATTCACAGAAATTAGAGGGTTACTTATTTTTGTAATGTTATTGACTAAGTCTTTGGAAAACAATCTTTTGTAATAGATCATAATAATAATAAATTTATTGATAGTAAAGTTATAGTGCCCGAAATGCTATCTACTTACCCAGAAGAAAATAATTGATTTCTGTCAGTAGCTGTGCAGGGTCTGAGAATTTACCTTACTTGTGAACTAACAAATTAGTCTGTTGCTGTTTTGTGGGATTTTATATAAGATGCATAAAACACCTAAGGGTGAGGCAAATGCCTTTTACTACTCAACAGCAAAAGCTGTGTCAAAAGCTATGTCAGTTTCCTTGTTTGTCTGAGCTCTGTGGGGGCAACATGAAGTGTCAGTGAGAACCTGCACAAGTGGATTATGTTGTTGGAGCTTGGGATAGTCGCTGCTTTTTAATAAGCCCAAACAATCCTGCTTCTTTGTCCAGAAGGAGCTGTTATCACGTGCTTCAAGTATAAGCACAAGCATTGGACATAAATTGGATAAAGGTATACCCAGTCCTTGCATTCTTGGCATACCCAATCATCAGGGACCTCTGCAGTGAGTCCCAATTTCCTGCAAAGTGTTATGGTGCATAGTGAAAAGAAAGCAAGAGACAAAATGGCGATGTAGTGGGGATCTAGGATGCCCAGTTATTCATGTGGAACAGAAGGCCACAAGTCAGCCAGAACCTTGGTATTTATTGATCACATTCACACTGAGGAAAGTGGTAAGGGGGTTATGGCTGGGTGTGCTAGATAAGTGCCTACACAGGGAAGGCTTATAAAAAGGGAACCAAGCATTCTCACAAGGATGAGACAAAGGGCAGTAAAGAAAGCGTAGCTTCCCCAGGTGAAACTTTTCACTACTGCTACTACATTGCTTTGAAGGATCTTTGTCATCCTCGACAGGTCTTACCTTGTCCTGTAAGTGCCACAGGGCTTGTCCTGTAAGTGCCTGTAGGACTTCAACTGTGACCAGAAGGCAGGGAGTTTCCTCCTTCCAGTGTGGCTCAAAGGCAGGACAAGGATGGCCTCAGACAGCCTCTAGACTCAATTTATAATAGGTGGTCAGCAATATCTAATTAGTATATAAGGATGCTCAGAGCCTGAGGTGGATATCCTCTTCCAGCTATCCATATCATTTGTATTAGGATGGAGTTGGAATGAGGTAACCGAAAATAAATGTAATTTTAAAGATAAGGTTCCTTGACCTGTAGGAAACAGATGCAGGTAGAAAGTTTTTCCTAACAGACTTAACTCTGATAACCAGAGAAGGTTACCCAGGCTATATTTTCAGCCCTTCATTGATAGCAGAGAGCTCTGGAGTAATGAAACTGAAAAACTGGCCCAGGTTCATCCTCATCTCCACGGGTGTCTTTCTGTTCCTTTGATGAGATCCACAGAAGTCCCTGTGCATAGAGTGAGCATGGGGGAAAAAGAGAAGCCACTTCGTATCAAATAAAAGAGTATAAGCAAAGATGAAAACAGACTGCCTTAGCCCTCTTCGCTGCCATAGGAAAATACCACACTGGGTAATTTAATAAAAACAAAAATTCATTATCTTGGTTCTGAAGGCCTAGAAGTTCAAGATCAAAGTGCCCCCATGTGGTTGGTCTGTGCCTTCTTACCATGTCCTCATGTGGTGGAGGTAGAAAGCCAAGAGCACCAACCCACTCTACCAAGCCCCTTTTCTGGTCACATTAATCATTCCTAAGCATCTCCCCAAAAGCCCCACCTCCCAACACTGTTACACTGGGGATTAAGGTGCCAACACATGATTTTCCGGAGGAGGTAAAACATTCAAACTGTCCTTAACGGACTCCGAACTGAGGCAATTCTGGCGCTGTTGAGTCTCCAAAAAACACCCAAGGGCGCTCCACCTACCCCGTAGAGAAGGTGAGTCCAGCCAGCCCCTGCCTCCAGGCCGGAGAGGGCAGCACTGAGAACCAGGCCCAGCAGGCTACTCAGGGGCGCCAGCCCGTGCGAAGGAGCCGGTGAACCAAGACCTGAGGGGAGCTGGGGCCAACCAAAGAGGAGAAAAATCGAGGGTGCTGCCCCCCCCCACACACGAGGCTGACATCCTGCTTAGCCACACCTCGCGTCCCCCGCACCTGCCCGCCTCGGGGTCACAGCTCTAGGGGCTCTTGGTTTAGGGGCTCCTTCTGCACCTCTACTGCAATCTAGAGGGGCCTGAGAGGACTCCCCTGGCCTTAAGGGGCCCTGGCCCCATCTCACTCTGCCATGCCCCACCTCTCTGTGCGCCAGCAGCCGGTGAAACCAGGGGCTGGGGGTTGCTTGGTTCCCCGAGGGCCACCGTCAAACAGCCCCAGCAGGGCTCACACCGCCTCTTTTCCTTGGCACCCTTGCTAGTCCACCGCCAGCTTGGTCAGCCCCTCAGAGTACAGGGCAGAGCAGCCGGAGCCCCCACCCTCATCGTACCCTGCCACAAGATGAGAGCTGCTGGCGGTCACCTGCTGCCCAGGTGAGGTCCAGGTGCCCTGTGGCAGCTGCCCAAGGCTGGGCGCTCGCCCACCTCCTGCTAGCACTGAGGCTACTGGCTCCCATGGGTACTGACACCCCAGCCTGTCCTGCTGCCCTGCTCTGCGGCTCCTCCCCACCCCCAAGATTCTGGTTCCATCCTTGCCTCTGTTCACAAACTACCTCTGGACAGCTGTGTTGGGTTTTGTTCAATGTTACGTTCTTAGACATTTTACATTGCTGCTGCCACCAGCACCAGACGTTCATCTTCGTTGCCGCCTTGCTCTGCCCTGTTCCCTCCCACCAGGGACAGGAGCTGGGGTGCCCAGGCTGCACGAGGAGCACCCCAGTCCCAGGGAAGGTGGAGCATTGCCCCCCAAGGGCCGCGTCGACAGGGGAAGGTTGCAGTTCTGTCCTGGAGGGGGGCCATTATTCGTCCCAGCCTAAGGCTCCCCTTCTGGTTTCCTATTTGCAGTTACTCGAATAAAAATATATCCTTTTCTGGAGGGGGGAGTAAAATAAAAAATATCAAACTATAGCCCGAAATATTCCAGTAGATAATGAAAATTTGCAGGGTTCAGGGAACAGTTACACAGCAGGCGATGTTTAAAATAAGTTAAATCATTTAGACTGAAGTTTTCGGAAGGACAGCACAAGTTTAAAATGATATTAAATGAGCAAAGAACGGGCTATGAAAGGAGATGTCATATAATTTAAAAAAGAAGTAGATGTTGACAAGCAACATTCGGACTAAGTTACAAGTATACAGGAGCAAATAGACTCCATGGCAAATATAATCAGAGAAGTAAATTTCATTCTTAAGAACTCATTAAAGCAATTTCCTCTTCCACAAACTCTCGCAAAATATCAACAGAGGTTTCCATTACCCCATTTGCCCTTTAAAATGATTATTTTAATGGTCAGGCTTTACGAAGCCTGACTGTGGAAAGAATGAGGCCAATCTAACAAAAATTTCCTGGAAAATTTGGAAGACTTTCAGTTTAGGAACATTTCCTGGTTCACTGGTTCATACTATTGCTCTACTCTAAAAAACTCACTTGAATGGAGGGACGGCAAAGGTGGGGTGGTGTAGTCCAGAGTCTCACAGGACGGAAGTCAGTATCACATGGCAGTTTCATGTATCACATGAAGTCAGTATCACAGCCTCAGAGTCAGTATCACATGGCAGGGTTTCTGTGATTATAGCTCTGCAGACCGAGAGATTTGTGTCCAGAGAGTAATTTGTGTCCAGAAGTAATTATTAGGAGAAATAACACATATTAACCAAACTCTTAGAAATTAGTGTACACCAATAGCTAACCTCACATATTTGTAACATAACTAACAAGACCAGGATATACAGATACAAACTGAGCCCAGAATTTTCTTCTGTCTAGGAATTTCTTCAGGAAACTAGCAATATTGTTTGTATTAAAGTTAGAATTAAATCTGTGTGGCTCCTCTGATACAACCACTGGTCACTGTCTTTAGGAGCTCCTTTAGCCATGAAGAACTCTGCTCAGCTGTGTCGCACACAGCCCTGACCCTTAAAGGCTGCCTTTTCTGCCCCCATGTGACCTTGCACAATTCACTTATACTCTTACATTAGTCTGTTTCCTTTTATCTGCAAAATATATTCTGAAAGTAGTTTGGAGATCTCAATGACACATGATAAATTCAATAAACATTAATTGGATGCTCACATCAAAGTGAGTCAAGCATTCAGGGCATTATTATAAAACATTTTGAGAAATTTCCATTCTGTATCTTTATTATTTTAGTGATTCTCCTTTCCATCCTCCTTGTTCCCCCCACTCCTTTCTGTTTTATAGTCACTAGAAATAATATCCCATAAATAAAAAGGGCTCTGTACCTACTTGGGAGATAAGAGCAATCAGAAAAGAAAGTACTAGACATGATTTATCTAATTTCTTCAGGTGACTGGAGGAGATAAGAACCCGGTCAGTGGAGGAAAATAGTGACAAATAATATTTCAGCTTGACAGAGGACTCTACCCTTTAAAAGAGTTGCTAGGCTCCTGCAGGCTACTTCCACAGAGCAGCGGGCTACTTTCTACCCTGTGGGTTTCCCAGCCTACCCCAAATTAGAGAGGCTGGGGAATCAGAAGCAGTTGAGTGAGCAGTGAGCCTGCCCTGAAGTGTGCTACATTATGATACAAATGCTGCTGCCAGGTTCTTATTGTAACTGTTGCCAGCTTTAATTTGGTACTATGTTTACAGAGAGTAGTACTTCTCAATCCTAACGTCCTAAGAGAATATCTTGAAAGCCTTTAGGAAGTACTTATGCCCATACAGCAAAGGTAGATGTTAGTTTAATTAGCCTAAGGTCGGAGTACCTGGCATGGATGTCATTTAGAGTTCCCTTGTTGCTTGTAATGTCTTCCCAGAGTTGAGAGCAGCTGATATCCAGGGAGAAATTTTCTCTTGTTCCTTTCTTTTCAACATCTGTCTGCACTTCAGCATCACCTAAGAAATCTTTGACAAATTAGAAGCTCTAGAGCCTGGGTATCTGTATTTTTTGAAGTTCCCCACAGGATTTAAATGTGAAGCCCAACTGATAATCACTGTAGAAACAAGTAGAACAAAAGCAAGTGATCTTTAAATACGAATAACTGCTACCCTTCCCTGGGAAACTGAATCTATATGTTCAGGGGGAAATACACAATTGTAACTTAGCAAAAATCTGAAAAATTATAGTTAGCTGCAATCTGGGAGCAGTGATACAGGAAGTAGGCACAGAGGTAAGGAAGAATAAGGTAATATAATAGATCTTCATGTATTATATGAAACTAAAGTACCAGAACTCAGAAGCACTGATTGCAATATGCAGCATCTCCTCACACAGTGCTTGAATGGAAACACTGCCTAGGCACCTGCATACTGTCTTCCTGGTGATTCTGTGAGGTAGGCATTTTTATTCTCTTCAATTTACAGAAACACAGGCACACAGGTTGAGTGTCTTGCCCAACTTATTTAGCAGTATAATCTGGGGGAAGCTCAAGAGGCCCTCCCGGAAGAAGGGCCATTAGTGTGCAGCAAAAGTACTGTGTGTTAGCATTTCTGTTTCTTATTTTTTAACTTACTCTGTAGTTGAATTTTTTTCTTTATTATATAATTAACATACCATATTAGTTAGCCAGGTCCTGTATGTATTTAATTTATATAAATATGCTTCTATTGGGGAACATGATCGAAAGTCTGAATACCCTTTTTCTAGGAGTTAAACTGTGCACAAATAACAAACACAAGTATATAAATTCTGCCTGTAGCAGAATATGAACTGTGTAAACTATGAAATTAAGAGAGCAGATTCCAATTAAAGATAAAAATCAAATGAATTTTTATTTGCTCTATCTTTTGTAAGTAAAACCATTTGAAATTTTTAAAATGTAACTTATAGGAATACTCTCACAGGAAAATGAATAAAACTGGAAATCACCATGTTAAAGGACATAAGCCAGACTCAGAAAGACAAGTATCTCATGTTTTTCCTAATATGTGGAATTTAAAAACAGATGGCATGAAAGTAGATGGGAGACTGTGGTTAGACAAGAGGGAGGAGGCGTAAAGGGGGATAACCAGGGAAGAACACAGTCAAAATGCGCGTACGTATAAAAATACCACATTGAAACCCAATAAATTGTAGAATTAATAGGCGCTAAACTATTTTTAAAAGACTACCCCTAAGATAATGCTATGTGAACAGAAATAAATAAATGTATTATATGATTACACACACATTACCACTATATTTAACCATCAATAATTCTAGAAGGTTATGAATATAAAAGTTGTTTCTTAATTTAATATTTTCATACTTTATGGTATACAGTAGTTTTATAATTTCATGAATATTTTATAAAAGTATTAATAAAAATATATTAAGCTGTTTGAACAGATATGATTTGGATTTTGTTTCAGTGTCATAGTTAGGCAATCTTTTTTAACCCAAATTTATAAAGATCATCTTCTAAAGGTTCTCATAGGTTTCACTTTCAATAGAGTACATTTTATTAGGGTGTAATGTATGGATTAAAGTTCATCTTTTTTACACAGGGAAAAAATTATTTCAAAAGCTCTATTTCTTAAGTGAGTCTTTGTTATTTTCACCTGTGACCATTTAGTAATATATTATTGTAGAGCTTTTAAAACTGTTTCAGATTGAATCCTGGGATAACAAAATCCACATTTTGAATGTGGCAGTCATGCCAAATTGCCCAGGCTATTTGCAACTTTCCACTTAGGCTATTTGGGACTTTCCATTCGGGCTCTTAGATCATGTCATATAAGCTCCCTGTCCTGCATTTGCTTTGCTCTTGGCCCATTTTATTGCATGTCCTCATACCTATATTCTTCCTACTTTCATTTATTGCCTCATAACCAGACTCCATTTCTTTTTGTTTAAAAAAAAATTACTGTTTTCTCCTCATTTACTTACATTTCCACCTGAGATACCTGACAACATTCATCCTTTAATCCTTCCCATTACTCTTCAAAAACATTTTTAGAGGAAACTTTTGGTACCTTTCTCTATACCCCTCCACCAATGTAACCATTATTAATATTGGGGGTATGGCTTTCCCAAGATTCCTTCTTGGTGTGTGGATATAGAAATGTTTTTATGATCTGAAAGTGGGAACATCAAATGCACTGCCATATCATCTATTTATGTCAATTAATATGTTAACTTCCCCAATGTCATTGAAGTTCAGCAAAATAATTTCAATGCTATCAGTATTTCAGGACAATAATTTATTTGCCACACATCCATCAAACATTTAGGTCAATTCCAGCTTGGGAACTATTATAAACAAGTCTGTCATAAAAGTATTTGGAACTGGTCTGGGGATTTAGCTCAGTGGCAAAAGTGCCTGCCCTGCAAGCACATGGTTGTTAGTTCAATCCCCAGTACCGATTTAAAAAAAAAAGTATTTGGAACTTAATTTTTTCATGATTGTTTCCTTTGGATAAATTCTTAGAAATGGATGCTAAGCCAGGAGGAAGTAGATGGTCAGTTTTTGGCATTTCTGACACATTTGTGCTCTATTGTTCTTCAAAATGCTTTACTAAAAATAAGCAGAATTTCTCCAACTATGGTCATCAGTGGATATTATCATTTTTGGTTTAGTTCAACCAATTTGGGTGAAAATTCTATCACATTTTTATTAGTAGTAAGGATTAGTGATTGTTAGTGAAAAAAACCTGATTTTTCCTTCTTTTTGTGAAATATCTTCATTTTCTTCATTTGGTGTTATGTTCATAAAGGTCTTCCCAACTCAAAGATCTTTTTGCAATCATTTATACAGATTGTTATTACTCTTATGGTGTTATTTATCTTTCACATTTAAATACTTAATCTATCTGGAGTTTACTTTAGTAGACTATATGAGTTTTCCAAATGGTTACCCAGTTGTCCCAACATCATTAGAGGGTTTCTGCTGCCCATTGAGATAATTCTTAGCAGTGGGAGGAAATATCAGAAGAAAAAGAGACATTCTCAGTTACTGAGAAACATTTCCATGCCTTTCTCATTACCAATTCATATTGTTCAGCATTTTTTTTTTTTTAGTTCACCACCATAGTGCTGTATACTAATGAAAAAAGAATATAGGTAGAAACGTTGCACTAACAACACTGACAAGGAAAGCAATGTTTTACTGGAGTTTTGGGGCAAAAGCCCAGGTTCCAGTTTGGGGGTCCCAACAGTAATGAAAGGCAAGAAAGGAGATTTAATCAGCATAGCCAGGCCAGGAGGACAGATAAAGAGGTTCAAGCTCTGCTTTGAGGGGCTGACAGAGACCTTGAGGTTTTATAGAAAAAGAGAACAAAGGCAAGGGTTGTGGGTTTAAAGTTGGCACTAGGTAATCCTAGTTGTTCCATGGTCTGCTTGATCAGAGTCTGGTTCCATTAGGTCCTGGGAGAGTCGTCATCAGCAAGGGGGTCAATTTGGCTCCCAACACGAGATGACAGTTATCTAGCTATCCATATCTTGGTGTTTCCAGTCTTGAAGGAGGTTGAGATAAACTAGGTAAATTTAGGGCTAATAGACTTTATCATATATCTCCAGGTGATTATACCTCCAGGTGATTAATATGCTTTCATGCAGAGCTGAACAGGAATCTGACATGAAGTTTTGAGGTAATTAGACATAAAATGAAGGCAGAGACCTTTCCTACTTTTAGTTATTCACTGGGTATCTGCAAGCCTGGCCTCTAACTCCCTGTTCCAGTTTCCCTTCTACAAAAGTCTTCCTGTGTTACACGGAGTTTTTCTCTTAGGACAGTATTTTAAAACGCACTTATTTCATTTACTCAAAGCTTTGCTCTGAAAAATCTAAAGATGTCTTCTTTCCTTTGACCTGTAGGTGGCAAACTTTCATTCCTACGCTCTCAAAATTTTGGACAGCAAATCTAAAGTCACAAGATAGGAGAGTGTCTGAATGCAGGCTCACAAAAATCTGCAAGTAAAGTAGATTTATGGAGGTTTATAGTAGAGGGCCTTTTTCAGTTTTTTTTTTCTTAGCAAGTGTTTTGAGCTTGTTGGCATAGACCAGGATGAGAGTTCTGAGTCTGCTGTTAATCAATGGTGACTTGACAAAGTTGACTCTTGTTCCTTTGACCTGTTACCTCCTCCTTTCAGTCACAAAGTTGAACACATTTATTCCTATCACACTTTGGAGTTCTAAATCCCATTGATTTATATCACTTACAGGGTTTGTTCCCATTCAAAAGGGAATAAAGAAATCAAATAATTATTTCTCAATACATTACAGTAAGGTCAGTCTTGAAAACTAATTACCTTCCCAACGATGTGAATATATTAATGCAACTGAACTGTACAGTTAAAAATTATCAAGATGGTAATTTTTTATATATATATTTTACCACAAGTTAAAATAGTAGAGCAATACAATTTTGTTGCCAAAAATTTATTACATCATGTTATAATCTTAAAATGTCAAAAATTGGCCAATTATGTTGTGATATAGAAATGAATTAACCTACATTTATTGTCACTGAAAATATATCAGTAACTTATGAGTTCAATATGAGAAATATAAAATGTAAATCTCCAGAAACTAGAATATAAAACATAAAACTTGCTGGGGATTTAGCTCAGTGGCCTAAGCACCTGCCTGGCAAGCACAAGGTCGTGAGTTCAATCCCTGGTACCAAAAAAAAAAAGTTAGTAAGTTAAGTCCGTAAGACTCAAGTAAACCAGAATAACATATTTATCTCTTTTGTACAATATATGGAAGATAAATTAATGATCATTTTTAAAAAGAAGTTATTGAGTTAAAAATTCATATTCCATATTATAACCATGAAAAATTTTCAAACAATAGGAAGAACTAAATGTGACATAGCTTTAAATGTATACATTAATTAGGATTTCTCTACCTCATATGTACATCTAGTATAAATCTTAAATTTAGTAACTGCAATAACCAAAAGCCCTGTGCAAAATTATACCATAATCCCCAAAAACATATAAGTATATGTACATGTACCTGTACACACACACACACACACACACACACACATGCACACACCTTTTTGCTTTGCTTTCACCATTTCATTGGAACTTTTTTCTTTCTTTCTTTCTTTTTTCTTTTTTTGACAGTGCTGGAAAACAAAACCAGGCCCTCAATTCACAATAGTGACACATTTTTTTTCTGTTTCCTCTCATTACCTTTTATTCTTACTCATTCTTACTGTCTACAACTAATCCACTTACATATATCAAACACTTTCATGGGTTTTTAAAAAGTACTTAGTAAAAACTTCAAGCTACAGAGGGGACAAATTACAATGTGTGCAGTGCCAACATTTCACTGTTTCCTCACTACACCCTCCTTCTTTGCTTCTCTTCCCTCTTCTCTCACTTTTTTAAATCAATGAAATCACCCCTAGCATCAAGAAGAGTTCTTATATTCACCCTCTCCCACAAACTCTTGTTCTCCAAAAGGAGCAGAATTAGGGGAGTTCTCCAGAAATAGGAGGCATACTAGTAAATAAAATTTTTCCTATCTGATATTGGCATTTGAATTCTACTTAATAATAAAAAAAGAAACAATATACAGAAAGAAATGTAGAAAATGATACATTTGTTTCTATAATGTAATGTAGAGCAAAGCACTTATATGCCAGAGGAGAAAATATAAGAGATAAAACTCTCACTGAGCAAGTGGAAAAGCATATACTTATGTACATTCTTGGAAAAAAACACAAGTTAACTTCAATTTAAAACTGTTCTCAAGGGCTAGGGATATGGCTAAGAGGTAGAGGACTTGCCTAGTATGCATGAGGCCCTGAATTACCTCCCACTACTGCTAAAAAAATAAAAAAATATTCTTGTGCATTTTTGGCTTACGATATTTTGAGTTCACAATGGTTTTTTTGTTTGTTTGTTTTTTTGTACAGGGATCAAACTCATGACCTTGCACTTGCCAGGAAGACACTTATGTCACTGAGCTAAATCCCCAGCCCACAGTGGGTTTATTGAGATGTAATCCACTGTAAATTGCGGACCACTTGTAACAAAGAAAGAACTATCTCCAACTGCAGTGAATAAAAAGAACCTTAGTCTCTACAAGTTGTATTAAGCAATATAAGTTGCTGTTATAGTACAATGTGTAATGAAGTCTATTTCTAACTATAACGATGTTTCTTTTCTGAAGTTTTTTTTTCTTATTTCATTTCTTTTGCCATTTTTCTTGGCAATCACACTAAAAAATTTCACCATGTGTTTATCTGATGATGTGAAGAAAATTCTTTGTACACTGTCTACTGTGAATGAAAGCAAACTGGGAAGTTCACAGTCTGTTGACAGTATTGCGTCCTGGTTTGATGTCCAAAAAAAGTAGACCTGTTTCCTGTGTTAACCTCAGAGCAGGGAGTGGAACCGGCTACTTCCCAATACTTTTCCACTTCGGACCAAACACCCAATTAAAAGAGCTGAAGCAGATGTAATAATATATCTTTCCCTTACCACTTCATTGAATTATTCCTTAGTTTTTTGTTAAAATATTTAAACTACCATTAATGTTTTCTTGTTTGAAAACAGTAGAAACTTTTGTTGACAAATTCATGTGTTGTCCTAAAAATAATAATTTGCTCCTGAAATATTTTGTAAAGTTCTTATAAGTAACAGATGAGCACTTGACAAAATTCAGGTTCTCAGAGTCTGCCTTTTAAATTAGAAATTTTTTTCTGATCAGGTAAGCTTTTGATAGTAGTTTTCAACCTAGGCGACATAATAAGGTTAAGTTAGAGATGTTTTTGTTTGTTTTTGTGGTACTGGGGACTGAACCCAGGTCCTTCACACTGAGCTACACGCTCAGCTCTTTTTTATTTTTTATTTTGAACAGGGTCTCACCAAGTCATTGAGTTGATCAGACTGGGCTCGCACTTGGGATCCTCCTGCCTCAGCTTCCCAGAGAGGTGAGATTACAGCCATGCACCACAATGCCTGGCTCCTGTAGAACTTTTAAAACTACTAACACCACAGCATACCCTTGATTTTCATTGCTAATTCTAGGGTAAGGCCTACACATCAATGTTTTTTAATTCTCCCTGGCGGATTGCACCCAGGGTTGAACACAAAAATTAGTTTTAAAAACCTGTACTACACTCCTAAGGCTTTCTGTAAAACACAGTGGCTACTGAGCACAACATATGAATCTCATAAACCTAAGGTTAAGCAAAAGCAAGACATGAAAGGGAAATAGCAATTGGAAATAACTGCTAAGAGACAGGGTTTCTTTTGGAGTAATGGAAACATTCTGAAATTAGTAGTGATGATCATACAATATAGTGAGTGTACAAAAAAAACTACCTAAAGCATACATTTTAAAGTGGTGACTTTTACGTGAAATATATCTTAATAAAGACAAATAAGGTGAATGTAGTGACACACACCTGTAATCCCAGCACTGAGAACAGGCAAGGCAGGAGAAATGCAAGTTGAAGTCCCACTGGAAAGCTAAGCAAGACCTTGTCTCAAAGTAAAAAAATAAAATAAAAAGGGCTGTGCAGTAGAGCACCCCTGAGTTGGATCCCCAGTACTGGAAAAAAATTCAAGGAGGAATGGGGTGTGGCAAGAACAGGAGAACAAGGAAGGTCCCTGAAAGCTGGCAGTGTTCATACTCCTTACCTGGGTGGTGTTCAAGGGCAAACTCACTTTGCGATCATTTTTGAGCTGTATATTCATGACTCGTACTTTGGGAAGATGGGAAGACTATGAGTCATTGTGAAAAGGTTAAAAGATAATTCAGGCTGCTCCATTTGAAAACGCAGGAAAAACTGACTAAAAGTCTACCTTAACCTATAATTGCAGCAAGTCTCCTGTGACATGAAGAAAACAGTTTTGACAGTAGAGGTCATGTCATATTGGGATGCTTGTTAAAAAATGATCATAGCAGCTCTGTCTTCAAACTGTCTGGTAAACAATTTTGCTGTAAAAATCAGTCCTGTTTTGGAATGTTATCTTGTAGTTATGGCCGGATAATATTTGAGACCTAGTCCAGTCTCCCTTAGTTTATATAAACTTTATAGTCTGGACTCTAAATTAAATAAAACAAAAACATTTATTATTCAATTTCTATACCCTTGTTATAGAGACTTAGGTAATTCATACATTTTAGTTACAACAAATTTGTTATAATGTATTAAACCATTCACTAAACTGAATTTCTCTAAGATAATTTTTTGTTTTATATTATTGCCAACATATTTTTCTTAGTTATTGCTAATCAGCTAATAAGCTGACAGTCCTAGGTTCTTCTTCCTTTCTTTACTTATTGCTTATCCAGGCTCTGTGAATGTAGTTCTTTCTCATTTCCTTTCTTTAGATGCTCCAGGATTTCCTGACCTTTCTACCTCCTTTTGTATTTCTTTACCTCTACTCAAATTTCTAAGATCTTCACTTTCCAGATATGACTAAATTGTCAGGCTCTGGAAAATGTCTACTTTCTTTTGCAATCATATTTGAAAGCTAAAAGAATGTGGTTCAGCATTGTTCAATGTTGACTCTTCTGGTTTTAGGATTATGTCTTTAGAATTACGAGTGATTTTGTAATCTCTGTCTTGCATGAAATCATTCCTTATGAAATCTTTTCATGAGTTTCCAAAACATCCTTCTTATTCTATTAGCCACTTGTAGACTATGTTTTTATTTTCTTGCATATGAAATTTAATTTCTTTTATAAAGACAATTTAAAATTTGCCTCGTTTTTAATTTTTCTGGGGTCATCACCACACTGTATGTATGAATACTCATAATATTAGCCAGACTCGGGAAAATGACCAATTTTTTCAAGTTCTTAATTTTTCCAGTGGTTTCCTTCACTGATTGACAAATCTGTCAATTCATTTAGTGATGTTATTTGTTTTCTTTTAAGGAATATAAAATCACAGAAAAAGGATTACTTCTTGCTTCTCCTTTTATATATTTGTATTTGTGGATCCAATGCCCATGGTAACCACAGATAATATTTTACCTAAAAGGAATTTCATAGATTTTCTATTTTAATCCCATTTTATAGACATTGAAACTGAGACCCTGAGAAATCTCATATAGTTAACTCTGAAACCATTTTCTTCCATGTTTCTTTACCATGTCATTGTACTTAATTCATATTATAAGCAATGTTTTTAGCAGCTAACAATAATACTTAATATGGTTATGTGGAGGCATTTTAGTTTTCCTCTTTAAAAGTTTCTTTAAAACTTTTTGGCAAACCATTGGCCTTCTTTTTGGTAACAGCAGACCCGCCCTGAATGTGGGAGCATTGCCCAATAATCTAGAGCCCTGGATAGAACAAAATCAGGAGAAAGAGGGAGCCTATGCCATAACCTCTCCGATTCCCCACCAGGATACCAAGATAGTCTCCTCTTCACACACTACTGTGACGTGATGTTCTATGTCTTACCAAGACCAAAGTAAGAAGGCAGCAACCATAAACCAAAACCTTTGGAACCACGAACCAAAGTAAATCTACTCTTCTTTTAACTTGTTTATGTCAGGTATTTTCGTGCAGTGACACAAAGCTAACACAATGGATAAACCTTAAAAATAATATGCTATGTGAAAGAAGCCAATCACAAAGGAATATGCAATGTATGATTCCTTCTATATAAAGTGACCAGAATGGGAAAATCTATAGAGACAGAAAGAATATTAGTTACTGCCATGGTCAGAACATTTCAGATGAAATGGAGAGTAATTAGTGGAGTTTCTTTTGGGTTGATGAAATGTTCTAAAATTAATTATGGCAATGGCAATGCAACTCTTTGACTATACCAAAAACATTGAATTATATATTTTAAGTGAGTGACTCGTATGACACATGAATTATATCTTTAAAAATCTGTTATAAAAATATAGAGGAAGTATTTGACTACAAAGGGTAGCATGGGGGCTAGAGATGTAGCTCAAGGGTAGAGCACTTGCCTAACATATTCAACACCCTGGGTTTGATTCTCAATATTGCAAAATAAAAGTAAAAGTGCAAAAAAAGAAAAGGATCCTTTTTTTAAGGCAATAAAACTTGACTGGTAGTGATTACGCAATTCTGTACATTTGTCACTCAAAACTGCACATCAAAAAGAGTGAATTATATTGTATGTATGTATGAAATAAAAATTTTTAAGTGTAGAAGTTCAAGAGCAAAGTTAAGATTTAAGAAATAAGCAAAAATTTATTTGGTAGTTAGGAAAAAATATTGAGACTGAGCTTTTCTACCAAAACAAACCCTAGGAGGACTGAAGAATTAAATGTTTTTAAGTCATAAAAGAAAGGAGATCAAGACTCTATAGTAGTAGAACTTCCTGCAATAAAAATGATAAAGTAAATACTGAATGAAAAGATTCATGGATTTGTCTACATAAAAATATGGAGCCCGGATGGAGGGAGATGGTGGATTGGTGGGTGGCACACTGGAGGGCCTCTCTGGGAGAGATGGCTCAGGTGCTGGGGTTTGGCACCATGGAGGGGACTGGGCAGGGTGGGTTCTTGTGACCCAGGAGGAGGCTGAGAAAGGAGGGTAGGGGGAAATAAAAGGGGTGGGAGCGTGGGCAGGGGGCTGGGGCTGGACGCACTCCAGTTGCTGTGCTGGGCACGTTTTGGAGTCGGGTGGCTCCGGTCAAGCTGGGGTCACGTCCCCACCAAGGGCGGGGGTTGGTGGGCTCAGGCTTTTGGTGGGGGTGGGGGCTGCAGTGGGGGGTGGAAACAGTGAGCAGAGCTGCATGGACTTTGGTGGCTGCTGGGAGCTGGGCTCCCCGGAGCGAGATGAATGGCTGGACGGCATGTTGGATTTGGGCAGGACAGGCTTGGGTCAACAACTGAGGCAGCATCACTCAGCAGCTCCCAGCCCAAAGTGGACTGGTGGGATCTGCTGGGTCTGGGTCATGCCCCTGGTAAGGACCCAATAGCCAGGGATGAGGCTATCCCTGTGACCTCTGCAGGGCACACACTAACGTGCTGAAGACACTCACTGGCCGAGATGGGAGGGGCCGGCCCAGATCACCCCTGCGTGTGCCTCACAGATCAACAACAGGCTGGAGAGAGCAGTGGTCCCCTAGCCAGTATGCCTCAGAAAAACTGTAAGTAATAGGAAAGGGTCCTGAGACCTCTGCCATTCATCTGTCTGAAAGAAATCAGAAACATGACAAGACAAAGAAACAGTGAATAGCCTCCAACCACTGACCCAGGGAGTATAAGTCCAGGAGAGTTGAATGCAGAGGAGATCCAGGGCAGCAAACATCCACTATCAGACACGGCCTCATCAGAAATAAAGAAATACTTCCATGACCTTATTGACGAATTTAAATCTGAAATTCTAACTCAGGTGAAGCAAGATATGAGAAGATTAATAAAAGAAATGCTGTGAACACCTCAAGAAGACACAAATGGAAGAATGGAGGAACCCAGAGAAAGGAGAGAAGCCTTTGAAGAAGAATATAAACAAAATCTAGAATACATGAAACAGATCCAAAGAGAATATCAGGAATTTAAAAACTCCATTTAAAGCTGGGAAAACTTCTTAACAGAAACTAAAGACACACTTTCAAAACTTGAAGATAGATTTGCAATGTATGATTGCAAAAGGAACTCTTAAAAATAACAAGGAACCAGGAAATAATGATACAAAGGCTAGAAGTTGACAAGAGGATCTATAACTTAAGAATAAAAAATGTGAACGAAGAAGCAGGGACAAATACAAATGAAATAAAAAGGCTATTCACAGAAATAATTAAAGAAAACTTCCCAAGCATAGGAAATGGAAGTGAAGTTCAGACATATAAGGTATACAGAACTCCATCCAGCTACAACCAAAACAGATCTAAACCCAGACATGTAATAATCAGGATCCCAGAAATCCATCACAAGAACAGAATATTAAAAGTGGTCAAAGAAAAGAAACAGATTACCTATAAAGGAAAACTCATCAAAATCACAGCAGACTTCTCGATGCAAACTATCAAATCAAGAAGAGCTTGGAGCAAAATATTCCAAGCCCTGAAAGAAAATAACCTCCAACCCAGATAGATGTACCCTGCAAAACTGTCTCTCAAAATTAATGGAGAGACAAGA